>JANKYE010440016.1:0-12413 GCA_032467995.1 Erythroxylum dillonii
TTATATATGTAATTTTCATACTTATTTAATGAATTATTATTTTATATTTTCAATGGGCCTCAAGGAATTTTTTTAAATTATTATCTTATGCATTTAGCAAGGTTATTATTTTATCCCATTGGCTCAAGTCGGGACCGGGAAAAATTATTATTTAATCGAGGTTATTAATTTATCGAATATTCATTTATCGAGGTTTTACTGTATAATCTTCATTCTCAAATCCTTTTTGTTGATTCGTTGAGAAGGATTATAAGGTTCCAATTGGTGTTTAACTATTTTTGCCTTTTGTTGAACATCAGATGAAGAAACCTTCTTCTGACTGGGCTTCACCTTCTTTTGTTCTTCTGCCAGTTTAGAAGAAAGTTGTTGTTGAGGCTTCTTCCTCTAAAATACTAACTTCCTTTTAATTTCTGTTTCTTCAGATGATTTTGTTGATCGACTTTATAAAATAGAGGCAATTGATCTAGTAGGCTGCTATCTTTTCTCTTGCCTTTTAGAATCTCCATCAAGAATAAGAGATTTCCTCTTCTTTTGCTCTTGTTGTCGTAAGGTCAATAGTCTTGGTGACCTTTTTAACTGTTTGGATTTTTCTGATTGAAGTGTCTCTGCCTTTCTCTTTAATGACTTGTTGTGATGATTGTTGAACTTGGCTTTCCTCTTTCTGTAGAATCTTCTTAGTTTTTATTGGTGCATTAGACGATTTCTCAGTCTTTTCTTCTACAGATGTTCTTCCTGTTGATCGAGTTTTTTTTTTCTTGCAGAGGTACCACATTCACTTCTGCCCCGTCTTACTATAAGCTCCCCCTTAGACCTTGCTTTGGGTGTAGAAACTGTATTTGCATCATCATCAAACTTTATCCCCATTCTGTGAATAGTTGTGGCATTAATAATACTCTTCACATCCATCTTTACCCTATTACCTTTATCGAGAAAGATTCCATATTCTCTAAAAATCCTTGTCAATAGCATTCCATACGATAAAGAGCTAGAATCCCCCTTTGACTTCATCATGTAATTCAAAGTCAAATACGAAAGATTAATGGGTTGGTGATTCAGTAGGTGATACAGACAATGTTCATCATTCATTGTCACAAGGTCCTTTGAGTCTAATCTTGGTAGAACATAATGAAGAACAGTGAATGTAGAACCCTACCCTTCGGAATAAGGGTTGCCACCTTCTTAACTTCAGGATCACTACTTCCATAGAGTTATCGATTAATGTGCATTCTATCTACACGACCTTGAGTAATCCATTTTGTATTGTTAAACAGCTTTACTCCAATACTAGGACACCCACTAACCCTTTCGATAGTATCTTACATCATTATAACCAACAAACCATCTACCATTGACACTAAGGTTTCATCTACCAACTTTTTGTTCTTCAAAAAATCATATATCTCATTCAAATAAACCTTTTCACAAACCTTAAAGAAGTTTTTCCAGCTAACTGCTTCAATCTCTGGTTTAATGTCCATCTGATTTTCCTTCAAAAATTTGAAATCAATTTGTCTCCCATAGATAAGTGATTGCTCCATTCGTAATCTGTAACAAATTAAAACTAAAAACATAAAAGTATTTAGCTCAAAGTAGCATTATTAGTCTCTAAAAGTAAGAATATGAAATGAAATGAACTTGAAGCTTAGAACAAAGTATTGAATTGTCTTGGTTGAGAGCACTAAATAAGTAGGTTTAAAAGTATTTCAAGAAAATTCTAGAGTAGAGTTAACTTCGAATCTTGAGAAGATTTCCTTCTTATACGTAATATTGAAAAGTTACTGTTCATAAGTTACCGTTACTATTTACTTTAAAACTTATGAATTTTTATCTTCTTCTTGTATGAATCGTCTAGGTCATGATGTGTCAGATGAATGGTCATTTAGCATTACCATATTTAAGTTTCGTTTGATTTCCTTGAATCTATCTTCACACAAAGGTTTAGTGAAGATATCTACCTATTGATGATTCATCTAAAAAAATTATAGACTGATGATTCCTCTCTATACATAGTCTCGTATAGATGTCTAACTTCAATGTGCTTCGCCCTCGAGTGTTGTATTGGATTCTTTGATAGATCGATAGCACTTGTGTTGTCATAGAAGATTGGAATTTGATCTACTTGTATGGAGTAATCTTTTAACTGATACTTAATCCATAACATTTATGAATAACAATTTGCAGTTGACATGTATTCAGCTTTTGCAGTAGATAGAGCAATTGAAATTTACCTCTTGCTTGACCATTAAACTAGATTATGACCAAGAAAGTGACAACCTCCACTTGTACTCTTTCTATCAATTCTATCTCCAGCATAATCAACATCACAATAGCCAATTAACCTAAAATATTTACCTTTCTCATACATTAAACAAAGATCAGTAGAACCTGCCAAGTATCTTGATATTCTTTTAACAGTAATATAATGAGATTCTATAGGATCTTCTTGAAATCTTGCACACAAACAAATTCTAAACAATATATCAGGTCTGCTTGCAGTTAGGTAAAGTAAAGAACCAATAACTCCTATGAAGAGAGTTTGATTAACCTTCTTACCTATTTCAACCTTAGATAAAAGGATTGAAGGACATATAGGAGTTGACATAGGTTTAACCTTTTCCATTTTATATTTGACTAATAGTTCTTTGATGTATTTCTGTTGATGAATAAAAATCTTTTCTTCGGTTTGCTTAATTTGTAAACCAAGGAAAAATTTCAGTTCACCCATCTTACTCATTTCAAAATAACTTTTCATAAGATTTTCAAAGCTGGAACATAGCTTATTAGAAGTTACACCAAAAATAATATCATCTACATATATCTGTACGATAATGAAATCATTTTTGCTGCATTTTCTAAACAAAATCTTATCTACTTATCCTTTAATAAAGTCATTTCCAACCAAAAATGAACTTAGATGATCATACTAAGCACGAGGTGTTTGTTTTAATCCATACAAGGCTTTATGAAGTCTATAGACATAATCTGATTTATCAGTATCTTCAAAACCAGGAGTTTGCTTTACATAAACTTCTTCATCTATAAAACCATTCAAAAAGGCACTTTTCACATCCATTTGAAATAGTTTTATTTCATGACAAACAACATATGCAAGCAAAATCATAATAGCTTCTAGTCTAGTTACAGGAGTATAGGTTTCATTATAGTCTATTCCTTCCTGTTGATTATAGCCTTGAGCTACTAATCTAGCTTTATTATGGTTTAATCTAGCTGCATATCCATTTTGTTGTGGAGTTCTAGGAGTAGAAAAATTATGGAAAATTCCATTCTCTTCACAAAACATTATGAAGTTTTCATTTTCAAATTCTCCACCAAGGTCACTCCTAATTCCAGCAATAGAAATTCCTTTTTCATTTTGTAACTTTTTGGATAGAACTTTAAGGCATTTAAAAGATTAATCTTTATGTGATAAAAACAATATCTAACAAAATCTAGTGAAGTCATCGACAATTACGAGACCATACTTCTTTCCTTCAAGACTTAATATTCTGCTTGGATTAAACAAATCTATATGTAACAACTCTAGAGGTCTAGAAGAAGTTACAAAATTTTTGGAAGAAAAAGATGTTTTAACTTGTTTTCCTTTCTGACAACTCTCACAAAAGAAATATTTGTTAAAACTTATTTTTGGTAATCCTCTTACCAAATCATGTCTAACCAACTTGGAAATATGTTTAAAACTAACATGACCTAGCTTTTTATGCCAAATCAATTTTTCCTCATTTGTTGATATAAAATATGAAATATTTTGACTTTTCAAATCATCTAAATTAATCTTATCGAGATTGATTCGTCTCTTAGTAGAAAAGAATATGGAACCGTCCTTATTTTTGACTACACAAGAATTTTTATTAAAGGATACTTCAAAACCAAAATCACATAATTGACTTACACTAATTAGATTATGCTTTCATCCTTTAACTAGCAGAACATTATCAATAGACGCAAATGAATCTTTACCAATTTTGCCAATTCCAACTATTTTGCCCTGTTGGTTGTCTCAAAAAGTTACTGATCCTCCTTGCTTATTTTGGAGGTCTAAGAACATAGACCTTCTTCCCGTCATGTGTCATGAGCATCCACTGTCCAAGTACCATTGGTTCTGGTTGCTTCTTCCAAGAAGGGAGGTCTGCAGTATATATTATGTCTTTCTTAGGTACCCATATTTTCTTGGGTCCTTTGGGCTTAGGCTTATAATAATTCCTCAGATAATAAGAATATTGCTTCTTTTTCTTTCTGCTAGGACAAAACTCTTATTATGATGAACATTACTATTAGTAAACCCTAAAACCACTTTTATCCTTTGGATGTCTATATTTTCGAATCATATCATTCATCATTTTAGTACTTTCAGTAAATGTTGATAAATCTGCTAAAAGACTATTAATCCTTTATTTCAGTTGATTAATCTCCTTGGATCTATCTACAGTTACTTTCTTTTTTATATTGTTTACTTGTTTCTTAAGGCAGATGTTTTCTTTCTTTAACACTTCCGTGTTCTTCAAGCTTTCAACAAATTTCTTTTTCAGAATCCTATATTGCTTTAATATAGCATGCGAATCTTCTAACAATTCTAAATATGTCTCTTAAAGATCATTAAAGTTAGAAGTTACCTCATCGTCGCATTCTTTTCAGTTACCAATCATATATTTGCTTGGTTTAATGCTTCTGAATCGGATTCAGATTCAGATGAGTCCAAATCTTTCCACGTTCCCATCATGCTCTTTTTGTTTTCTTTACTTTTCTTTTGTTTTCTTTTGAGCAATGGACATTCAGACTTGTAATGTCCTGGTTTGTTGTACTCGTAGCAGAAGATAGATGTTTTCTCATTCTTGCCTTTGTCTTTTATATTCTTCTTAAAAGAAAAGTCTTTATTTCCTTTTGCTTTCTTTTTCCACATCCTCTTAATCTTTCTTGAAATGAAGGATAGTTCATCATCATCTTTACGCGAATCTTAATCAGATTCACTAGCATCTTCATTCTTAATTTCATCAATCTTTAATGCTTTTGAAGATATGCTTCTATTTTTCTAGTTCTTTTAATTCTTCTGACCAGCCTTTAATGCGATAGACTTATCTCTTCTAGGTTTATCTTTTGCATCAAACTCTACTTCATGTATCTTCAGTGAACTAAGCAATTCATTTAGCTTCAGCGTGCTTAAGTCCTTGGCCTTTTGTATTACTGTAACCTTGGGTCTCCATCTTTTAGGTAGACTTCTAAGAATCTTTCTGACATGATCTTGATTATCGTAGATCTCCCAAGAGCTTTAATTCCATTAACAATTATTTGAAATCGTCCAAACATCTGATCAATAGTCTCCTCATCTTTCATCTTGAATAGCTCATACTAATAAACAAGAATACTGATCTTGGACTCTTTCACTTGATTTGTACCTTCATGTGCAATGGCTAATGTGTCCCATATGTCCTTTATAGATACGCATCCATGAACCTTGTCATATTCACTTATGCTTAGGGCACAACTTAGAAAGAATTTAGGCTTTGAATTCAACTAAAATCGAGCTTTCTCATCAGTTGACCATTTGTCACGAGAGATGATATTTCCTTCATCATCTGTTGGTGTATATGGACCAATGTCGATGATATCCTAAAGGTCAATATGGATTCTATGAAGAGCCACATCTTGTCCTTCCAATAATGATAATTCTCACCATTGAATACAGGAGGTCTTGTGACCAAGGCACCTTCAGCTCTAAAAACATGTGATTCAGCTATGGATCTTTATCATCACTTTGTGACAGTGTTTCTTGGAAACCTCGATCTGATCCCAACTGAAGTAAATCGCTTGGTAATGGAGAAATCCAATATGATATGCAAACTACACAAGAAGGGGGTTGAATTGTGTAATTTTTTCAAAATATTAATCTTTTGAGGCTTCTTAAATTTCTTTACAAAAATTCAAATGGTTACTAAAACACTTTGCTAAAGTTGATAAGCAATGCAATCGCAAGTAATATTATCTACTCGTCTAACAACAAGAAAATTAAAAGATAAGGGTTAGAGAATAGACACTACGATTTTATACTGGTTCACCCCAAACCTTGGGCTACGTCCAGTCTTTAGAGTTAGTTTGAGATTTCACTATACTCTTCCAATTTTACAAGTATTCTTTCTATAGTTGCAGAGCCTCTTCAGGTCTCTCTCACAAAGTATTCTTTATTAGTTGTATTAGCCTCTCTAGACTCTAGCCTTCCTTTCTCTCTCTAAGAAATGTATTTTTGAACTTTAGGTTATAGATGTATTCGCTCACTTCTTTCGCACTTTGAATACATAATTTTACTAAAGTAAATGCATTCATTATTTTAGTCTTCGACTAGAACTAGTATTTATAGCCTAAGTCTCCAACTATCTTGAAAACTGCTTCGTGAATCTTTTAGAAACGGTTATTAGTTGAGTCCTGTAACTAAATCTAACTAACTAAATGTCTGACGTTCTAGAATATCTTCCTTTTGTATAGTCTGGAATAATGCTTCTTCTTTTACTATGTTTCGTCTGTTATTCTGCTTCGTTTATTATATCGCTTCGTCTGTTGCTGTATTTCTTTTGGTGTTGCGCTTCGTCTGGTGCACTTCATCTGGTGTTGTGCTTTATTTGTTGTTGTGCTTCATTTGGTTTAGTGCTTCGTCTAGAGCTGACTGTGCACCTTTTGAGTTGAATAAGTGTTACTTACATTTTTTTACACACTTAACAAATTTGTCAAAGCAGTTCATACATTTCTAAGATTATTATTATTTGATTATCATCAAAATTAATGGAAGTGAAGTCCTCTTGACTCAACATTTGTATGCCATATTATGCATAAATATAAAATACCCTTTCTATTTTCTCATTTACCTCACTTGTACACTATTTTAGCCTTATCATGAATAACAGGATGTTACACCTAGATGTTTGCTTCAATCCATAACTGGAATTCTGAACCTTACATACCTTTTCTCCATTCATGGATATGAAACCATCAAGTTATGTTATATAAACATCCTCGGTTAGGTTTCCATTAAAGAAAGCCATCTTTGCATCCATTTTCCATATCTCATAATCATAATCAACGATCATGACTAGGAGCATCCTAATGGATTTAAGCATAGCTACTAGACTAAACGTTTCATCATAGTCAACACCTTACCTTTGACGATAACCTTTAGCTATAAGCCTAGCTTTATGGTTACTTACATTACCTTTCATGTCAGTTTTCTTCTTGAAAACCCATTTGCACCCTATGGATTTTATCCCTTTGGGTGGGTCAACCAACATCCATACCTGGTTTTCATACATGGAATCCATTTCGAATTTCATAGCTTGAAGCCATTTTCTAGATTCTGAACTTTTCAGAACATCTTCATAAGTAGTAGGCTTATCATCTTCTATGAGTAATATGTCGTTATGTTCACTTATGAGAAATCCATATCTCTTGGGAATATAATGTATCCTACCTGACCTACAAACTTCTTGTGTGTTAGAAGGTTGAACTATTGTTTCATCTTTATAAATAATAGTCTCGTATCCAGGCAGTTGATCTGTGTTTGTTTGAGCATCTTGAACTCCTACAAGATCAATTTTGCTCCCATAGTCTTCTCATAGAAGAAACTCTTTTTCTAAAAAGACAACATGTTTTGAAACAAACACCCTTAAAAGGATTTTGGTAAATCCACTAGACCTCACCATGTCTAATAAGGTTCAGTTTCTCCTCTCAGCCACACCATTGTGTTGTGGCATGTAAGATAGAGTCCACTAGGATAATATTCCATTATCCTTGAGATAATCCAAAAACTCTTGGCTTAAGTATTCACCACGTCGATCTGATCGAAGTGATTTAATACTTCTCCCAAGTTGTTTCTCAACTTCGTTTATGAATTCTTTGAATCTTTCAAAGGCTTCAGACTTGTATCTCTTAAGATACACATATCTATATCGAGAATGAATATCGATAAAGGTAATGAAGTATACAAAACCACATTTGGCATGTATGGACATCAGACCACATACATCAGTATGTATTAGGTCTAAAAGTCATTAAATGTCGTCTTCTACTTTAAGGACTCCAGATAGGCCTTATAGTTTCTCTTCTACTGGCCATACTTGTCCCAGTGGAAGCAAGTTCCCTTTGAGGCAGTCTTCTTTGCTTTCTTGACACCTCCCTTAGAACCTATAGATGACTTTTTTCTTTTAGCTCTTTTTCTTTGAACTGGAAGAGTTCACCAACATGACAAGCTTGTCCTTACAGACATATGGCTCAATTGCCTTGATTATGTTGACTAGCTCGGGAATTGTGCTGGATATATTGGTCATTCGATAGTTAAGAAAAAATTGTGAGTAATTATTGGTTAAAATCATCATAACAAAGTCAATAATTAATTCATTATCCAAAATAAAACCCAAGAGGCCAACCGCTCAATGCAGCCATTTATCTTTAGTGCGTACTACACTGGAGGTTTCCTCTTAACCATCCTGGAGCAGAAGAGAAATCGAGAAGTCTCGAACCTTTCAAACCTTGCTTGCTCATCAAAAAACTCCCTAACATAACATAACTAGCCTCGTGCTGCTTTTTCTTGAGCATCTATTACCTTATGCTGCTTTTGCAACTCTAGTGACATAGTGGCTAACATAATACAACTAGCCATCTTGCTATCATCGTGATGCTTCTTATATGCCCTCCTATCATCATCTGAGGCATCAACAGTAGGGGGATCGAGAAGTGGTTCTTCCAAGACATAACCAAGCTTCTCAAACTTGAGAACTATTCTCAAGTTCCTGATCCAATGAAGGAAGTTGATCTAGTCAACTTATTAACTTCCACCAATGATCTTAAATTCACCACTCATGGCATTGACTCGAGCAATAGCAACGTTTCGTCAAAGAGAGAAAAAAATAGAATGTACTTAAATTTAATAACACACATTATGACTCTCACTATTTTTTACGAATTCATAACCCTCAATATAAATTTGAGAAAATGCACAGAGAAATTCTCCTAGTGGGTCAATACCCAATATCCCTAAAAATGACCTTGGGTTTGCCCAACAAGCCACTTTTGTTCAACTGGTAGGTATCGATCACACCAATTGTAGATCTAATGTAACTATAGAATCTAGTGTTATCAACTATCAATGTGTGCACACTAATTTAGAGCTATCAACTCTTGACATATGTACATCTAATGTACACTACCCAACTTCGCCTCTGTCCACGTTGATCCTGGGTTTGCCCAACAAACCAACGCTTCTTGTTGAACCCCGTTTCTGAATTCCAACATTTGGATTCATAAAAGCATGGAGGACTCATTTCTTATAACTTACTGAGCATAATTAGGGAACTTCCATTTGGAATTTCAGACCAGCCTCTTCAAAACATTTGTTCCCCATTGAATAACGTTTCTAACAACACCAAAAAAGCTTAATTTGGTTCAGAAATGAAGAAGTATTGGCCAAAATACTTTCGGGCTAAAATTTAACCGATACTGAATACTACACCCGAATTCACTCCAGAAATTAAAAGTCTCAGGGCCCAAATTGAAATTCTATTCCTTCAGATAAATTGTAGTTCCAAGTATCTAGTTTGTTTAAAAACAAGAATCATCTCAATCGGAGCTCTACAGATCAAGATATCGCTAAAATATTGAAGCTTGTTCAGAAAAATATCCAATTCATACTCGTTTAACCGATCCTCTCACTTTGATTCAATGCATAATTTTCAAATTAATATCAATAGCTATAAATTTGTATGGAGAGGTATAGGAATGTCTTAGGAATCTAACGCTTCAAAAATCGGGTCAATTGGAGGTTAGACAAAACTTACAAAACAAACAAAGCGATGAGCGTTGGCGGCAAGCTCTCTAGCTTTGCAGATCTCTAGCGTGTACCCCCGTTTCCATGGCTTCATCTTCCTTTTCTTCTCCTCCTCGTCTTCCCCTTACCGCCATTTCTCCTTCGTCCCCTTGTCATTTTCCCCCTTTGCCTACGGTCAAAATCCCTAATTCCTCTGTCCAAAATTCTGACCCCAACCTCCCTATCATTGGCCCTCCCTTGAAGGATGCTTCTCCGTTGCCAATCCCTCTGCCTTCGAAGCCTTCGTCTGGTTCCCCTAGAACCTGGAAATTTGTGGTGGCGGAGACTGTGGCTACTAAATCGTTGTCCACTTCATTGACTTATTATCCCCCGACTGTCCAAAATGATCAGATTAAGGTTATCCCTCCTCTGGAACTAGCCATACATGGTGTCAGTCAACTACGACATACTCTAATTGGGTTCTTCTTTGGAAAAAGACCTGCTTTTCCGGTAGTGCACCGGGTTCTGACAAAATCTTGGGCTGTTTTTGGTTTGTTGGAGGTGTTGATTACTGGAGCTAGCAATTTTCTATTCCGGTTTGATTCTGTAGAAGGTATGCAGTAGGTCTTGGAGAAGGGGCCATGACATATTCAAGGAAAGCTGCTCTTCCTTCAAAAGTGGAGTCTGAATAGCGGCGAGCTTGAGGAGATCCGAGCTACTCCGGTCTGGGTTAAATTTTACAATGTACCTGTGGAGTACTGGACTACGAAGGGGCTTGGTAGGATTGCGAGTGCAGTGGGTAAGCCTCTCCTAATGGACACCCCTACTACCAAGATGTCTAGAATCCTGTATGCTCGGATGTGTGTTGAAATGGAGTTGGGCAAGCCTTGGCCTTTATCTTTCCAATTGGGTACGTACACTAAAGAGGGGTAGATGGTGTTCAAGGAGATTGCTGTTGAGTATGAATGGCTACCGGATAATGTGGTTCAGAAGAAGACTTGGGTGCCTACTAGATGAGTTTTTGAAACTGGTTTTCAACAGGAACTGTTGGGTAAGGATTGTGTGCTAGCTAGCTCCCCTGTGCCAGATCTGGTAGACAATAGTGATGGGGCTGAGGGCCAATGTAGGCTGGAAGGGAATGCAGTGGAGCCTCAAAATGTTCTTCAGGATTCGGTGCCCCTTCAGATTACCCAATTGTGTGAACAGGTTCCAGCTAAAGTGAAGGGAGGCATGTCTCTGGATATCTCCATGACTCTAGAAGGTCAGCAGCAGGTTGGTGAAGTCAGTGGGATTCTTGAGGATGCAGGACCCCTGCCACCGAGACAAGTAAGTGAATCTCTTTCCCCTTCTAAATCTGAATTGGGTCCTGAGTTGGAAGAGCTTAGTCCTAGGCATTTGGAGGGGGTTGAGGGGGCTGTTACAAGTAGTCCTACCAGGAAAACTAGGCGAAAAATGAAGTAGTGGTTGTGGTCTGTTGTGTTGGCTGTTTGAATGGATTTTTGTTTTGGAATGTTAGGGGTTTAAATAATGTTAGGAAGCAGTTAGGTGTGTCGGCTGCTGTGAAACAAATGTCTGTGGCTTTTGTCTATTTGATTGAGACTAGGATTAAGCAGTTGCCTTTCTTGAATAATGTCTGCTCCGCTTTGTTTCCTACTTGGAGGTTTATTAGTAATCTAGAGCAGAGTTCAAATGCTAGGCTAGTGGTTTCTTGGAATCCGGATAGGTTTATGTGTCTTCCTTAGTTTTTTTTTGATCAGCTCATCCACTTAGAGGTTACTCCTATCAATAGTAATGTAGGTTTTTTTGTCACTTGTGTGTATGGGTCTAACAATTTTAACCATCGGAATTGTCTTTGGTCAGCTTTGTCCAATCTCAAAACTTCTGTAGGCTCTCATCCGTGGTTGATAGTGGGCGATTTTAACTCGGTTCTCTTCCCTCATGAGGCTGATCCTCTAAACTCCTTAACTCTTAATAGCATGTATTGCTGGAACCCAGATCCGGATATCCAACCTCTTACGAAACACCAAACTAAATCGGAGCATTTCTACTCTTGCTCTGATACCATAACTACTGGATCCCGTTTCCGAAATCCAACTACTTATACAGATTCCTTAACAACGAAGAAAACATAATCGAAGGCAAAACGAAACGAACGTTTCGAAACAATGAAACAAATGCCGACATTCGAGAGAGCAATTCTTAGAAAACAAAACGTTGCGTTGGGAACCTTAAACTCAAACTATCCGAAATCCGGTCTGAATTTTTTTCTTTTTCTTTTCTTCTCTTTATAACCATTTCTCATCTTATTCATCTTAATTCCATTCTCATATTTTCATTTTCTTTTCCTCATTCGTCAAACTAATCAGAATATTTCCCTTCTGGAATTTTATCCTCATATAACACTCAATTCATATAATTTGTCTTAATCATGCAAATCTCATTCTTATTCTTATCTTAACCCGATTTCTACCGAAAATCGGGCAGCATAACGGCTGTATTTTGACAGCCCAAAAATTAAAAACAAAAGAAACACGCACTTCTAATCTCACAACCAAACCACACCAGGCAACATCGGACCTCCCGTCCGGCATCCAAACACCAGCAATAACAC
>JANKYE010440120.1:0-12413 GCA_032467995.1 Erythroxylum dillonii
CCTTCATTAAGCACACTATCTTTTGTTCCCTTCCTTATAGACTGATGTGACAATTTTATGGTTCAACTTGCAAGCCTGTCTTTGCTGTCGAATTAGCCAATTGCAATTTTCTCCTCTTCAATGTCCCATTGCAACATTGTTCTTATGGTCCTTTCTCCATTTTTTTTAATTTCTTAAAATAACCTACAATAAAAAATTACAAATAATGTATCATCAATTGTCTAAAAATTAATTTATCACAATTAAACTAAAATACGACAAATTTTGCCTATATAAACACAAATTAAATGTAAGGCACAATAATTCGAATAATAATAAAATAAAGCTATAAAGACTAATTTAATGACAAAAACTCATCCAAAAGATATAAAATTATATTTGAATAAATGAGTTTGTCAGCAAACCATGGTACAAATTATTATTAAATTCTTACAGAGAATTATAAATCATTTTATGGGATTTAAATGATTTAGAGAATCGCAATTACTTAAGAAAAGAGAATTGATTAAAGGGTACAAAATTGTGCATCGGCATGCAATTTCTGTTATAATTTTGTTTTGCAGGAACCGAGTTTGTATGTCTCATTCCAATGCCTTATGTGAATGTTTGATTGTAAGCGGTTATTAATAGGCTCAAAAGGCAATTTTTGTATAGGATTCCTTTTATTTACATTATATACATTTTTGAAAACGAGAGGAGTTCCTAATACTTGCACTTAGCAAATTTTGAAAGGATTAAAAATACTATTTTGGATTGCATATTTATTTTATGCAAATTTTCATGCGATGGTGCAAGAAAACCTATCAAACTATAGTCACTTTTAAATGTCCAACGAAAAACTGAGTTTTTTCCTTCTCATTTTATCCACTTTAAGATAAGGATTATTAAACATAGATATTAACCTTAGAGAAAGAATCTTTCTTCCATTGATGATTTTGGTAGTGTTTAATTTGCAAAAATCTTAGAGGATAGTCAAATTTTTGGGGAGAGAATACCAACATTAAGGCAATCCAACATTTTCAAGCAAAATTGTGACCCTTATTCTACTGTAGCAATTTTGGTGGCCAATCCCTAACTGACTCAAGAGATATTGATTCCCTGGCAGTTTTTAAGTGAGCCAAAAGTTTATGGGACTAAGAGTGGGCATGCCCAATATGCTAGGAAACATTTTTGCTCCAAATGGGAAAGTATTTAGTATGCAGTGGAAGCATGTTGTGGAAGCATGCTGGTTAGTGATGCATTTATATCAGGCGTTGGATGATGAATGTGGGCAATGCCGCAATAGTGGGTTACAACTTATGCAAGCAATTTTTGGGTTGTTTGGATGGATACGAACGCACATGATGAATAATTGAAGGTTCATATTTGTATACTAATATATGATTAATGGTCTTACCTCTCCGTACATATACATGAAATTTATGCCTTATAATATTCGGTCTTGACGATATGGATAGAATTTAACTTTAATAATGGATGCCATTTATTTATGTGTCATTGGTACTCCAATGGACGTGCTTTGATTTCTGATAGATAGTTATGGGTCTCATGGGATAGTTATTCTCTAATTTCAACTAGACTTTGAAGCTTATCAGGTATTAGCAGATCTAGACACCATCAGGTATATCCTTTGGTTATATTTTACTTATTTATTATTTATTGTAATCTTATTTACATAATTATTTAGCGTGTAAGTTTTACTTATTTACTCTTTAACCTGAATTACTTTTTATTGTCACATCTACATGTGGGTCTACCGGAAACAACCTCTCTACTATGTAGGGGTAAGGTTGCGTACTATCAGACCTCCCTAGATTCTGCTTTATTGCGGGATTTCAGATTGGGTGTTATGATGATGATGATGGTGAGAAATTGTGGAATATATTAGGATATATTATCAAGCCATTGGTAAATGGATTAGATGTGAGGCATTTAGTACATTTATTTTATAGAGATAGTGTAAACTAATATATTGACCAATAAGATGAGTTTGCTTAATGAGCAGTCAAGATCAGGCTTGAAGTCTCAGGAAAATCGTTTAGTAAGAAAATGTTTTCTTAATAAACAACAAAAGTCATAAGATTTAGAAAATTGCAAAAGATTGCAAAGGAATTTTTCTAAAGGTTATGATCAGTAAAGGATTACTTACCTTGAGTTTATAAATCGGATAAGGTCGATTTATTTATGATGGGATCTTGAATATACTGTGTAAAGGACTTTGTAATAAATGCAGTATGAGTTTTTTTAATAAAACAACTTTTACATAAATATTAATATGAAATCCTTTTGATTTTATTCTAGAATGGCAAACAATGTACTTATCCAATCAATACTTGAAAAGTGCCCATTGGAGGGTGATGGTTCCAATTTTGAACTAAAACTTTAACTTATCATCAAATTGGAGGATCTTGTAGATGTGCTGGAGCAAGATGCACCAGTACTTGGTACAGATCCCTCTGATGAATAAAAAGACGCTTTTGAAAAGTATCGCAATGACGAATTGAGCATTCAAGGTCTCATGTTGGCAAGTATGGTGGTTGAACTTACTCGTAAGTTTATTAACAATACTCCAAGAGAGATAATTGAGCGTCTTTTTAAAATGTTCCTAGAGAATGCTTATAAAGAGCATTCAAAGGTCATTTTGGCATTCACGAGAAGTAACATAACGGAAGGATATTTCGTCAACCAGCATATGTTGAAAATGCTGGGTTATCTCGAGACACTGGAGAAGCTTAATGCTCCAATGCACCCTGACTCAGCTGAGGATATAATCCTTGGTTTATTGTCTCCATCTTACAGAGATATAGTCATGCATCTTCACTTGCTTGAAAAGGCAATGACCTTGGATGAGATCCATCAGACATTGAAGCAGGCAGAGGCTGATATGAACAGGCACAAAGGAAAGAAGAATGTTCTTGCAATCTCCCAGAATCGCAAAAAAGTCAACAAAGGAAAAGGCAAAAAGAAGATGCCTAACATGAACAAAAGGAAAATAGAAGCTCAAGCGAGCAACTCTAAAGGCAAAAAGAAAAACTTACCAACTCCATAAACAGAGTGCTATTATTGCCACGAGTTAGGACATTTCAAGGCGAACTGTCCCAAGTACAAGGCTGACTTGGATAGTGGCAAAATAGAGAGCAAGCGCCCTAAAGTTTAGAAAGGTATCTATGTTACTGAAATTAATTTAACCACATCTATTCACAATTGGGTAATTGATACTGGATCATGTGCTTATATTTGTGGAAATATACAAGCACTTGTGGATAGAAGACATCCAAAGAAAGGAGAAGTCATACTGAAGGTAGGGAATGGTGTTACCATTTCTACAATGGCCATTCGCCTTATTCACCTTTAAGTAGCTAGTGGTTTAATTATTAATTTTAAAAATGTTTATTATGTTCCATCTATATGTAAGAACATTATATCCGTGTCAAGTTTAGACAAGGATGGTTATGTATTTACTATTTCAAATTCGTGTATGAGTATTTCAAAAGATGGAATTTTCTATGTAAATGTTGTTGTTCAAATGGCTTATATTTGCTTGAAGTGAATGATAAACATATTTTAAATATCAATAACAAAAGACTCAAAGTATATCATGGAAATCAGAATCTCTTATGGCACTATCGTCTATGTCGTATAAGTGAGAAATGCATTAAGAAATTACAAGAAAGTAATCCTCTTGATCTCCTTGAATGCGATGCGATAGAGACATGCGAGCCTGGCTTAGTCAGTAAAATGACCAAGAAACCTTTCAAGAAAAAAGGTATAAGGATAGAAGACTTATTGGAATTAATACATTTAAATGTATATGGTCCAATGAGCACAAGTGCACGAGATGGTTTTAGATACTTCATTACCTTCATAGATTACTACAGTCGTTATGGCTATGTTTATCTAATGAAGAACAAGAGTGAATCTTTTAACAAGTTCAAAGAATTCAAGAATGAAGTAGAAAACCAATTAAACAAGAGAATTAAGACGTTACGAATTGATCGTGGAGGAGAATACTTGAGTAATGAATTTGGTGCATATCTAAAGGAGTGTGGTATCATACCACAATTGACTCCACCTAGAACACCTTAATGGAATGGTGTTTCTGATAGGAGAAATAGAACATTGCTCGGCATGGTTCAATCAATGATATGCCAAACAGAATTGCCTCTTTACTTCTAGGGACATGCATTTGTTGTAGCTTATACACTGAATATTGTTCCTTATAAATCTGTTGAGAAAACTCCTTATGAGCTATGGGCAGGTAAAATCCTAACTTGTCATTTCTTAAGATTTGGGGATATGAGGCTTTTGTCAAAAGATTGCTGACAACCGAACTAGAACCCCAAGCAGATGAATGCTTATTTATAGGTTATTCGAAAGAAACAAAAGGATACTACTTTTGGCATAAGTCAACAAACAGGATATTTGTTGAAAGGGGTGCAATTTTCTTAGAGAAAGAATTTCTTGAAAGAATCAAAAGTGGTAGGAGTAATGTAACACTTGAAGAAACTCAAGAAACATTACAAGACCTCGATCAAGTCATGGATGATATTCACGAAGATTGAAGTAGCCCAATATAGTTCCTATGGCTAGTGAGAGCATGAGTGTACAGGTTCCTTAACATATTGAGGAAGAGGTTCACATGTCACCACATAGTGTTTAATCCAATAATGAACTAATTCCATAAGAGATTGTGCAAGAGGTTTAAAAAATTCAAGATGAACAAAAAAAGCCACAAGAATTGAGAAGGTGAACAAGATCTAGAAAGAAACCTAATTTCTATCTAGGGCTTCAAGAGATATTGGTAATGGATACCAAAGATCTGACGGCCTTTCAAGAAGCAATGAATAGAGATGACTCAAAATCATAGTACGAAGCCATGAAACTTGAAATGCAATCCATATATGACAACCAAGTATGGGTCTTGGTAGATCTTCCTCAAGGCAAGAAAGCCATTCAAAACAAATGGGTTTTCAACAGAAAAATGAACATGGATGGAAACATGACAATATACAAGGCAAGATTTATAAAGAAAGGGTTCAGTCAAGTTCAAGGGATTGACTATGATGAAACCTTTTCGGCTGTTGCAATGTTTAAGTTTATTCGAATATTACTAGCTATTGCTGCATTTTATGATTATGAAATATGGAAAATGGATGTCAAAACAGCATTCCTTAACAGGAATTTGGAAGAAGATGTGTACATGGTACAACCTCTAAGTTTTGAAAACCCAAATAATGGTAGTAAAGTATGCAAGCTTAAAAGGTCCATTTATGGATTGAAGCAAGCATCCAAGAGTTGGAACAAACGCTTTGATGATGAGGTTAAACGTCCTGGATTCATCCAAAGTAAGGAAGAACCTTGTGTATATAAGTTTATCAGTAGGAGCTATGTCCTTTTTTTGGTTTTATATGTCGATGACATATTATTGATAGGCAACTTTATTCCCTTATTGGAGCAAATGAAAACTTCATTGAAAGATATTTTTTCAATGAAAGATTTGGAGAGGCCCAATATATCTTAGGGATTAAGATATGTAGAGATAGGTCTCGTAAATTCATTGGCTTAAGTCAATGTACATATATTGACAAAATGTCGAAACGATTCAAATTGCAGAATTCCAAGAAGGGAAATGTGCCAATGACTCAAGGTGTAACACTTAGCAAATCTAAATGTGCTACGTCACATAAAGATATTGAAATCATGAAGGATGTACCATATGCTTCTACAATTGGTTCCATCATGTATGTCATGGTGTGTATGTGACCTGATCTAGCGTATGCTCTGAGTATGACAAGTCATCATCAAGCCCATGCGGGTTTTACTCATTGGACTGCGGCCAAAAATATCCTTAACTACATGAACAGGAATAAGGATAAGTTTCTTATATATAGAGGAAAAAATGAAGCTCGTTGTAAAAGGCTACACCGATGTAAGTTTTGCGACTGATTATGATGATAAGGGATCATAATCTGGATATGTTTTTTATTTTGAATAGGGGTGTCGTTAGTTGGAGAAGTTTCAAACAATCAATAATGGCTAACTCAACCACCCAATTTGAAGTGATAGTTGCTGCTGAAGCCAGCAAAGGTGTTTGGATCAAAAAGTTCATTGAGGAACTTGATATGGTTCCTTCCATTCAAGGACCATTGGAACTGTTTTGTGACAATAGTGGAGCTATTGCACAAATCAAGGAACCGAAGGCACATCACAAGATCAAACACAGGGATAGAAAATATTTTGTCATTTGAGACTTCGTAAAAGAAGGTAGAATAAAATTATTAAAGGTGGACATGGATAGTAACACAGCAGATCCGTTAACGAAGCCTTTATCTCAAGCAAAGAGCAAAGTCCACTTTGATTCCATAGGTCTGAGGGAACATGGAGAGTGGATAGAGATAACAAACTAAGTCAGAAGGTAACCTTGGTCCTAGAGTTAATACATAAGAATGTATAAGAGATAACTTTAAGAATAAGTGGGAGATTGTTAGATTTGTGTTATAAAAGGTATATATGATGATTACTTTTATATGTTATATTTATGAATTGAATGTTATTTAAATTTTTCTATATGAGTTTTATATTTTTTAGAAGTGTTCAAGAGGATGCACTTGGTGTTGAACCGCAGAACTCTCAATAATATGAATATTCAATTCTAAAATGTTCACAGGTCTTGGATATTAGCAGAACACTAACATGCCATATAAGACTGTCATGTTCATTAAAAGTATGTTGTAGTTCTGTAAATGTTGATAAAGGATTATCATTTAATAACGCGAATATATGAAAGTTTTCATATATTGAACAAACCTATTAGATAAAACATTATATGAATTGTGTTTGTGTCATTAATGTTTTTATCTTATCTTTGATTCCAAGATTGATACATTTTTTTCACATGAGGAATGTATAATGTAATTATTATTAAAAGTTGCTTATAACAAGTGGTGATAAAAATAATAGTTCTTTATATATAACTTGTGGGGAAAAAGGTACATGTAAATAGCATCATTGCCACTCATTAATAATGAGTAAGGATATTTTATGGGCCCCTTGGTAAAGTAGAATTATAAATGGATCCAATGTAACTGAGGTACAGTTATAATTTATAATTTACTTAATGGAGACCAAGAAACGATTATAGTACAAAGATGACATAGTACTTTGTATATTAATCATAATATCATAAGGAAAGGAATGGACACAAGTAATGTTAATAATAACATTACTAGAAGGATCATGTTATGTAAAAGGTGTACTAGACATCTACATTATTTGGGTAGCTGTAATGTATAGCTAGAATATCGCTTATAGTTTATGAAATAAAATGTTGTATTTCATTGCCAACACAACACAGATCCTCGATATAGGTCATACCAACTGAACGGGAAACAAGAAAATATATTTTCAGTGTAAAAGATTTCATGTTAATGAAATAAAGGCACATGTTAAAATATTATCACGTGGCGTGACAGCCTAGACAGGAAATAAATTTATTTGAAATGTATATTATGAGGATAATACAAATTTCATGAAATATAAATTTATTTATAGCCCAAGCCCAAAAGAATTTGTTTTAACAAATGAAGAGAGAGAATAGATGTATAATTATAGCCATCAAATTCGTGACAGATTTTAAAATGATTTTGAACAAGAATTTGAAAGGTCAAAAAATAACCACTATAGACAAATGACCTATCAATTTTATAGTCCTTGAAGTGTAGAATCAAATGGTGAAGGTTTTAGGTCTTTTGGAGTTTGCTAGAAGAAGTTATCACTGTTCTAGTACTAAAAGGTCAAGAATTAAATGTGTTGTTTCAAAACCATTCTTGATTTAATTGCAATAAATGCTGTGGGAATTTAAAGAATATTTTGAGGCTATACGAATTTGCACTTCTGGCTAGACTTAGATATAGGTTTTGTCCTTGTTAGCAATGGTTCTCTCTCAGAACTTGTTAAAACAATTATCGATTGAGTAATTGATTAAGAAACGAGAGACGAAGCTAGGAGCGGATGAAGAGAACACTAGCACGAACTCGGCGTCCTTCTTGTTTCGGATTCAAGGTGAGCCGAAGAGGAATACGGCTTCGTTAGAGGCCAAAAGTATGGTTTAACAATTTCTCTTGTAGGAATATAAACTTGATTGTGATGCAAAAAAATACAAGAAGTTTTAGCAATAATAGAAATGATCTTTGTTGTTATCGGATTTAAAAAATTAAAATTTTACCCAATCTGCTTCATGAAATCCCTTCAAATGCCTTATGTGAATGGCTGACAAAATGGCTAGCCATTTTTTCCTTACTAGGCATGCATACTAGCCACAATTGTTGACAATTCTCTCACTTGAAAATTTGATTGATAATCAATCATATCTTCTCACCATTCTTTTCTACCTTGTCTTTTTATATTGCTTACGTCTCTGCTAGGCCATAAGAGGATCGACATCACATAAATTTGTCAACGTTGATTTCTTTTGTCATAAAATCTGTCAGGCTATTCATGGTATGAATCTCCTGTATATCTACTGTTCCTTCTTCCACTTTCTCACAAACAAAGTGGTATTGGACTCGAATGTGCTTTGTCTTTGAATGAGATGCTGGATTCTTTGCAAGATGCAAAACACTCTGACTGTCACAATACAGAGTAATATTCTCTTGTTTATATCCAAGTTCTTTCAATAACATCTTCTTCCACACTGCTTCTTTACTAGCTTGTGTAGCTACTACATATTATGCTTCTGTTGTTGACATAGTCACAACTGACTGTAATTTTGAAATCCTATTCATAACCCCTCTAGCTAATGTGAACACATATCCAGTCATGGATTTACTTTTGTTAAGATCAACAAATCCTTTGACAGTAAAATTTGATCCTCCATAACATAATGCAACATTTGAGGTTCCCTTGATATATTTGAGAATCCTCTTAATTGTATTTCAATGCTTTCAACCAGGATTTGCCATGTATTGACTAATCTCTCCTACTACATCTGCAATATCTGATCTTGTACAAATCATAGCAAACATCAGGCTTCCCACTGCTGATGTATACGGTACTTGAGATATCTCTATCCTTTATTCTTCAATGCTATGACTCATACTTGAGGATAACTTGAAATTAATAGGAAGAGAGGTACAAATTGACTTACAATCTTGCATATTAAATCGCCACAAGATATTCCTTAAATAATTCTTTTGAGAAAGTCAAATCCTCCTATTATTTTTGTCTCGATTAATTTTCATCCTCAAAATTTTGTTTGTCAGTCTCAAGTCCTTCATTTCAAATTTCTTAGCCAACTGTGCCTTCAATTATTTGATACAATCATTGTTGACACTTGCTACCAATATGTCGTCCACATATAATAGCAAGACAATAAAGTCATCTTCATCAAACCTCTTGAAATATACACAGGGGTCTACATTCAGTCTGCTAGGTCCAAAGCTTATGATGAAGGAATCATATATCCAAAGCTTATGATGAAGGAATCATATCTCTTATACCAACACCTTAGCGCCTGTTTTAAACCTTACAGGGATTTGTTCAACTTGCAAACCAAGTTATTTTTCCTTTTTTTTTTCAAAACCTTCTAGTTGAAGCATATAAATTTCTTCTTCAAGATCTTTATGAAGAAATGCAATTTTCCCATTCAACTGTTTAAGATGCAAGTCAAATATAACACACGTTTCTAGAACTACTCAAACTGTAGTGAGTCGAACCACAAGAGAAAATATTTTGTTAAAATCAATACCTTATTTTTTAGCATATCCTTTTACCACCAAGCTAGCACGATATCGTTCAACTGGATCATCACCACTTCGTTTGATCTTGTAAACCCATTTATTGCCAATGGGCTTTCTTCCTTGTGGTAATGACACCAACTTATATGGGTTATTCTTATGAAGTGCTTCAATTTCTTCTTGCATTGCTATCATCCACTGAGATGCACTAAACTATTCATTGCTATTTGAAGAGTTAATGGCTCCCCGTCCTTAGTTAAAAGACAATATGCAATATTACCCTCCATAATATAGTCTAAGTGTTAGCTTGATGCTCTTCTTATGCAGGTTAATCTTTGAGTATTTGTAACATCATATTTAATCAGTTCTTGCTCCTCGTGCTCTGGTGCAGCTTCAGAATAATCATTTTGGTCAACTTCCCTATCCATTTATACTGTTGTAGTTTCTAGATTCTATTGTACAATGCCAACATTTTCTGCTTGCTTTTGATCCTTATCTTTCACGAAGATAACATCCCTGCTGATAACAATCTTGTAAGTAGTGGGATCCCACAAACGATACTCCTTCACACCTTCAGCATACCCTAAGAAAATGCATCTTCTAGATTTTTCATCCAACTTTGTAGTTTATTAGGCATTGAACACATAGGCAAGACTTCCAAATATATGGAGGTTGGAATCATTCACTGGTTTACCAGTCCACATCTCCATCGATGTCTTCAGCTCAATTACAGTTAATGGAGCTAGATTCACCACATAACAAGCAGTATTGACTGCTTCTGCCCAGAATTTCTTATCTAAGCTTGCAGTTTTCATCATCGCTCTTGTTCTTTCCAACAAAGTTCTATTCATCTACTCTGCTACTCCATTTTGTTGAGGAGTGTATGTCATCGTGAACTGTCTTTTGATGCCTTCTTCCTTGCAAAATTCATCAAATTCTTTACAAGGATATTCTCCTCCATTATCTAACCGCAAACACTTGATCTTCTTATCAGATTCGAGTTTCACTCGCACTTTGTAAAATTTGAAGACTGGAAACACAACTGTTTTCTGCTTGATAGGAAACACCTAAAATCTCCTCGAATAATCATTTATAAATGATATAAAGAAATTTACTCCTCCAAGCGACAAAACTAATGCTTGCAATACATCAGAGTGAATCAATTCTAGAATTTATTTACTTCTGAACTTTGATGTGTTGAACTTTAATCGATGTTGCTTACTCACAATACAATGCTCACAGAAGGGTAGTGAAACCTTTGTAAAACTTGGAAGTAGATTCTTCTCTGCAAGTAACTTTATTCCTTGTTTTGATATATGTCCAAGTTTTTTATGCTACGTCATTGCAGATTTGTCATCTGGACTAGTTACCGCAACTGAAGCCTCTCCTTCTTGCAAAGTCACTCCCTTCAGCATGTACAAATTAGCAATTATCTTCTCTATTTTCATAAATACTAATGTTCATTTAATCACTTTTATGATCATGTTTTGAATCTTAAATCTGAAACCGAGATCATCCAATTGTCCTATAGATAACATATTCTTCTTCAGGCTCTCTACATGTCGCACTTTTTTAATAGTCTGAATTGTACCATCATACAAGTTTAACTTAATGGTATCAATACCGATGATCTTAAGAGCTTGATCATTATAGCTATACACAGATCATTTAGAGACAAATTCATACTGACGGAGCCGTTCTCTTCGAAAGGTCATATGAAAAGTAGTTGCTGAATCAAATAGCCAAACATGAGCAAATCTTCTCTTTCCTCCAATAGTTGTTGCTGCTTCACAAATCATTGCGCTTTGATCATCTGAAGTGCTTGAAACGTTTCCTTCAGGAACTAAATCTTTCTTATTTAGATTCTAACAATCTTTTTCAGGTGACCTTTCTTGCCACAATAGTTGCATTTATAGTTCTTCTTACTCCTGGATTTTGATCTACCATGATTGTAGCTCCCACTTAGACCACATTCCGTTGATTTACCTCTCATCACCTCCAAGGCCTCCGCTTGTTGCAAACTTGTCAGCATGTCTTCCTTGCTCTTATGTCGGCTCTCTTCTTCCAAAATAGCAGTTACAATGTTATTGAAGACTAAAGTGTCTGTATTGGTTGTTAAATTTATGATGAGTTAATCATATGAATCTGGTAAGCTTTGAAGTAGAAGTTCTGCACTTTCACTTGTTGCTATTGTGTTTCCCAATGACATGAGTTGCGAAAATAGAGTATTCAAAGAGTTTAAGTGCTCCGTCATCGAAGTTGATTATGCCATATGTAAAATGTATAGTTTTCTCTTTAGAAATTTTTTGTTATGAAGTGATTTGACCTAATATAATTTTGTAACGTGATCTCATATTTTCTTCGCAGTCTTCTTTTCCTCTATGTTGGATAATACTCCATCAGATAAAGCTAGGTGAAGATTAGCTACAACATTTCCATCCATCTCGTTCCACTTTTCATCTGTGACTCCAGTTGGTCGTTCACTAATAGCCACCAAATAATTATCTTTCTTTAAGATTGCCTTTATCTTCAACTTCTATAGTGAGAAATTGCTCCCATTGAATTTTTCAATGTCGTATTTTGCCGTTGTCGGTCTTAAACACAAGTGCACATTTCTATCGTCAAGTAGTAAAAATATCGATCCCACGGAGACCAAATTAGTTAAATAGTAATACTCGT
>JANKYE010440646.1:0-12411 GCA_032467995.1 Erythroxylum dillonii
TCGTTCACGTTACAACTCTTAGTTTTAAATCATTCTTTTCAACTGATATAAATGATCCACTTAATGAAATCTCATATATTGCATGTATCTATAACGATCCGTTAATAAAATTACACTTATAATTACTGCACAAACTCATAATTGTAAAGCAAAAATGGTCAGTTACAAGACAAGAAACAAAAGATACACATCACGGGCAGTTTGTGAGAGAGGAGATAAATGATAAATCTCAAATTAGGACCCAAAAGGTGATTAACCAGCCTTTTAAGCTTTTGCATCCCTCGTACTTTAACGAGTACCTATAGATTCTAGCTTTTTAATTTTGAGCTTTGACTAACGTTCAATTGTTAGGTATAGAGAAGATACTAAAGCCTACTTTGTCGATTTTAACATGCAATAGGCAAAAACCTTGGGCTCTTTGAGCTTGTAAGATACCTTCCAGGAGACAACGATGGGTTGCGTCACATGTATGAAGCTTTAACAAGTTTAACTTGCGGAGACCTCGTCGACTTCACTTTTTAATGGCTTTTATTCAAATCCGTTTTGGTTAAATAATAAAAGAATTCCTTTATTGATCTTGCTTCACCAAACTCATTGTATAACTTGTTTCAGTAGAACGATGATTGCAAATCTACTCCTGTTATGTGACATTTGGCAATGTTTTAAAATTCCAATAGGAAGTTATAAAAATCTTTAAGTTTTAAAAGATTCAACCGGTATTAAACCGTTATAAAATTGGTTAAAAATTAAATAAAATTAAAGAATTTGATATATGATTGAAAGAGATTGTCTTTATTTATCGAAAATTTTAAAGTTTAACTAAAAATATTAAATAAAATTAATTATTTTTATTTTCCAACATAATCTTGTGAGTTTAATTTATTTTTATATGAAATAATTTTTCCTTTTTATTTTATTTTTATAATATAACTTTATTATTAAATAAATAAATATTATTTAATTATTTAATACCAAGCTTTTGAGTTTCGTACCGTACTGGCTGGTACCGGCCGATAAAAGGTATGAAATGCTAAATGTCGGTATCAGCGTTTACCAGACGGAGCCATAAATTCCGGCCGATACCGTAACTTCCGAAAATTGCAAGGACTAACTTGTAATTTTCGAAAGTTTTAAACTTAATCTAATTACCCCCTTTTTCTCGATTCTTCTTCAGTTCTTCCACGCCGCTGCCTCCTCTCTTCCTCGATCTCTCTCTCGGTGTCTCCCCATCTCCTCCTCGCCATCGACACCTCCTTCAGTTCTCCAGTCCTCCTCCTTCGATTGCTGGTGTAGCTGGCGATCTTTTCTTTCTCCCTTTGATGGTTCGAACTCAGCCCGCTCCTCACCGCCTTCTCCTTCGATCCTCCTTTCCTTCTTCCTCGCCGTCTCTGTTCCTTCGGCGCACCACACGACCACCTTAGCTTAGACGGATCATACGACCCGACGTTGACCCGGATTGGCAAATACCCAATTATTTTGGGGTGTATGTGTTTTTATTTTTGTTTCATTTTTCATGGCATTTTGAAAATTATTGCTTCTGTGATTGCGTTGGTTGTTGGATGATGGTGGATTTGGGGTTAAAAATTGATGTTGTTGTGTTGGATTTGGTTAAAAAATTGGAAGTTGATTTCGGTTGAGAATGGGAAATGGGAATGGTGATGGTCCGAATGAAAATTGAAGTCGATTGATTTTTGTCATTTGTAAATGTTAAAGTTGAACTGAAATTAGAATTGGATTTTGCCATTTTGGAAGTGGATTGGAAATTCAAAATGGTGATTGACGGTATTGAATGGTGAAAATTGGCTTGTGATTATGGTATTAATATTGAATTGTTGGATTATTAATGAATGAGATTGAATTTGAATTTGAGATTGAGTTTGATAATTTGAAATGTTTAATTGTACATGTACAGTATTTTATTTAATGATAATTTGGTGCTTATGGTTAACCTTATGTTTTAAATTTAAACTTTAAAGTTAAATTATTGATGTTGATTAATTGGTTGTTAAAACTTAAAATTGAAAGTTGATAATCAAAATCAAATCAACATTTAAACCTAATTGCAAAATTGATAATCAAATGTGAAATTGCATATTGCATTGACTTAATACTAGAGAATATAAGAGATTCTAGATATTTTCTTGTTATTGATGAGAATATGCAGAAGGCTAAAAAAGTGACAAAATTCATTTATAATCGTGCATGGGTTTTGAATTTGATGAGAAGAGAATTTACCAATGGTAGAAATTTGTGTCGCCCTGCTGTGACAAGATTTACAACAAATTTCTTATTACTTCAGTCTTTTGTTTTGATGAAGAAGGAGTTAAGGCAAATGTTTACAAGTGATAAGTGGGTTGTATCTCAACATGCTAGGTCTAATGCTGGAATGGAGGTTTATAGTATTATATTATACTAGAAGATAGAGAATTTTGGTCGCAATGTCAATTTGTTATCCGAGTTTGTGAGCCTTTGGTGAGAGTGCTTCGATTATAGTGAAGAAAAGCCAACAATGGGCTACATTTTTTATGCTATAGAGAGAGCGACGGAAACAATCAAGGCTAATCTGAAAAATAGGTCTTCTTTATACACACCATTTCTCTCAATTATTAATGAGAAAAGGGAAAGACAACTTTCTTCTTCATTGTTTGCAGTTGGAGCATTTTTGAATCCTAGTGTGTATTTTAGGCTGGATCTTTGAAGTTAGTAGAGGAATGTTTTTTACAATTATAACAACTGTTCCTTATGACGCAATGCAAGATCTTTTATGCTCACAAATAGAGCTTTATAAGTTGTCTTATGGAGATTTTAGAATGTCAATTGCTATTCGACAAAGAGGAAAACTTTGATTTTAGAATGTCAATTGCTATTCGACAAAGATGAAAACTTTCTTCAGGTATTATTTATTTCCTATTTCTTATTTGTTGAAAATTAATTATTACTTTATTTTGTTTATAACACTACTTTTGTTATCTTATAACTTGCAGTTTCTTGGTGGAATCAATTCGAAAATTGTGTTCCAGAATTGAAAAGGTTTGCGATTCGAATTTTAAGTCAATGTGTGAGTGCAACTGGGTGTGAACGAAACTAGAACACATTTGAATTTATCCACTCAAAGAAAAGGAATAAATTAGAACATAAGAGGTTGAATGACTTAGTTTATGTTCGTTACAATTTAAAGCTTCGGGAAAGGTATGTTATTTTCATTATTGTCATTATTAATTTCGATATCATTTCTTATAATTTTCTAATAATTAAAGTTAATTGTTTACTAGGAGTCTTAATAGCACAAGCAGTTCAAATGATCCAATTGCCATTGATAATATTGATGTTTTGGCGGATTGAGTTTCTGAAAAACCCAATTTGGATGTTGTGAATGATTTTAATTTGGAAGATAATCTTGGATGGGAAAGCATTGACTTATCATTTGATCTCATATTCTCCACTCCACCAACTCAACCACTCCTAAAAGGTGTTATTTGAAAACCTACCAAATAGTATATGATATTTATTCTTTGTAGACAATCCAACGATTAAATCAATGCGATGTAATTCAAAATTGACTAATTTAAAACTTGTGAAAAACCTCTCTTTGTTAAGCATTAAATTTTTTTGAAAAATTTAGAGATTAAATTTAAAAAATCGAATATATGTCTTTTACCTTTAATTAACATGACATTTTTATTAAGTTTTTTTAATAGAGTTTCACACCACCTTCGAACCGGATAATGAGAGAGGACCAGACCACTACTCACAGAATCGAATGTACAACTCGATGTGTTCCTTTGACAAGTTTAACAGACAAATAAAAGAATGAATTCTCTATCGTGTGATGAATTTTTTTACAAATCAATGAAAAGATTGTAACGAACCAAACATGAAAAAATTATTAAACGAAAGGACCAACTTTGGGAGCCATTTTCCCAAACAAATGTTCCAAATCATTCTCCAATGGAGTCAAGTTCAGATCCATCCCGAAAGCCCTTCTACAGCTATCTGTTCTCCTGAGCACAGGCGACGATAGCTTGGGAACAACAGGCGTTGTGTCAGCCAAGCTTTGGGTCATCGCAAGTTTATGCCTCCTCATGTGACCTCCCAGAGCTTGTCCCATAGCAAACTCTAGGCCACATATAGAGCACTCGTGCATCTTTGGCTTTGTCGACAAGCTCAAAAGCTTGCCAGCTTCAAGGTTTGGTTTGTCTCCTAACTTTAACCTCTTATGGCTCGTTCGATGGCCTCCAAGAGCTTGGAACGATGGGAACGTACGATTACAGGTTTTGCACTCGAACATCTCATCATTCTTCGAAATTAGCTTTATGGGTTTGTGTTCTCGCGTATCTGAGAGTAGAATCAGACACTCTGCGAGGTCTAAGCTTTCCATCTCGCCATTTTCTATAACCCTCTTCATGGCTATGCAAATAGGATACTAAAACAGTTGAAATGTTTTGATGAGAAGAGTCTAGTCGGAGTTGGTATTTATAGTTGTGTCAAGTTTTGAACTTGGACTAGTTTCTTTTGACTTCAACAAACTACAAAACTAAAAAGTACAACGAAAAACACGCAAACAGGCTTTCCTTGTTTGACGAAGATAATGATAAGGACGGAAGTGTCCATGCGAGTTCCCGCACTAAAACGGTGAAGAAAGGGCTTTTGTGGGAAGAAACAGAGGTTTTGACCTCCTCCTTCTACACGTGAGCGCAAAGCTCACTAATTTTAATATTTTCCCCCCATTCTCGTGGACCTTGTGAATAGGAGCTTGGTGGGCTGTGTATGTGAAATGTGAATGCTTCGCAACTGGCTGGCTAGCTGTAATTACTTCTTGGAATGTTCAAAAGGGTCCAAGCTATACTGTTCTGTGGTAGTTGTTCAATGTCTGTCACTACCTTATTCACCGTCAGCTCAGCTCTTAGCTTAACCACCACGTTCCTAAGAAATAAGAATCATTGCTTACGATAGCTGTAAACTTCTGGGAACCGTTTCTAGCTGCAAAAATAGTCATAGTAAACTATTACTATTTGTGTTTACATATTGTTGTTGGTTGTAAGTGAGAATTTTTTAAAATAAGAGAATATTTATTCATTACTAATAAATTATTCAATAAAATTTTAAAAATTAAATAATCTTATTATATAATTATTATATAATAAGATTATATAGACTAATAAATAATTTTTATTAGTCTATATAATCTTATTTTAACACGTTAAAATAAAGGAGACGTTTTTATCTTTTATCCATTAAATGTAAATAATCTTTCATTATCGTCTAGATCTTTAAAACTGTTGACCTTGACATATTGGGGTAACGTGTGGTGAGATAAAAACGTCTCCTTTATTTATTAAAAATATATAATAAATATATTAAAATTTTATTTATTAAAAATATATAATAAATAAATTATAATTTCTCAAAATTTTATTCTTTCTATAAAAAATATATTTATAATTTAAATTTTATTTTAAAGCCGCTTTACATATAAGGGTGGGGCCTAAAAATCCTAACCTGAGTACACATTGCACTTGATTTAGTTTCATTACAACAATCCGTTAATAAAATTACATTTATATCATTTATAATTATTACACAAACTCATAATTATAAGCAAAAATGGTCAATTACAAGACAAGAAACAAAAGATACGCATCACAGGCAATTTGTGAGAGAGGACATAAATGATAATGTAAGGCATTTATCGATCGATTGAATTTGGCATACCTATATCTTTGATTATTTTTCTTAAAATGTTGATTTCCTCTCTTCTTTTTTCTTTAATGTTTTTCTTCAATGGCTCAAAATAACTATTCAATAAGTTTTTAAACTTATATAGTACCACCAACCAATATGTTGTTTGGTAATTAAAAGAGAAAGAGAAAGAGTCGTTGACCCATTTAAGATCCATCATTTAATACCCAATAATCATTATCTTGGGTGTTCTTCATGGGACTCAAATCTATAAGTCACATGGGTCATTAAATAATTTAACAATCTCCCACTTGACCCATGTTATGACTTAGTGATTCAATAATAGAACTTTAAGCGCACACAATATATGGAATCGATTAAGTCATCCTTAATTGAATTAAGATAATGGGATCATGACGGTCATAAGTTAAATAACATGATTCCTTTCATGTATCACATAATCAACTCAATTCATAAAAATTTAAGTGAGTAATTCTGTAATTGTTATCTCATAAATAATAATTAATGTATACAACATAATATGGATAACAAGTAAGTGAGCAAAAACATATGACTGTAAGTAAATTCACAAGTTTCATAACAATTCGAGCAAAACAATTATATGTATATATACATGTCAGAATACTATGCTAACAAGAATTTATCTATAAGGTTCATCCATTCAACATGACCAATAAATGTTTTGGGCGCTATCATGAGATCGGTACCAATATGCTCAATTGACACTTCATGTTTTTGCACTTCTTCTTTCATAGAAAAATATTTCAAATCCATGTGTTTCACACCCTTTAAATATTTGTCATTATTCGAGAAGAAAACGGCTGCAGAATTATCACAACAAATTTTTAACGGTCTGGTAATACTGTCGACAAGACGAAGACTTAAGATAAAGTTCCGTAACTACAATCTATAAACGGTGGCCTCAAAGCACGCCACAAAATCAGCCTCCATAGTGGAAGTAGCAATGACGGACTGCTTTCCACTTTTTCATGAAACTGCTCCTCTAGCTAATAGGAATATATAATCGAATGTAGATTTCTGTGAGTCTACACAACCAGTATAGTCTGAATCTGGGTAACCTATCACTTCGAGATGGGTTGACTTTCTATTTGTAAGCATATAGTCCTTGATGCCTTGTAAGTATTTAAGGACTTTCTTTGTAGCTTTCTAATGGTTCATTCCAAGATTGCTTTGATATCGACCTAGCATTCCAACAGCAAAACTGATATCTGGCCTAGTGCATGTTTGAGCATACATTAAGCTCCTAACTACTGACGGATAAGGAATAAACTCCATGTCCTTACGTTCCAAATCGTTTTGTGGACATCGCATTAGACTATATTTGTTTCCTTTCTGAGTTAGAATTATCCATGCGGAGCATTTTTCCATTTATAGTCTTTTTAATACTTTCTCGATATAACCTTTCTGAGACAATCCTAACAATCGTTGTGATCTATCCCGGAATATTTCTATTCCTATCACATAGGATGCCTCACTCATATTTTTCATTTCAAAATTATTAGAAAGAAAATTTTTTATATCATGTAACAAAATCATATTATTCGCCGCAAGAAGGATATCATCAGCATATAAAACTAATATAACAAACTTACTCCTACTAAAAATATAACGAACTTGCTCCTACTAACCTTCATATAGATATACCGATCAATAGTGTTATCTACAAAATCGTAAGACGTAATGATATCATTAAACTTAAGATACCATTATCGGGGAGCTTGTTTCAATCTATATATTGAGTTCTTTAATTTACACACTAACATGTCCTTTTCTATGGTTTTAAAACCTTCTAGTTGATATATATACACTTCTTCTTTCAAGTTAACATTTAGAAAGACAATCTTTACATCCATTTGGTGAAGCTTTAAATTATAATGAGCTACCAGGGCCATGACAATTCTTAAAGAGTCCTTCTTTGAAACTGGAGAGAAAGTCTCTTTATAATCAATACCATCCTTTTGAGTGTAACATTTGGCAATAGGTTTGGCTTTATATCTTTCAATGTTGCCTTGTAAGTCACGTTTGGTCTTAAAGACCCATTTACAACCTACTTGTTTTGCACCCTCCGGCAACTTAACTAATTCCCAAATATTGCTATCATCTATTGATTTCAACTCTTCTTTCATAGCATTGACCATTTTTCAGAATTGTTATATTTCATGGCTTGTTTGAACGAGCTTGGATCTTTATCAATGTTTAAGTCACATTCATGTTCAAGGGAGTAAATTTCATAGTCACTTGAAATAGCTAGTCTTCTCTGCCTTACAGACCTATGTAATGCTACATCTTGTGACATTACTTGATCATTTGTAACTTGATCACCGTTAGCTAGAATTAGAACATTAATTTATTGTTCCGGTATGTTGCGTATCCGTGATGCAACAAAAGGAATAACAACCGGTGGGATCACGTCTGATGTGGTAATGTCTACTTGACTTGGAGTAATTTCTACTCGATTCTCGTGAATATCCATTTTTCGTGGTTCTCCACTCCCATTGATTGAACCATTCTCAATGAACCGAACATTACTAGACTCAACTATTCTCGTACTATGATTAGGACAATAAAATCTAAACCTTTTGACTTTTCGGAATAGCCAATGAAATAACCACTAACGGTTTTCGCATCAAGCTTCTTTTCATGTGGATTATACAACCTTACTTCTGCCAGACAACCCCAAATATGAAGATGTCCTAAACTAGGTTATCTTCCTATTCACAGTTCATAAGGTGTCTTAGAAACTACCTTACTAGGAATCATATTAAGCAGATACGCAGTGGTTTTTAATACATGCATCCACAATGATGAAGGTATAGCACTATAACTTAACATACTCCTAACCATATCTATAAGAGTACGATTCCGCCTTTCAGCTACACCATTTTGTTGTGGTATACCAGGAATTGTGTATTGCGCACATATTTGTGTATTGTGCACATAAGTCTCGACTTGCAAGAAACTTTGCAAATGGACTTGGACATTGTCCACTTTCATCAAAATTTTCATAATATTCACCACCTCTATCAGACCTCACTATCTTTACTTTTCTATCTAACTGCCTTTCTATCTCATTAACGAACAACTCTAGGATGTCCACAGACTGAGACTTCTCATGTAGTAGATAAATATAACCATATTGTGAGAAGTCATCAATAAAGGTAATGAAATATTTTTCGTCACCACAAGAAGGAACATCACAAGGACCACAAATGTCAGTGTGTATTAATTCCAGTAATGCGCTACTTCTTGTGTTTGGATGCTTTGATATATGTTTAGTTTGCTTGCCTTTAATGCAATTCACACATATATCCCAATCAACAAAATCCAATGGAGGTAAGATTTCATTTTTCAGTAACCTCTGTACCCTCTCCTTAGATATATGACCTAATCTTTTATGTCACAAAAAAGTAGAACATTCATTTTGTGCACTACATGTACTTCCTATAATATGGTCAACATGAAACAGAGATGCAACAAAATCAACATCAAGATTGAAACAATATAGACAATCAATTAAGGTACCAGAACTATAATAGTACTTATGTTTATATAATAAAAAAAACATCGTTTTCAATCTTAAATTGAAATCCTACATCATCCAAATTTGCAACAAAAACGAAATTCTTAGCACATTCAGGAACATAAAGACACTTTTCTAGATCTAGGTAACACCCAATGTTCAAGATCAATCTCTACGTCCCAATGCCCTCTATCTGTGCCTTCATTCTGTTCCCCATATACAAGAACTTTTCAATTTCGTTTATGAACTAACATGACCTTAATTTCTTTAATCTCCCTTCCTCATGATCTAACATGACCTTAAATTCTTGAAGGTTCCTTTTTTCTTTAATAATGTTATAATTCACTTGGAACTAGTCAAATTTTAGAGGAAGTGAGTTGATAATAAATTATACCAGAAAGGACTCACTCACATCCATACCCATAGATTTCAACTTTGCAGCTAGGTTTGATATATGAGTTACATGATCATGAATGGGTTGTGCCTAGTCAAACTTCTTGATCGTTAGCTCACTCATTAAAGTCCCTACTATGGACTTGTCATCTATATCATATTAGGAGTATTCCCTAAGCTTTAACATGAACTCCTTTGCATTATCCGTCTTAGGCATTGATGGCTTCACATTTTTTTCGATTGTTATTCGCATCAAATTCAAACTTAACCTATTAGACCGTTCCCAAGCCTCATAATAAGACTTGTCAGCTTCAGAACTAGTCTCAGTTATGGTTGTGGGCCTTGCATATGAAACTATGGTCAAATCCAAGTCCATTACACCCTGTTGGAATTGGATTTGTTCAGACCAGTCCCCATAATTCAAACCATTGAACTTGATCAATCCATTTCTTAAGGCGAACAAATTAGTAGTTATTGCAAATACAATATATAGCCCACACATTAACGCTTTGAGTAGACCTAAATATATTCAAACTAATAATAAACTTTGATTATGTATTTAAATGCTCCTTTGGGTGAAATTTAAATACATAGTTGCAACCTATGATGCATATATATAGTTTATTATAAGGAACAATAAATCATATTCTTGTCAACATGCATGGTATCTTTGGATATACAATCATATTAACCAAATATGTTGATAAAGTCCCCTTAATGTCATTAATTATAAGCAATGGTCCACCTTTGGGTGACCTCCCAGCGTTATAATTAATAATCTCAAAATTTTATGTCATTTTAGCATCATATCATAATGAACAATTGAAACAATCACAATTAAATATTTAATATTTTCAAGCTAGGCTATTTTGGTGACTCACAAGCTTTCCATGCAATAAACATTTAATTGGACAATTATCATACATAAAAAATTAATTTAATTAGTTTGGTCACTTTGGTGACTAACAAACTATTCTAAACTACCATAATATCATGTATTACAGTCAACATATAATAGGAAAATTTAATTCCAAGTGTTACATAATAAAAATGGTCAAAGTGTCAATTAGAACATAATATGACACAAAAAATTATATTATACATAGCAAACATAGTCACAACTTTTATGCATATAAATCTAAATCAATTAATTGATTACTTCATTAATTAATTTGTATTATTAATTAATTAATGAATTATGAGTTATGTCCTAAAATAAAATACCTTAAGTAGGAATAATATTCAAACCCATAATATTAAAAATATAAATGATAATTAAAATTTTTTTAAAATTATTTAAGCTATGCATGTGCCTGCCGCTGATCCAACTTGGCGCACGTGCCTCATCTTCCTCACTAAAACGCTGGTCGTTTCCTTTTTTTTAATTCTATTCTAACAACTGTTGTTTTTTCATGGATTCTATTCCTCTCTTGGCTTGAGTCAACATTAACGTCATCCACCATTGTCTTCTTTAGTGGTCAATACACGACATAAACTCGTAGAGTTTCTCACTCTAACCCATAACCGTTGGGTTTCGTTTCTTGTCATTTAAACAATCCATATTAACCTTTCATCCATATTTTGTTTAATATGTTGATAAAGCATTGCACATGAATTCAATTAATATCCGAAAATAACAACAAAACTTACGTTGTTATTTTTGTTTCTATTTCTATATATTTTATGGCAATGCAACTTTTCATGGTAGTGAAACGAAGAAAGTAATGCCACACAAATACAGGAAAAAAAAACAAAATGAACAAAATACACAACCATAAACACATGTCGAAGATGGCATCATTCCAGTTCTGCAACACATTAAATTGGTTTTCGTTTCATTTTCACCGTTAATACTGAAAACTAGTTTCAGAAATGCATGGAAATAAAAGAACAAACAAAACCAAAATAAATGTGCAGTGTATGAAAACAAGCAATATAGAAAATAACATGAAAATCACATTCCAAAAACGCAACAAACAATACCACGCTTTGATACCAATTGTAAGACATTTATGAATCGATTGAGTTTGGCGTACCTGTATCCATGATTGTTTTTCGTAAGGTGTTGATTTCCTCTCTTCTTCTTCCTTTAATGTGTTTCTTCAATGGTTCAAAATAACTATTCAGTAAGTTTTTAAACTTATATAATACCACCAACCAACATGTCGTTTGTAATTAAAAGAGAGAGGAAAATGGTTGTTGACCCATTTGAGATCCATTATTTAACACCCAATAACCATTATCTTGGGTGTTATTTATAGGACTCAAATCTATAAGTCACATAGGTCATTAAATAATCTAACAGATAAATCTTAAATTTGGTCTTAAAAGGTGATTAACCAGCCTTTTAAGCTTTTGCATCTCTTGTACTTTAGCAGGTACCTATAGATTCTAGCTTTTTAATTTTGAGCTTTGACTACGTTCAATTGATAGGTATAGAGAAGATATCAAAGCCTATTTGTCGATTTTAAAATGCAATAGGCACTGGAAGCATGGAAGGGACTCAGGTGCTCTAATTGAGGAAAAGCTTGACCGTGTCCTTGTTTCAAGCGCTTGGCGTACTCTCTTCCCTTTAGCCCGTGCCTATGTTTTAGATGCTTCCTTTTCCGACCATTTACCTCTCTTTTTGGAGGTCCGCACTTTTTTGCCTTGCCATAATGCTCGGCGTTTTAAATTTGAGAATTCTTGGCTATGCAATCCTTGTAAGATCCCACATCGGTTGGGAAGGAGAACGAAGCACCCCTTATAAGGGTGTGGATACCTTCCCCTTGCAGACG
>JANKYE010441254.1:0-12410 GCA_032467995.1 Erythroxylum dillonii
AGTTTTTATTTAGAATTTTAAATAAATAAAAAGAAATTGACCTATTTTTAGCATTTAGAATACTTTTATAGAATGTTTACTTAGAGTGAAAAAAACTTATAAGGAAGATTATAAGAAATTTTCCTTAAATAATTAATTAATTAAATAAGAGAAAAAGGATAAAGGTTGTATATTAGTTGTAAAGTAAAAACGAAAAGGCTAACTTAGCCATGGAAATAAAAAGAGAGACAACTAAGGACTTTTTGATACTTTTTTAGCCTTTCTAAACCTTGAAATTAAAGATAAATTTAAAAATTATGAAAGATGGGACCATTGTTGAATTTATGAAATGAATATATAAAAACTTACATATATTGATAAAATCAATAAGATAAAACCAAATTCCTTACTTATAGTAATTTTAATTGTATAAAAATTAGTTTCCAAATTATTTTAAAAAAATGATAAAATTTATAAAAAATAAAGATAAAATCATGAAGTAGACTGGAGAATAGCGAGTAGCGACTGGCGACTAGTGACTAGAGAGAGTAAAGACTAGATAGACTGAGGGAGCAACTAATTGTTGTAGTAAGGATTGTAAATAGTTTGCATCACTTTATCTGTATGTAAAAATATTATATTTAGTATTGTAATATTAAAATTATGTAAAAATATTATATTTAGTAATGTAATATTAAAATTAAAAGAATAGTAAGGATATGGTAATAATTAATAAATTATTAAATATAGCTTTATTTTTAAATATTTTATCAAAATAATGTTTACTTGATTGATGAGTATGACTAGTCACCTTGGAATTAATACTTGTGGCTCTATTAATTTACAAATAGAAAAAACAATATTAAGATAATATAAAAATAGACAAAATAAATATATCAAGAAGAAAATAATTTACCATTCATCATATAACAAGCTTTTGGCGTACATAAGAGTTTCCACAGTACGCGGATAAGGATGAGCATAAAGAGAACTAATAACCTAATCGTTAGAGTTAAAAGTAAACTCTGAAGCAACAGTGGTGATGAAATTGCTAACAAGTCTTGTCTAATTAGTTGTATGATTGAAAAATTATGTCCACAACTTTTCCACCATAATAACACCTCAAATAGCACTCCTTTAACGTTAGCCACTCTTTCTTCCTTCAAATAGTTATCTAATTCTATCATATTATACAAAGTCTTAGCCTTTTTTTCTTTCATAAATTTTGAAAATGAAAGTAACAAATTGCTCTTAGAAGATGAGCCTAAACCTAAGATTGAAGCTGGAGTTAAATAACATGAACTGTTTTGATCCTGATCATTAATTTTGTCAAACCTAAGTTGATAATCATTAAACAATTCTAGTACAATGACATCTATATGCTTTTGGGCTCGATCACTATACAACATATTATATATAAAAGTAACTCCCTCCATCTTGTATTTTGGGTCCAACATATATAAGACTGCAATAATATGTCCAACCATAGACTAATAAGAATTCAACTTCTCCATCATCTGCTCTGTCATAACCCGAACAACCTCATTCAAATCAAACATCGAAATAGATAAAGCATTCTTTAGCTCACATATAATGCTAAAGCAACAAAGTGAAGATGGATTTATTCCTAAGAACAATTCAATCACATTATAAAATAATTATATCGCGCACAGTTCTATAGCTAACTCCCATTGCTTTTCAGTAGGAATGTAAGTGCTATAAGAATCTCTTTGTCTTAGCCTAATAAATATATCAACATATTAGACCGTTAACGCCAACATCTTGAAAGTTGAGTTCCATTGTACTTGGAATGTATATATATCATGCATTTTCTTCAAATTTCTTAACTATTTTAGGTGTTGCACTCCAATATACTACATTATTATAAATCAAATCTATTCCTTCCTTTATGATATCCAATGCATCCTTTAGAATCAAGTTTATAATATGTGCAAAACAATGCATATGAAATAACCTTCAACCAACCAACAGGCTCCCAACCTCTTTCTTATTCTTCAACTTTTCAATTATAGCATCATACGTGCTACAATTGTCAATTGTTATGGTCGTTAATTTGTTGTCGATAGTAAAATCCTTAAAATAGTCTTCTAATACGGTTGTGAATCTTTAACTTGTACATGATGTCGATACATAAATGAACTTATCATGTACAAATATTACTAACATCAATCATAACATACTAAAAAAGTAAATGATAACAATATTAAACAATATAAATTACCTGAAAAGTTTATTGTGTAAAGCTTAATCATTGTCAACAAAATGTGTTGTCACCACCATATAACCTTCTTTTGAATACCTGTTGTCCACATATTTGTTATAATGACAATATGTGCTTTACTACTCAACAATGTTCTTAAAACTTCTTTCTTCTTATCCTCGTATATCTTCATAATGTGCTTCTTCAATGTATTCTAATTTAGAACAAAGTACAAAACTTATTAATCACGTAATTAAGTTCATCTATGTCTCTATTATTTGCAATTGTTCTGTTTGTTGTATCAAATAATAAACTTGGTTAACTGAAGGTAATGGATCCATCAATAACATCTGATTCCTTACTCCTTTATACTCATCATTGAACTTCAGTAAAAATTGCATAAGCTTGGACCTACTGTCCATTTCAATAAACTTTTGAGTAACTCCATAACTACAACCACATTTACACATAGTAATACCAATCAGACTATTTAACTCATCCCAGCATCTCTTGAGTTTACTAAAATAAATAGTCACAAACATGCTTCCTTGAGCTATTTGGCTCAATGTATGCTTAAGTTGATATATTAAAGGACCATTGCTTTGACCATACCTTTCATTAACTTCTTTCAACAGTTGCTCAGCAGATTGAGCATATAGAAAGGAATGTGAAAGCTCTAGAATCATCGAGTTCAAAATCCAACAAGTGACCATATAGTCATATCTAATCCACCTTTGATAATCAGGATCATCAAAATCTGGTTTAACACATGAGCCATCCACAAAAAATAATTTCATCTTAGTACCTAGAGCCATCTTTATGGTTCTACTCTAACATAAAAATCATATGCTAGTGAGGTGGACAGTAGTGAGTGACATACCAGTATGATCTCTACTTGATAAGATCAAAGCATCAATCGCACTAGGAATCGCTACTCCAAATCCAGTGCTGTCATGGACACGGTTAGTGGAGCTTACCATCCCAATTTTGAGCAACGGCTAAGCTTAGGACAGTGTGAACTGTGGCAGACTTAATTACGAACTAAAGGTCTCCATGAAGTCTACATTGGAGGTCTAAGTAAAACCCTTAGCCACTAAGCGGGCTTTATCTTATTCAATAAAGCCATCTGCCCTGTATTTGAGTTTGAAGATCCATTTATTTGCAACAAGTTTCATATATGGCCGATGAGGAACCAGTTCCCAAGTGAACTTAGCTAGGAGAGCTTGGTATTTGGCCTCAAGAGCATGACGCCACTGAGGGATATTCAGCGCCTGATTTACACTATTTGGCTCTAGTTCTTCTAGTGGAGATGAAGTGGAGAGATATGCTTTTGGTTTAAAGATACCAGCCTTACTGTGTGTGATCATATGATGGGTAGGAAAAGATAATGGTGGGGGGGGGGGTGTTCTGTGCGTTTTGAAGAAGGTTAAGAACATGGGAATACAGGGAGAGTGGGATCAGAGGCTGGTTTGGAGGGTGTTGGAGGAGAGTTAGTGGTGGGTGTAAAATTAGTAGTCATGGTAAAGAAGGGAAGATCATCATTATTTGATGAAGGATGAAAAGCAGAATTGATACCTCTCTTTAGTGCAACTGCAAATGGGTCATATTGTCTGAGTACTTGTAGGCTGGTAGTGAAGTTAAGAGTAACAGATAGAGTTTTGGTTAAGGTTTTATTAAAAGAAGAATCATAGGTAAAAAGAAAATCCAAGTCATTAAAGCTAACATTCCAAGATATGTAGATTTTCCCATCTGAATCCAAACATTTAAATCCTTTATGAGTTGTGCAATAGCCAAGAAAAATGCATTTACGAGTATGAAAGGCAAATTTATGTCTATTATAAGGTCGAAGGTGAGAAAGTAAGCACAACCAAATGTTTATAAAAGGCTATAATCTAGATGATGACCAAACAATTTATAAAACGGTGTGTGCTAATAAAGTTCAACCATTTTTAACAATATCTTTGTGCTTCCTTTCCACTCTCCCATTCTATTGGTGAGTGTGGGGACAAAGGTGTTGACATAAAATGCCAAGAGAGGAAAGAAAAGGTTCAAGTATTCTAAATTCACCTCCCCAATTTGTTTGAAGACATTTGATAGGTTTGTCAAAATATTTTTTTGCCATTGTTTTGAAACGTGTAAAAAATTCAAAGGATTGGAATTTATTTTTTAAAAGGAAAATCCAACTATATCTTAAGAAATCATTCAAAATGTGCAAATAATAAATGAAACCTTGCTTGGATGCCATGGATGCAGGACCCCATAGATCTGCTTGTATAAGTTGCAAAGGTGAAGTTGTTTTGTTTAAGGTATATGGCAGAATCTCAACACAGACTTTACAATAGACTCTCTCGAGTGGCCAAGTTTTGTATGCCAGATTTTAATCATATCAAATTTGTTTAAGCTAGATACGTAGGTGTTTGGAGAAAAAAATGAATCATGTAAATGAAGGTTTGAGGAAGTGCAGGTCTATGCAGATGAAACGTTGGCTTGAGGTAGACAATATAACCCATCCTTAGTTAAACCTTGAAGAAGCATCTTCCCTAATTTCTTCTCCTTCACAAAACATAGATCCTTACGAAATTAAATAAAGACAGGATTATTGTTAGTGAGTTTGTGAACACTTAGCAAATTCTTAGTTATTTTAGGCACACGAAGGATATGGTTTAATTTTAGGTGAGAATTAGATGTTGGTAAAGAACAAGAACTACCATTTTGAGATTCATGAGAGGAGGAGGAAATTCTAGTGGAGGAGGAGGATGTAAGGCATTATCATTTTGAGATTCATGGGGATGCTTGACAGATAATATATCTTGTGATACCATTTGATCAACTGGCTGCATATACACAGCAGGGCACGAGAACAAACGTTAGATAACTATTTCACAACTTTATGACCCAGCAGTAGATGCGCCTTATTTCTTCGGAAGCATGGGTACGAAGAATGAAAAATGGATATCGGAATAGAAATAGGAATAAAATTATTGATTATAAATATGGTATACAAACACTAAAAATGAGATTATAGAAGTTAATAGTTATACTAGCGTGTGAAATCAAAGATTAAGAATAGTATTGACAATTTTTTTACTTATGTTTGATTATTATGTAATTGTTGTAAATAAATTATTAAGATATTTTGTATTATTAATTAATTAAAAATTTTGTATTTAATAAATAAATAATTTAAATTAATTTGAATGATTCAATAAATTATTGATTTTTAAATAATTGTGTATGATTTGCTATAAGAATAAAATTAACAAAACATAATGAAATTATTTTATAATATAAAATTATTTAAATAAAATAAATTAATTATTAAATAAATTAAATAAAGTAATGTATAATGTTGACAATAATATCCCAATAAGAATAATTCAAAATAATGTATTATCTAAATAAATATACCAATTTTAAATTCTTATGTAGAGAGTTTCAGTTGAGAAGAAATATAAAGAAAAAGAAAAAAAATAAGAAGTTATATTTTTCGACAACTATTTATTTATTATAATTTTGATATTAATTTTGATATTTTATTTCAGTTATATCTGAATGAGAATAAAATCTCAAGATTATTTAAAATCTATTTCAGATTTACTAATCGTTTTCTTCTCTATTATTAACAACCAAACAAGTAAAAATTAAAAAATACATGTTACATGTCTATTCATACATCTTCATTCATAATTACCAAAGGTACGCCGAGAAGCCTCTGTTTTCAGTCCAAGCCTATTTGTTATTGGGCCGATAAGCACAATAACAAATAATTGGTAAAACTCACCCAAAGGAATCAGTCAAGCAATCTCGACAGTTCATTGTGAAATTTCAACGGGTAAATGCTGCAGATCCTCATGTAGGGGGAGGATTATTAGGGCCAGCCCGATTATTCGGCCCAGTCAGAATTAATTCGGGTAAGAAAATATTAAATTTCGAGTAATTCGAGCTGGGTCGGGTATTACCCGAATTATTTTCGGTTCGGAACGGGTAACTCCAAAAAAATTCGAGCCGATCCGATTACCTGAATTAGGTTTAAAAAAATTATGAAAATACATTTCGTTATTTTTTATATAAAATTAACAGATTAATTATGCTAGTTAATTGAAATATTTGGTTATATTATTAGTGAATTCAACTATTTATTAAGATATGAGAATGTAATTCAAGTATTTAGTTATTTTGTATAATTTTTGAAAGAGAACTAAACAAAATTTCGGATAATTCAAGCTTTATTTGAACAAAATTTCAAGTAATTCGAACCGAGTAAGTTCGGGTAATGAAATTTTGAATTCGGGCTAGATAAGATAGAAAAAAATTTCAGGTAATTCAAGCCGAGCTCAAACAGTGAAAATTAGGCCGAAATACCCAAATATTCAACTCACGAGAGTATAGATATAGAGCCCTGAATGTACTATATTGGAGAAGCTTTGGAATCGGTTTCTATTAATAAGCCTTGCCTTCGTTTGTCTTCTCTCGTTGATTTGGAGGAAATCCTGGTCTTTTCAGGTCTAATTCTCTGTCCATTCGTCTACGCATCGCACGATGATTTTCTTTTCTCTCTGTGATCTTTGTAATTTAGTTGTTGATGTTATTCGGAGCCCTAGAGTAATTCTTTATCTATATGAGTTTTGTCGAGTTGTTTTTTAACAGAATACTTGTGCATAAAAGTTGAACATCACCATAAAAAATTAGATGCGGAAATTCCCTCCTTGAACATAAATTGTGCTTTTTCCTGGATTTGCTGTCTCTGTTGCTAAGGAGCTGGTGCCATATTCTATGTGACAGTACAGTTAAACAAGTGGGCAAAGGGATTGGGAGTGAGTATGATGAAGGATCTAATGGATTTTCATTTAACTTACAGAGTTTTGCATAATTTTTTTTTCACTCAACTTGCAAAGTTATGCATAAGTTTCTGGTTTTGTATCCTGATAACATAAAGTGATTGTAGATTTGGGCATTTGAGATGCTATTATCAGTAATTACAACATAGATATGAAAATTTATGGAAATATTACGCATCGCACGATGATTTTCTTCTCTCTGTGATCTTTGTAATTGAGTTGTTGATGGCCTTTGGATTTTGTTCTCGATTTATTGTTTGGGTTACGAATATCAATTCTCGGTTCAATGTATTGCACATAAAACAGAAGTAATTTTATGTCTTCTGGTAAATTGGTTTTCGAATAATATTAAGTTTTTGCTCTTTTATCCCTTTTCTGGTCGGATGCTTATGTTTGTAACGTAAAACATGATACGAACGAAGATGATGGAATGGGCATGTCTAGAATTAGATTTTCCTGATGTCTCTGACTCTGAAACTTCTACTTACGAATTTTCTTTTGTAGGTTTGACATCAAGAGTTTTAGGGCTTGACGCTTCACTTCCTTTCTGGAGATTAAGCAATGCCAAAGGTCAAGACAAATCGTGTCAAATACCCAGAGGGATGGGAACTCATTGAGCCCACTCTTCGTGAACTACAAGGAAAGATGAGAGAAGGTTGGCAATCTATCATAGCTTATTGTACTCCATGTCTTTTTCTTTCCTTCTGTTAATATTTTTAACTTTTAAATGCTTTCAATGCTCTTACATTCGTTTGGACAGCTGAGAATGATCCACATGATGGAAAAAGAAAGTGTGAAGCCTTGTGGCCTATTTTCAAAATAGCTCACCAGAAGAGCCGCTATATTTTCGATCTCTACCATCGGAGAAAGGAAATATCCAAAGAATTATATGAGTTTTGTTTGGAGCAAGGCTATGCTGATCACAATCTAATTGCTAAGTGGAAAAAGGTCAGTATCAACTGTCCTACCTAACCTAAACTTGTAACTCTTGATATTCATTTTGTGAATGCAAGTATTTGTGTTCTAATTTGGTTGTTTTTGTATGGAATTCAGCCAGGTTACGAACGCCTCTGCTGCTTAAGATGCATGCAACCGCGGGATCACAACTTCGCAACAACATGTGTTTGCCGGGTACCCAAGAACCTGAGGGAGGAGAAGGTTATAGAGTGTGTACACTGTGGATGCAGAGGCTGTGCAAGCGGTGATTAGTTCACTTCCATTTTGCTTGAACCTCCATAGAATTTTCTGTCTAAGCACTTGTTCAATTGCAAACTGTTACTGTTATAAGGTGGTGTATCATGGTTTGGACCTAATTTCGCTGTGATGTATTAGTGTATGGATTATGGAATTAGAATAGACGACTGGAATTTTAAGTTGAGTCAGGCTGTCTTGTTTTGTTACTTTTTTGTTAAATGTCAAGTTGTCTCCTATGATATACTTTCAACAAAAAGCCAAATGGACCAAGAATCCAGTAATATTTCTTCACTTTGCAGTTTGCACTTTCCTTTGCCTTTCCAGGTGAGTTCAGACAAGGAGAAATATAACCCATCTAAAGGTTGTTTTAAACACCTATCATTAAGTCAATATGCAATCATTTCCTCCCTTGTCTTCACGATGGAGTAATGTTAATTTGTGCTACAAGAGTGGGAGTGAATTTGGTTGTGCACATACAGATACAACATGGAGACATGATCAAGATATACTTTGCTAAGTTGATTTGTTCGTTATCTCCCTTTTAACAATTACTGTTGGTTTTGAAGATCTTTATTTGTTTGGGGTAATTTAATATTGTTGGTATGTGCTTAGTTGGTATTTTATAATCAGTTGAGCTTTTCAGTTTATTCCTTGACTAGACATTACAGTTTGCAAAAGTTGAAATGTCAGCAAAATGATTCGCATTCAACTCTTTCTTTCCTGGAGGAGGAGTTGGAAGGTGGATACGTTCAATCACTAGTCAGGGGTCATCCTCTATGGTTTCTTCTTCCGAGTTGGCACCGGATCTGATGTCATTCCTTTGCCGTATACCTTTATCTGATAAGTCAGAAACTGTACAGTCTGATTGCTCAAATGAAGCAACATCAGAAGAGAAAAGCTCAAACGATAAAATGCTAGAAAGGTTAGTTGTTCAACAAGCCTCATGACTTTGTCTTCTGCATCTTTATCCATCTTAAACCATTTGAGTTACCATGAAATAAAGGTTACTATGTGCAGAAAGACAAATTAACAGAGTAATTATATGAGTATTTAGGATTTCTTGCTAGGTTAATGATAGTTGTGTTATAGCTCTGATATGCTTAATTGCTGTTAATGTTTCTCTAGGCACTCTTCTTGATGGTGAGCCAATTATTACCCTGCCTCCTAAGGTAATATAACTGAGAAAAGTAGAATTTACTGAGGAAGAGCATGATTTCTACACCAGACTGGAGACTGATTCACGTGATCAACTCGATTATTTAAACACTAAAATTACAATTTTTTATGCATTATTTTATTATGAATTGTTTTGGTTAAGCTTTTAATCCTAGTATTTTGTACTTGATCAAATCATTATGAATTGTTAACGTTATTAATTGGATGCTGTATAATATATTTGTGAATTGTAGTTGTTTTGACATCTATAAATTTGGCTTAGGAATATGCAGCTACTGGAACTGTTAAGCAAAATTATGTTAACATCTTACTGATGTTATTGCGACTACGTCAAGTTTGTGATCATCCACTTCTGGTCAGAGATTTGGACTCAAACACCTTTGGGAGATCGTCGGTAGAGATGGCAAAGAAGCTTTCACAGGAGAAGCAACTACACTTTCTTAATTATTTGGAAGGATCTTTGGCAATCTGTGGCATCTGCAATGTATGCAATCACACACATCATGTTCTTTGTTTCTCTTAACAAAACTTCAATAGAACAATTTACTCCTATTCTTGTATCATAATCCTATTCGGAACCCTAGAGTAATTCTTTATCTATATGAGCTTGTCGAGTTCTTTTTGAACAGAATACTTGTGCATAAAAGTTGAACATCACCATAAAAAAATTAGATGCGGGAATTTCCTCCTTGAACATAAATTGTGCTTTTTCTTGGATTTGCTGTCTCTGTTGTGTTAGAACAGGATTGGGTTTGTGGTTTGTTGATCGATGTTGAACTATTTTTTTTTTATTTGCCTATGTTTTCGGCTCAAAAGAGACCTGGGACTTGGGACCTTGTTTTGAGATAAACTCAGAGATAGAAAATTTTCTTCAATACCACAAAGTCTGTACAATGTAGGCTTCTATAACCTTAGGGAAATAACTACCTAATTTCCCTACTACGTAAAATAAGGAAATAAAGAACTATCTCGTAACAACTTTCAGCACAATTGAGATTTGAAAATAGTAAAAATTAAACACGACAGCCAGGCTTCATATGTGGCTTTGTGACTGCGTCTTTGTGAACTTCCCATGAGTGAACCGTTTGTAGTGCTTGTATAGCTTTGGTTGCATAACATCACCCTCTTCTTCCAAAAATAGCTTGTCCGCAAGCGTAAACTCTGGAAATTTCTGTTTAAAGTCATCCAGTTGCTCCCACGAAGCCTTAGCTGGAGATTTACCTTGCCAATGAACTAAAACCTCTGTAATGTTGTCTCGTTGACGTTGAGCAATAATTGCAGATGACAGTAGGGATGGGATGACTAGAACTAAGTCCGGCAAGGGCATAAGAGCGTCAAGTTCACCCGCATTGTGTGGCTTCAAGCTTGAAACATGGAAAACAAGATTTATTTTAGAATTCGGAGGCAGTTCAAGCTTGTAGGCAACCGTGCCAATACGATGCAACACCTTGAAAGGGCCATAAAATTTAGGTAGTAACTTTTGGTGCTTCCTCTGTGTCATTGACACTTGTCTATAATAAGGCTGCAACTTTAACAAGACCATATCCCCAACTTGAAATTCTAGCACCTTATGTTTAGAATCATAAAACTTCTTCATCTAAAGTTGAGCATGGGTCAAGTTGTGTTTGAGAAGCAGCAACACATCATCCCTTTCTTTTAATGCATGGTCAACATCGTCCAGTTTAGCTAAGCCTGGACAATAAGATAATAAATGGGGAGGAGGCCGACCGTAGACTACTTCAAAAGGTGTAACCTTGAGAGATGAATGATAGCTAGTATTATATGAATACTCCACCCAAGCTAACTAGTTAACCCATTTAGTGGGTTGAGAACTCGTAAAGTAACACAAATACACTTTAACCACACGATTAACCACTTCCGTTTGTCTGTCGGATTGAGGATGATAAGCGGAGCTAAAACAAAGCTTTGTCCCACTCAAACGGAATAATTCTCTCCAAAAGGCACTAGTAAACGTTACATCTCGATTACTAATCATTGATTCTAGTAAGCCATGTAATTTAATCACATTATCAAAAAATAACTTTGCCACACTAATAGCAGAATATGGGTGAGAAATAGCTATCAAGTGGCAATATTTTGATAATCTATCAACAACGACAAGAATAACATTTTTTTTTCAGATGTAGTAGGCAAACTGTTGGGCCCCGATTCGTAATAAGCATGTTTAAATTAGTTCGAGGTTTTAGTTTGATATTTTTATTTTGGCTAGAGTAAATTGAGGATTTTATTGTGAAGATTGTGATTTTTAAATGAAAGATTTGTTGAGAAATTATTATTTTTGTGATGTATTGTTAGTATTAAAAAGATTTATATGAATCCTATGAATTTAGGTGCTTGAGATTAAATGGGGGATTATTTTAATTAGAGCTTGTATAGATTTTAGAAATTTAATTGAGGGAATTTAGTGAAATTAGAGTGTATTTTAATAAGGTGTTAGACTTTAAAATTTGAAAGAGCCCATTAGAAAGTTAAATATGTTTTAAGGCTTAAGGTATATTAGGTAGGCTTATAGCCTTTGGAATAGATTTTAAATGAAGTGTAAAGAAAGCAAGTGGGTTTTGTAGTATTGTAAATGAAGAAGAATTGGGCCTTGTCATCTTTATATGCTAATAAATGAATAAGAATGAATGAGGATGGGCTAGGGTTCATTAGGTTAAACTTAAATGAGATAAGTGAGAATGAAAAGAAGCAAATGGGCTAGGATTTTTAGGGTCCATTTAGGTTGTTAATTAAATGAAAATGAAAGGAAATAAATGAAGGAAGGCATGAATGAGTAGTGTAGTAGGGAGGCCCACGAAATGTATGAAGTGAAGGAGGCCCACGTAGATTAGCTTATTAGTAAGTAAATACATATGTAGGTTAAAGAGACAAAAAAAAAAAGAATCAAAATAGAAGAGAAAATGAGGAGTGTGTCGTGTGTGCATAGTGAGGTGTCATTAGGTTTAAGTTAGAATAGATCTTGCCTTAAGAAAGAAGGGAGA
>JANKYE010442617.1:0-5000 GCA_032467995.1 Erythroxylum dillonii
TTCAAGTTCTCTTTGGAGTTTACTTAACATCAAGTTCCTGCAAACTAGGTTAAGAAATCCTGTGGGCAAGACAGCCAGTGAGAGGTCTTTCATGGACTAGATCCCAGCAGATAGCGAGATTCTTACTGAGAAAGTCACGTTTAATGATGAATATGGAGGATTATCCACCGGAAAATGCCTTCCCTTAGAAGGCTATATAGAGCCCTTAAGAACGAAGTAAGACATTCTCTGGTAGTCACGTAGTAACCCAAGATAGTGAAGAATTTATGGCAGTGAAAACTATATCTGTCTAAAGGTGATGGATGGGCACAAAACCTATCCCATGTTCTAAATGAATCTATCTTTCCAATAGTCTGAGAGCGATGAACTGACCTTTGTGGAAAAACTCTTTGATAAACCCTGATGATTGAAACTGGCCACACAAAGGAGAGCCCGAAAGAAGAGGAAATCGAAGAGCGAACGTACGTTGGATATGTAGAGGTACACATATGTAAGGTCATTAAACTGCTCAACCTTACCCCTTAATGGTTGCATGACGATCCCATAAAGAAAATAGATGGATTGTCAAAAAAGACTACCTAATAAAGATCAAATGCTTAATCCATAGGATCAGCGATTAGCAACTGAGACCGGCCAATGGCAATGGGTGACAGATTTGAATCGAGATTAGCTTGGCTACTTTTCCGCCCTATAGGAAGATTAGCTTCACTGGTTACTTTTTTCGGCATCCGTCCAGAGATCTAAATACGATAATCCAACCCCTGGGTGAAGCGAAGTAAAGTTTACAGCTTCTGGTGGAGTCTTCTCTAAAGCGACTGGGGGGCAGGTTCTCTAAACCAAGCCTTTCCTTCTGTTCTTATAGCATAGCCCTTGCTTGGGCATAGTTTTGTGCTGAACAAGTCAATGACTACTTCCTTTTTCCTTTCGCCGGTTTTATAGAAAGTGTTCCGGGAGTGTTATCCGCGTAAGTTTTGGATTTCTTTTGTTATGATATTTTTTTTGCCTTGCCCCTTGCGTCTGCTCTTACATGCAAAATATCCTCGAAATTACGTAGGTGATTCACTTGCTGTAGACGGACTTGCTTGGTTTACCGGAGTGAATTTCAGTATAGGTGGGATGGAGACAAGTACTCACTCTCCTGGCTTTCGGGCAGCTAGTTGGCCTTTTAGATGGAGGGTTAAAAGACCTTTCAGTGGCCTCTAGAAGCCCAGTTATCGGATCTTCCTTAGCCCGGTTCTTTCTTGCTATCTCTCTTTCTGTTAGCAGATTAAGCCAAAAAAGACGGTAAAATGAGACTTTTTACAAGAGGGAAGTGAAGAGGGAATGCTTTGTTAGTACACCAAGGCTTCTGGCTGATCTGGTCTCACTGGATAGTTTTTAGACTTCGAGGGATGCGTAATAAAAGAGTAATAAAAAGATGTGAACATGAAGACAGAGCTTACCCTACCAGGAAAGGAAGCTCTTGGAAGTTTCCCAAGCATACCTCTCTTCCAACTTCTCTTTTCTTTTGCGAGCTAGTCCAATCATTCAATAAAGGGCGAGGCTAGAACCAGCACATTAACTCACCTCTATGATCTCCCTATCACATCTTGGTTCAGCAGGCTGGCGGGTTGGTCTTCTGCTGCTCTACTGATTCCGAGCTCTATCTCCGGGTCGTCCGCGCACCGGTCCCCTTCCTACGCAAGGGTCGATGTAATTGAGGGTTTTCTTTCTCTTCCACTGAAGAAAGAACGAAGAGGCTAAAAGAAAAAAAAGAGGCTCGCTGGAATGCTTGAAAGCGACTTGGCACACTGAACCGAGAACGTCCTACTGCTTTGACTCACTCCCCTTAGCCTTTTCTCTTGGGTGGACTAAGATCGATCGATCTATCTTATATGTTCTTTCCTCCCCAGATCTCCTAAAAAGCATTGAACACTTTCTATATCCGAGAATGTCTATCCTGACTTCGTTCACTTTCTAACTTGACTTTGACTCGACTTCTTCTGTCAGAGACCTATCTTCGGCTAGCGGTGACCGGCGAAAGCACCTTTTGGCTTGGCGGAGCTTTCTTGATCCACTATACTACTAATAGATAATAGAATAAGAAGTTCACTTTTCTTTTATTATAATCCCACTCAAAGAAAGATGAAAGGTTGGTTGGCAGTAAAGGCTATTCCGGGAACTGCTAGAAGTAGCCATGTAGGCAACTGAACCTAATTCCTATTGAATTGAAAATGAAAAAGAAGCTGCTTGACCGAATAGGGCAAGGAGTGGCTACTAGATAGAAAATAAGTTCCGAGACTAAGAGATTGGGCTATCGGCCGGTATCAGTTGAAGTCAACAAAGAAGGAAAGCCTTCCCACAATCCAAAATTGTCAGGTGAAAAGAAGATAGATGACTGAGAGTCACGGGATTTTGAAAGCGCCGCATCTAGCTCAGCAGCTTCTTCAAAAGAGATGACGGATACAGAGCGGTTACCACTTGTAGGCTCATTCACCAACTAGGACTTGCGGGCGAGCTACCTGCTTCTCTCTCCAACTCCGCGTAGTCCCAAAGAAGCTAAACGACCTCCACCTAATGGGCTAGCTCAATTCCATCGATCCCCGGTTTTTTAGTCGAGCATCGCTTTTCCCCCATTGGTCTTACCTCTACAACCCTTGGACTATCTAACTAAAGAGCTGTCTTGTCTTTTCATTAAAGCAATCGGTCGTGCTGTCATCCGGAATATGTCCCTAGTTTGGTGAATCTCTCCCGTGCGTCTTCGCTAGGGCAGAGCGCTCATTCCTTTTTGAAAAACTTCCCGGAGAATCTTTCGTACTGTATCGATCGGTCATCCGTGAACTCTCGCATTAGCGAATCGATTTTCTGTTTAGCTTAGCTCATCCCGCTTATCTCCTGTTGTTAACAGGGAAAAGGTCCCTCTTCTAGTCGACCCGGAAGTGATCTCGCTACCTTAATTGAATCCCCATTTCTCTTTCCTCTCTTTGCGAAAGACACGCAATTTCCTTCTCTTCCATTCATCTCATTCACTCTTTAGTCGGATCTAACTTGAGCTCTTGAGTTTCTGCTATCAAGCGAGCTTGCTTTTGAGTTCGCTTTTCACTACTCTGAATCTCTATCGCTTTCACAGAAACCAAGGGAACCCAGAGAGAGGAGTTCACACCGACCGCTACCCTCTTCTTCAACAAAGGCGGATCTAGAACTGTCACCTTTCTATTGTATTGAATAGAGAGATAGAGTCCAAGTCAAGCCAAAAAGGCTACTCTTCGAAAGCCTCTCTATTTTATTACCGTGGGAGGTTTTCGATTCCGCCCTTCCTTTTTTATAATCTTTCTCTACCCAATAATCTTTCTATACCCACCGTCTTATATAGCAGGGGGTAGGCCGACAAGACGTTAATCGCTTATTCCGGCCCCTATTATCTTAATTCCAAAACAGGAAGTCACAGCTTACTCTCTTTCTCGAGGTTCTTCCTATTCACATCCAACTTGAGGAATGATTGTTTCCAGCTTAACATTTCTGGCAGCTAGTTTCGGTTGTAAACTCCTAAATCCATTGAATCCGGATTCTCCTCTCCTACTGGCCTTACTAAAACTAAAGCACCAAGACTTAGCCTAGCTAGCACAGAACAGACACCATAGGAAAGGGCACACCAAACCATTTTGGAACAAGGTCACCCTCACCACAGACAGAAGGGAAAGTCTAATGAGAATGAGATCGACGGTCTTTTTCCTTTCTCTATTCTATAAAGAAAGAATCTAAATACCCAGTTCTTCCTTAAATAACATACCAACTCACCTATAAAATGGAAACATGCCCAGGTAGAGTAGAGAGAGGATCAAAGCAAACTAAGCTAAAAAGTGGCTCCTAAAAAAGTCAAAGAGTCAAAGTCAAGCATTCCAATTGTCAAGATTATAGAGACAGAGTTACCATTGAGAGTTGCCTACCCCCGCCCTCGGGTCATGAGCCGGCTTAAGCCCGTTCGTTCCTCTCCTCTTGGTCGAGCGTCTGCAAACCTTCGCTTCCCGCCTTTGTTTTGTTTGGGCGGCCATTCTCGTTTGAACAAGAGTGTGATCTCCCCTGGTCTTCTCCAAGAGCTTCAACTTAAACGCCACCGGGCTTCTTATTTCAAACTTGAAAACAGAAAGAAAGGACTAGCAGTCTATACTTTTCTCTTTTTTTAGACTCTCAGGTCTTATTCCTTGCTAGCAGCTAAGGGTTATGTCCTACTAGATTTGAACTTGATTGAGTTAGACCTCGGTTGCAATAGAAAGAGAGACTGGCCAATTCCTTATCTACGCAAGACCTATGCCAAAGACCGTCTTCTGTAACAGAAACTCCAGGGTTTTCCTCAGAGCTAAGCATTCGTTCCCAGTCGACAACAGCAGTTACGCCTTTTTCTTTTCCGCATGCCCCTACTAAAAAAGAGAGAAAACAGCGAAATGGATTGGGTTCCTGTTCGCCGCTTCTTTTTTTTCATTTCATTTTCTTGGCTCACGATTCCACTTTGGTGGAAGGAAGTAAGTTGAATTGATTAAATCGTATAAAAATCAAAGTAGCTGTTCTCTCTTCCAATTCCGGCAGGAGGTTTGGAGCTCTTTGGCTCTTTCCTGTTGTTGCGTTGTAGGATGCTTATCCCGTCTTATCACCTTTGCTATAGAATTTTATCTTGGGAATAGAATGAAGCCAATCTTTCCTGTTTCCGGGGGATTGATTTCTTGCTGTCCCATGAATCATATCCCTAGTCTGAGATAAGGATAAGGAAAGCTAATGACATCTAATATATAATATAAAGAAAAATATCACTTCCGAAAAAATGTCCATCTGAAATTCATTTCAAAACTAGTGGAAGATCTGACTCAATACTGAAAGCAGGTCGGGTAGTCACTAGCGGAGACCCCAGGGGATCCTCTTTTGATGCTTTACTGCTTTCCTTTGTAAGCCTATCCACTGCTGCTTGAGTAAGCAAATGACATAGAATAAGGGAAAGAGGACTCGAATACAAACTGTTAGTAGCACTC
>JANKYE010442617.1:10000-36771 GCA_032467995.1 Erythroxylum dillonii
ACATCCAATAGCAGAGAAAGAAAGCTTGCATCTCCGTCTTGGCTCGAATCCTTCTTATCTTTCTCCTACAAGCCAATCATGCAGTCTAGCTCTACTTTACTACGATTTTTTCTTGCTATTGTTTTGTTCGATCACAAACAGTCAAACTAGCTACCGAAAGAGAGAGACTCAATCCGTTACCATGACTGATAGGATGATCAAGCAAGGCAATGATAATTGTTCCGCTTCTTCTGTTAGTTAGAGAGTAAGGGATGATCTCGGATTTCAATCCAAGGCATGGTCCCATTGAAAGCCCATGGAAAAATTCCCAATTCGTGTTATCCCCCGAAGCGAAGAAAAAGGAATAAGAATGACAATCCCTAGCCGATTCTCCTTTGTTGCCTTCTATCTTCTTCCCCCGTAATAAACAGCAAGGGTAATGATTTCAAGCAGCAATTCCGGTACATCAATAACCGAGTGGAATAATTTTTTTTTTTTAAGTCGTATTCCCGGGGATAAAGAAAATGACTCTTTCTTCAGAAATCGTATCCATAGCTTAGTCGCTAGTACGGAGACTGCACCGCAAGGGCAGAGAAGTAGTTTACTTGTGAAAACTTCACTCGTCTTACCCTGAAAACTTCACTATAGACTGCTTTCTTAGCCAATAACTCTATCTCTGAGAAGTAGTGCTATGAGGAGGCTCTTTCCTTCTTTCGTCCCATCGAGTAAATACCCGTCAATCGTAGACAAAAGATACTATTTAATGCTAATAGGTAAGGAGTATGAATCATTTACCAGGCTAGCTCCGACTTGAAATCGAGTTCTTTCACTTCTAAATGATTCTTAGATCGGACTTTGCCGGGTGTTCAGGAATCGATTTTTTTTTACATATCCTTTTAAGAAAAAATTCCCCGGGTTCTATAAAGCGCTCTTTGATGAGAAGCCCTGTGATGCTTGATCTGACCGAACTGGGTCTAATGGAAGACCGCTAATAAGGAGATTTCCAGGTTCTATTAATAAGGAGATTGTTGCTTCATCAATCATCCTAGGTCTATGAAAAGCAAGGCAGGCTATAGACTGTGAGTAGACTGCATTTGTCGGCCTTACGACTGCTACTGCCCCTTTGAAGTTGAATTTCTTTTTTGATTGGAATCTCAAGGATTGGATTCGGTCCTAACTCTCCCTGCTTTCAAGAGAATGATTGAACTTCAACTTTCTTCCTCAGAACAGAACCCGATGCTAGGCCAAGTCCCTCAGCCTGACCGTTAATCAGGAATACTTGGCCAATGCTATCGAAAAGCATCTCGCAATTCATTTTATTACACATTTCGTAAATGGCACTATGCTTCCTTGCGCCCTGGCCTAAGCCTAAGACCTTGGTCATTCTTACTTTGCTACTTATGTAATTAGATTCGAAATAGTCAATTGGCAATCATCTTCAATGATTCTTTGCTATTTCCTCCCTTTTTGTCTGATTTTCTTATGCCTTATTGAATTGAGTTTTTTCACAAGGGAGTCTTAATCTGTTTTGCTACTAGATACCTATTCCACTTCCCTGGCTCGAAAGAAGGAGGAAGCTTTGAATGCTAAAAAAGGATTGTCTCATTCGTAGACGTTGGCGAATCGCGAAAAGAGTCTGTTCTTTGGTAAGAAGCATTTCAATATTTGTAGCTAAGAAGAAAGAGATTACTTGCTAAGAGAGTCGAGATACTGACTTGCTTAGTCTTATACCTTTCGTGCCCCTTGGCCAGTTCCACTCCTCGTACCCTATCGTTCCAAGTACTAAGCTCTACCTTGCTCTAGTTCTCTAGCTATCGAAAAAAGTATGGAGCTATTACGCGATCACTATTTCGCTCGTTCTCTCTATCTCGTTCCTCTTATTCCACGCTTAATGCCCTATGGTCGAGCATCTGAAAACCTGGGAAACCAATCTTTCGATCTCGGAAGCATCTAAAGCCTTTTTTTTTTTCTATCGTCTATCGGGTGGGGTGGTAGTCCTAAATGAAATGGCTTACCTAACCTTATAGGAAATATGTTTTATAGGGCAAAATCAGGGGTTAGTAAGGGAGCAGGCAGATAGGCTTAATCTGAACTAACTTTTGGAGCGAAAACGTGATTCCTATATGTTTAAGATAAGGTAGATTGTCCTTGCTTCGGAAGCAGCTACAACAAAGACTACTTATGGACCTTAGATCACTAAAGGATCAGGGATAATCAATCGGCTGATTACAGAGATGCAAGAGCTCTACAAGCAAATCTGGAGAATGAAGAGCTGGCTCAAAGGCTGATGCGATTATCCTAAAACGGGGAAGGCTGAGACGATAGGCTTTGATTCATCAGTTTTAGACTGAAGGGCTATGGTGCTACACCCGGAAGAAAGCTCGATATGATATTCTGACTTTCCTTTCAGGCTAAAGGAAAGCAATTCGCCAAGCTAATTGAGTAAGTGAGACGAGTGCAACCATTTCAGGTTTATATTGGATGAATAGAGTCTTTCATACTTTGAATATCCTGAGAGACTTCGATGGCTTAGAAAGGCTTACTGGAACAAAAGATCCTTCTTTTTTACGTCGTGAAGGGAAAGGCCCTCAACTAAGGGACAAATGAAAGAGTAAAGTAAATCAACACTTAAAACACTCGAATAAATATACCGAAGCTAGACGGACTAGACCGCTTGAAGGCTAAGAGAGAGGTGGAAAAACGTAGGCTGTTTGGATTGCATACGGGGTAGTAGATGGAAAGCAAAGGAATTTCATGGGGCCATTCTATTACACAATCACCCAGAAAGAAAAAAACAATCAGTCCTTGTTCTGAGAGTTCAAAAAAAAAGTAAGTAAGAGGATATAAATTGGACATTGTTCGTGACTCGACTGAAAGGAACCTCGCCAAAAAGGGGAACAATTTCTCACTAATCTAGAAAATCTCCATTTTTGAAATATTTGGCTTTAAGGATGTGATACCAAAGCCCATCACAGCCTTGGAGCATGCGCCAAGCCAACTTCATGAACATAGCCTCATTTACCACCTCCGTTTTCCTTAATCCCTAAGTTTTTGGGTTTGCATAACGTGTCCCAGGGCAGCAGATGGAGTTTCCTTTTCCCATTAAGCTCCCCCCAGATGAACTTTCTGCTAGCCATGTCAATGTTCCTACATACCCCAGTGGGCAATTTCGTAGACTGCATAGTATAAGTGGCTATAGTGGACGCAGCAGATTGCACTAAAACAGTCCTGCCGGCCATAGAAAGTTGGCTCATTTTCCATCCTGCTAGTCGCCCTTGCACTCTGTTAGAGAGCTCTTCATAGATAGCCTTGGTGACTCGTCCGTGTAGCATGGGAACTCCCAGATATTTCCCCAGGTCAGACGTTAGTTGCATTCCTAATTTGGAGGAGATGATCCACTTTTTCTGTCTTGGAGTGTTAGGTGAGAGCCACACCCGAGATTTCTCGAAGCTAACTCTCTGCCCTGACGCTTCACAGAATTGATGCAAACAGCCCAGCATAACCTCATCCTGGGCTTCCGATCCCTCACCCATGAACAGGAGGTCATCAGCAAAGAACATGTGTGAAATTAAAGGGCCTCGTGTCCCTATTCTGATTGGCTTCCAGTTCCCATCACTCACTAGCTGCGCTATCAAACGACTCAGTTTCTCAACACACAAGACAAATAGATACGGGGACAATGGGTCCCCTTGGCGGATCCCCCTGCTAGGACTGAATTCGGGTTTCTTGTCTCCATTCCAAAGTACAGAGAAGGAGGTGGAAGAGACTAGATTCATAACCAAGTTAACAATGTTAGCTGGGATGTTGGATTCGAGTAAAACCTGGTGTAGAAAGGCCCACCGGAGCCTGTCCTAGGCTTTCTCCATGTCCAATTTGATGATCATAAAGCTTTTCTTGCTCCCTCGTTGTCTAAGAGTGTGGACTATCTCCTGTATGGATATAATGTTGTCGACACCTAACCTCCCGGTGATGAAGCTACTCTGGTTCTTGCTAATCAGTCCATCCATCCATGGTTTGATCCGTTGGACCAGCACCTTGGAGATAACTTTCAGAGCTACGTTACATAAAGCAATAGGCCTGAAATGTCTTACAGTCTCTGGCCTCTCCACCTTAGGAACAAGGGAGAGAAGGGTTTGGTTTAGGGAAATAGGAAACTGACCAGTTTCAAAAGCTTTTTTAACAAGGGTTATTAAGTCTGGTCCAACCACAGCCCACTGTTTCTGATAGAATGCTGGAACATAGTAGGAAAGGATGTGACTAAGTCCAAAACTTCAGTGAACTTAACTCCCCCTTTAGAGACCCAGTTTACTACCACCACTTCTTTGCTTCTGCGGGTTCCTTAGGACCCACTTCTGCACCATGCGTGCACGGTGGCGGGCTCGACACACGTTTGGTTGGAGAGAAAGAACCCAGAGGAGCGACCAGTTGATCGAGTACACCAGCAGATCAACAGCCCACATCTTATCTTCTTCTTTGTCTAGAGAATCGTCGGGCTTAACCGAGACCAGACATCTGCTTTTACTACCATTGGTTTTGTTCGTCGTGGCCGTGTCCACACATACGGCTATTTTAGACGTCCTCTCGAAAACGAAAATTGGAAGTGGTCTATAATTCACTTAGTACTCGGTATAACTCATGCGTGAAAGAAAGCCCTTTACACGCGGCGCTGAATGAAACTTTTACAGAATTCCTTTCTCCCGGCTTACTATTCTTTGGCAGAGGGGTTGTCGGGTGAACAATATGATTCGAAAGAGGAATAAAAACCTAGCGCTCGAGGCAAGGTAGGAATGCTCGGGCTGAGCAAAGACTTCAAAGTCAGTTCAGGCTGACTTCTAAACTAACCAACAGAATTGAATCGAGAAAGGGATGCTGCTTGCCTTTCCGGAGTCCAAGAGGCCGATGCAGATCGACAAGTAGACGTTTCCTAAGCAGGTCCATACTGCCGGAGTTGCTAAAATGGAAAAAGAAAATACGTTACTTGTCGACGACGATGAATGAATAAGGGAAACCCGGATTTGCCCAATATAGCATCTCCGTTAATCGTATTGAGCTAATCTCCGCACCGAGAAGTCATTCACGTCCGAAGCCGGAGGTTCGTGCTCAGTCTCAAAAGATCGTTCAGCACACTGGAACCAGGGACACCGTAGGAAGCTTCTTTGGAAGGCTTATTGCTTTCCGAAGCACAGAACCCTTCTTTGGCTGGCCATGCTTGGCCGACTGCCTACTTTCTTATCCCATCCACCGCCCTTCATCTAACTGCTTTAGTCAAGCAGTCACGTGCCTCTTCCATCCGTTCGGTCTTCGCTCTCAACGCAAACGGTAGTCAGTCCGTCCGCGGGATACTGATCCGGCTATATCCACAAGTTCCTTACGAGGGACCATTCGTGTTTAAGTTAGCATTACTCCGCAAGGAAACCCGAAAGACAGGCCTGCTTGCTTAAAACCTAGTTTAAGAGGGGCTAGGTGCCTCGCGGACCAAAAGACAAAGATAGAGAAAGGTGATGATAGAAATGCTAGCTAACAATCGGATGATCCACTCTCTTTATTTCAATTCTCAATCATCGATTTGTGTTTGAGATTAGAAGACCACGCGTCGACAAAGGCTAACTTGACCTTCCGCCCCGGGGACGGTGAAGGACATTGTTGAACGCTCACCCTACCAAGGGGTTGCATTTCTTGCCTCTCGGAAGGATCCTCGAACCTATTTTTGGAATCCTCCCATGATGGTGCAAGTGCCTCGTGCCATATCAGCATGCCGCCTACGCTACCACAGCTTATCAGTCTCGTTCAAGTACATAGTGGCGGTTCCTCTTTGATTTTGGCCTCTTGATCTTTGATTCGAGAGAAAACCCGCCAAGACTAATAGACAAGTAGGTCAAGAACACGAAGTCAGAACTAGCAGGTCTTTTATCCTATATAAATAGGCAAACTCGCCAAACAGATCAATGACTCCAGCTCCAAGCCGAAGGGACTTGTGAAGCTGCTACACTCATCAAAGATTTAGAAACTCGCCTCAAAACCTGTGTGGTAGCATTACCGGTGCAAGTTTATCCTCTTTGGTTGCGGGCCTTAGCTGGATCAGTGGGTGGAATCGAAGTGTAAATAGGAGTGTTCTACTCCGAATCAGGTGGCCTTGGGAGCTCTTTAGTTAGGTAACACAAGGAAAAAGCCTTGTTTGTAGGCTGCAGGGGCTAATCCAATTCAGTGCTTATCGTAAGAGATGACACTTTTTTGAATGCTTTCTCATGGTCACTGATTCCCTAACTTGGTTTCGAAAAGCCAGCGCCCAAAGGTGCTCTATTGAGCTGGTCACCGTCAGGAGCCAACAAAGGAAGTCATGGACTGATCGCTTGGAGCATTCAATTGCATGAGAAAGGTCGATCTCAATTGTCCATGTAATGTGAGGAAGCAGGGACCAGACCCGCAATAGGCATCTTCCATTCATCTCGATTTGGGTTTTTCCGTACCATATTTTGATCTCCCTCTTCTTCCAACGAAATAGTCTCACTTCTCACATTTCCTCGCCGAGGTGTTGTAAATGCGAGTTTACAAACAAATGCCGTCGGTAGTCCTTTCCGCTCAGTCCTTCCTTTCGGAATAGGGCTCCGTTCGACAGTCAAATCGGCCAATTTCAGTAAGCGGATTTAGGGCTTGGCTTGCTTGGGTTAGCTTCCTTACTTGCCTCACCTGGGCTATCAAGTCGGTACAGGTCATACAAGAAAGAAGATGATTTTCATGCCCGGACATTGCCCTATGTCCCACTCGCTGATAGGACTGACTGACTAATAGGATCGGAAGACTGACTGGTTGGCTCACATAAGACCAGTACCAAGCCAGTAGCGAGCAAGAGAACCTTGATTTTCTTTAGAACTAGGATGAACTAAAGTGACGTGAGGGAGAAGGGATGGATCAGCTGGAACTGCTTGTTGCACAGTGGATGATCGGATAGTTGCGGATAGCTAATCCCTCTTTCAACGAGAGTTGTTCTCTTACTTACTCTTAGTGCTGTGCGAGCCTCGGTTTCATTTCTTCTTCTTCTAAGGCAGCTAGCTAGGCCTGTTGAGAGCTCAGGATTGGACGAAACCCTGACGATTGGACTATCGAACAGCTGTTGGTGGGGAAGAATCTCCTTTCCCTTGATTGCTGCGGGCCTTCATTGCTGAAACTAGACTGGCTAGGACCACTAGAGGGGGCAGACTACCAGGACTAGTGACATCCGCTTCCCAATAGGAACACGGAACTGCAACTGCGGGGTTAGCTTCCCCTACTTCCTTAGGATAGGATGGCCTATTGCCTATTTTTGGAAGCAAGAAAAGGTATTCAGCAAGAAGTGTGGAAGAGATCCTGCTGTTAACGAGGAAATTCATTGGCGAGACCATCACACCTTTTACAGTCAATTCAATAAAATCAGTGTACTACGAAAGATCTTTTTTTGACTCGCTATCGCTATAAAGGTTACAACCGGCGGCATTCAAAAGGAAGGTTATTACATCAGTAATTAGAGCGATGCCCCTTGCTTTGCAAAGAGTTGAGTTCTTCCTCTTGAGCGCAGGATAGCCACTGACTCTTCCGATTAATTAAGATATAGGACAAGCCAAAGCCAACGCGTCAAAGTAAAGTCAGGTTCAGCAATCGACGTAACTGGTTCAAATACCAGAAGCTAGGTCATAGAAGGTAGATTCGATTCGACAATCTTAAGTAGTTGAGTCAGCCCTTGCCGGGATACGAGACTGTCAGCCTCAGCTAATCACTAGCTTCTGAAATCATAATATCGTCAAGTCGGAGAGGAAGAAAAATGCCATCATAGAGGGATCAGCATGTAAACTGGAAGGGCTAGGGAACTCCTTTAGCTCCAGAATGATTTAGAATGAGAGTTAGGGTCGATCGGGGGAGCCTTACCTCTTAGATGACCCAAGCAAGTCAGTAAGCTATTGGATTTGGATTGGATGGATCCCCAGTCCCTGCTAACTGTAGTTACTGAAGGTCGAGTAGTAGACGGGCGAGGCCCACTGTTATAATTGGGAGGGAAAATCCAATCCCTTGCTGCAAGTCATCTGGTGGTGAATCATCTTGACTATCTAAAAATATGTTAGAAAATCACAGAACGCTTCGCATTGGCTAGCTTGCTTGGCCGCACACATATAGATTCAAATAGCCCAAAAAAGTAGATTCCGTGGGTTGGATTACTGATTTTTGCGATGATTCAAAAATGTCAAGCTTCACAAGGAAATATCATATAATGACGATAAACGACCAAGTCGTCACTTTCATCTACATATAGAAAGTGCAATCGAGCAAGCAGTCTTTTATGTAGTACGATCAATCAAGCCTACCGCTGATTGCGCGGCCATTGATTTTTCATTTCTTTCGGCTTTTAATCGAGATTGGGTTAGTGTTCATTTTTTTCTAAACTATTGGGATATCAAAAATCTTCCTATGTTTGCAAGAATACGGTGTTTGAAGGGTAAAAGTTCAGAGGCTTCCTGGAGGAGGAACTCATCTTCCTTTTGATAAGATGATAAGAGTTTCGGTATCGCTCTTCGCCAAGTTATAGTAGTAATTCTGCCTATCCCGACCATTCCGAAGAGTCGGCAAAAGCCCATATGGGCTGGATATCTTCAATACAACAAAGTAGTAGGTAGGAAAAGCCTTCCCGATTTGTAGGAGTTGGCTCTACTCGTGTGCTCGAGAGAACTCCCACCCGAAAGGCCTTAAGTTAAGCGCGAAAAGCTGCGGAAGCAGCGAAATCAAGCATTTCACCAGAGAAATACATTGATCAAAGAGCAGACCCCTAAGAACGAAGGGAGTGGTTCGATTCCCTTTAGCGGGACTTCAAAGCGTTACGCTCGTGCTTCTTTCGAAGAAGCTAGCTAGCGGACTCATTCAATACCCCTATCTATTGAGCTACCTTTGTTTCAATTGGATACTCCTACTCTGTTGAAGCCTGCCATGGAAGGGACAAAGCTCCCACTTTGTCAAAATATTGGACAGTTTTTTAGAATTTGAAGCATAAAGGCAATGATGACGAATGGAAGCACTTTTACCACAAGCAATTGAAGAGAAGTCCACCTTCAGGTGCAGAGGGACCTGGATAAATGTTAACTGGGGAGGCCTCTTTCTTACACTCCGAATTCGCTGGTCCAACGCTTAGATCTTTTAAAGTTATTTTATTTCATGCAGTTCCTTCTTTGCCCCTCGGTTCACCTTTGTTGCTAGAGATAGCCGGTTGGCTTTGCCAACCGGGATAGGATGCCGCGACAAAAAATCCAGTTGGAGTCTATCGGAGAGCAACTACAAAGCAAATGGGGCTGATTAGAGAAGGGACTTTTTTATCCTTCACCACTGGTACACTTATTTGTTCTTGGTTAGCGCTCATTTTGTCCTTGTATACGCTACTGTGTTCGTCCTTCTTCTCGCAGAAATTTTATATCAGAGTCATGTAGTCCCATTTTCTGGCTGCAGGGCCCGGCCCAAGTAGTCAATGGTTGCTACCGCTCTCTGCGCTTCTATGTACCATTTTTAGTCAAAATAGATGCTGGGCATATCTACGGACCCGACGAAGCTGACGTAATTCTATCCATAGCTGTCTGTACCGCTACCTCTATCCAGCAGATCCAGCGCCAACCGATCTATACCTAGCTTTGTCCGGCCCGGCCGGGCCAACCCACGAAAGCATCCAATCTTTCAAGAGCTGTATGCCAGGCCGCAGATCCAACACTCCGCCTGGAGGGCAACCACCAAAGCACCTTCCTACAGTACACCTTCATCCGGGACACGTACCTGCATTAAGCCCTTCCATCGATGTGAGCGCGTCACCAGATAGTCAAGTTGAACCGCTTACAGCGCCTTCATCCCCTTCGGTCGATCAACCCTATAAGACGAAAGCAGCTAAGAGTTACACTACCTCACCTGCTGATGCGGATTCTAATTCCGATTTCAATAAGCCCAACTCCGCTACCTCGGATTAAGATATTTTGGAAGGAGCTGGAAATCTAGCCAGATATTTCGTTGTTGGACGATAAAAAAAAAACACTTTTGTTTCCAAACCTTCCCTGAATCCCGATCTTCCACTGCCTTCCTCTGATGGATAACCCCTTTCCTTTCCCATCTATCGGAGTATTGAATGCCTCTAACGGTCCAGATATTTAATAACCTGATAGAAGTGGAATTCTTCACCCCTATCCATTATCCGGATTGACTTAAGACTTTGAAGTCGGCGAATCCGCTGCCGCATATCCGCTGTGAACCGGGAGTTGAAGAATGGAAAAAATGATCTCCTACTGACAGCCCACCTGGACCATGCCCGTCCTTGGATGCCGATCCCCCCGATGGGGCCACCCACCAGAAAAGGGTCAGTTGTTCATTCCTCCATCTACTACGCCGTTTCGTCGAGATAGGCCTCTCCTTTCTACTGATCTAGCTCCACTTCTCCCCTCCTTCCCGAGCTTATGTCAATAAAATAAGTCACTCTCGCTTTTCTCTTTAGTATAACAATCCCTACATTCTCTCATTGAGTACTTTGCTTTGCATACAATGGTATCCAATCAATAAAAAAGGTTAGATCTTATATCGTTCGGGACTCTTCCCAAGAGTCCCTTCACTTACTTTATCTTTAGTTCTTATTAGCATAAGTGATGTTCGTTCGAAATCGCTCCTCTCCTTACAGTCGAGCTGAGCTCATGCAACAAGGGCAGCATCAACTGAGGCTTGATGTGGGGCAGGCTTCCGTGAACTAGAGAACTAGAAAGAATTGAGAACCAATTCCGGAGTCATCGCCTATGTATCCAAAGCCTATTACAGACCCTGCTTCAACCCCAGTTCCATATCATATCTTGGGCTTAGGGGCACGATACCGAATCTTTCTACAGGTTTAGGAAGATGTTATTCCGACTTCCGGCTACCAATGGGCCTGTATAAGTAGAAAATGGTCCCTATGTCCCAGAGACGGATATGAATTCATTCGAATGACTCTTTCAGACGAACTGGAAGTCGAAAAGAGAAACTCAAACTTCCACAGGCTCCCAGTCCCAAAGAATCCATAATATATCTTTTTAGAAAATATTATGTTCCTAGAAAAACAATCCGTTATATGTCGAAAATCCGCTGTTCAATCTTTCTTCTCTATCTGTCGCATAGCGGTTGTCGCGGATCAGCTGTCGGAATAGATGCCTGGGTAACTATCCTCAATCTCTGTCCTTAGACTTCCTTCATTGAACATATGCTCACGAATTGGATTTGAACCAATATCTCCGGGCGACTTTCCTTTTAGTAGATCGTGAGTGGTCCGTCGTCCTCCTCATTATAGTCCTCCTAAAATCAATAGCATTTCGTCGAAATATATCCTGTCTTTTCACCTTGGTAGTCCTATGCATAGTCAGTACTATAGCCCCAATCATGGCTACTAATAAAATAAGACTAGGAACCAAAAACCAGACGAAATAGTAGGTATAAAGTAAATTTCCCAATGTTTCCAAATTAGTCCAACTTCGTACCTTTCCGGCATAAACCGTATATCTCAGAGAGGTCGTCTTTCTTTGGGTTGGTAGTAATGGAATGGTTTCATTATCTATTATGAAGAATATTTCCCACCAAAAGATCAGTCCAATAATACCACTCACTGGTAAATAGCGCAAGACTTCTTCGTGAATCTCCGCTATTTGAATATGGAACATCATAACAACGAATGAATGAAACGGCTATAGCTCCTATATGAACTACTGGGAAGATCATAGCGGAGAAGTCGAGACCTAACAAAATCAGTAAACCTGAAGTATCGCGAAAGACTAGGATGGGAAACAAAACGGAATGTACCGGATTTTTAGCACGTGCAACCATCAACCCAGAGACCAAAGCAGGGCTCGACAAAACAGAAAGTATCATGATACGTCGTCCTTCCCTGAAATGGAACTTTCATACTGGAGCAAGAACTAGCATGAAAGTCGATCTATTACGACCAGCGCGGTTGTTCCTATTTCATTTGATTTTGTCTTTTGCACTAGGTCACTACGCTCTCTCCAAACCAAAGCAAACCAAACTCACCATGACAAGGGCCAGCGCTCTCACTGCGTAACTAAAAGGTGACAGGATTCGAACCTCGTTTCAGTAAGAACTAGCACTAGACTTCTTCCCTAATAGAGTCGTTAGTTTAGTTCTGCAGCTACTAAAATACATAGTTGATTAGATCCAGCAAATTAAGCAGCTCCTCGCATCCCCAACTATGAATGCCACATAACATCACATCATAGTAGGCATCCGTCAGAAAGCTGTGCTGAATAGCTTCATCTCCAAGCATTGTCCGAACAAGCTCAGGCATGGTCCATTCCGTGGGTAATACCCTCCCGGCTTCATGCACACACCTGCTGTATTCATCACACATTTTATTAAATAATTGGTCCAAATCAGGGGGCGCACTTTGCGCGTCGGACGCTGTTGAAGAACTAGTGGAAGTAGCTGAAGAAGGGAAGGAAGTAAAATCCGTATCCATGATAAAGTCCATATCGCTAAGCGTTGGATCATCATATAGTATGAGCTCCGCTCTTTTCATGGTGAGTTTTGCTTTGATTTCTCCGCTCCCCCCCCAAAAAAAAGAGAGACTGATTCAGGAAATCGCCGGCGGTTGGTCCGGAAAGACATGGGAGTTTTTGGGCGTAAAAGTTGTTCTCTTATCTTAATATATTTCGAGTTGGATGAACAGATCGCTCCTAAAGGTTTAATAAGACATTAGATTCTCATTCATCAATAACTCGACTTCCAGCTTCTCACATGGAAGGGTCCGGTCCGGAAGAAGAGGAAAAGTAATCCACCCATACGGGCTACCTTTAGAGTATAACTCAGTGTCGTTCTCTAGTAACAATACTAGAGGGGGGTATTGCTGTAGGGTTGGCACTAAACACTTGTGCTTTTTAACAACAAGGACAACCATATAAATAAGTGTTTAATAAATCCCAAGGAGTAACATCCCAGTGCCTGTCAAGAGTTTATGTATTCTAACCGGCTTGGATACCTCTAAGAACTCGCGACAAAAGCAACAATACTAGGGTGTTTATGTATTCTAACCGTTGGATACCTCTAAGAACTCGCGACAAAACAAAAGCAACAATACTAGTAGGGTGATAAAATAGGAACACCCAGCCCAGGGTAAAGACAACCAATGCGGAGGGACGAACCAAAAGTACTCCTATACAAGTGCTGAGGGACGAACCATAAGCAGAGGAATGAAATCCAAAGGGGGGATACTCTATAAAAAAAAATAAATCCAATTATGAACAACAGAACCAACGGGAATGGGTCATCATATAATATCCCACAATCTTTCAGTAATTTTCTTTGTTTTTTACGAAATACTACGGCTGAATCAGACAGTAAGAAGAAGGATGTGCTTATCCAATTTTGGAATGGTTTTTATCAATTTGCGATTGAGAGATGTAATCTACCAGTTGTGCCGAGGAGTAAATCATATCAGTATAAGGACGAGGTAACCAATCTTTTGATGAAAAACAAAGATCAATTTCCATTAAATGATGTTCAGCTTCGTGCTCTACAAGTTGAGATCGAAGATTTGACAATGCTGTTTGATGAGAAATCACTCTTTAAGTCAGTACCAAACATAATCAAACTTTTAATTAGGTCTAATGAAGACTCGGCTAAGGATTCTCTTCTGAAACTCTTTGATATCCATAGTGATGAGTATAAATTACTTACCGAGTTTGGGCAATATACGCTAGAGGCTTTACTTGTTCATGTACTTGGAACGGTATTTTCACCACTAGAAACAACTTCTCTGGTCCGTATGGCTTCTTTGATTGAACGAGTAGATGCAACTGTGCGTGCACAAGCTTTATTATTAAGACGGGGAAGGAGTCATTCTCTTTTAACGGAAGAGGATGTGAATACAAAAGAGGGTGATGTGAAAAGGAAGGATCAGTACCCCTTTGGTGGACCTCTTGTTCAATTCATGCTAGATAGGGGTTTGCTTCGTTCTATATTTAATCCGACGGAGAGTGTTACAGTTATTAAGAAAAAAGGTAGTCAATATTATCAACAAAAGTCTCTCTACGTTTCCTGCGCTTTTGATGTCTCATTACTACCAATCAAACTCAACCTTCCTATGGTCTTCCCACCTATAGATTGGGAATGTGCTAAATCCCGTTCAGATGGATCCACCAATTTAATATCAGATTTAAGAGGTGGGTACTTATGTAAACCAACCAGTTCGATGGTGGACCGTTTCCGTCTGTTAAGTAGTGGGAACTTCACCCATTTTTATATCGAAATTCTAGATCTACCGAAGCTCACCAGTGTAATGAACAAGCTTCAGAGACAGGCCTTTAAAATCAACAGTGAATGGTTGCGATATCTGATAGATAATGAGCAAATATTGGTTGATCAAGGTTTACTCTATCCAAGATTTCTTTCTTCTTTGAGTATAAAAGATGCGTCTAGCTTACTTAGGGAATATTTCATGAAGGATGAGATGATTAAAAATAAATTTAGCTTTAGCCGATTATTTGATATTCTATGTAAAGATATCCAGCGTTCTCGTTATGAGGAGTTTATAATCAAGCTGGCAAATGCCTACGATGGTTATAAGTTTTATTTGCCTGCCTTTCTCGACTTCCGTGGTCGAATATACCGGTCTGGTGTCTTGCATTTCCACGAGCGCGATCTAGCAAGAAGCTTGATCCTCTTGGGGGATTCTCCTGACAGCAGTACTCCAAAAAAGGATATTTTAAATAATATAGGAATAGCAACTGCCTTCCATTACAAGTCTTTCATCTCTTACAGCGATGCTTCTCAGTGGGTTATAGACAATATAGATGATATCGGTATCAACATATACAAATATGCTCTTGTCGCAAAACGACCCTTTCAGTTCCTCGCTAATATAATAGCATTGTCCAAAAATGATTATAACATTATGGGGAAGACGCCTATTACCCATGACGCATCAGCTAGTGCATATCAGCTCATGAGTTACTTCTTGCTGGATGAAACCATTGGTATTAATACCAATCTTTTGTATCCCAAAGATGAGAACAACATATTGCATGATATTTATCAAAATATTTTTTATCCCAAAGAAGATAAGAAGAACAACACAATCCATGATATTTATGAATCTATGCTAGGTGAACTCAAGGAGTTCTTGCCAACCGAACTGGATGGTAATCTATCGAAAGTGGTTTGTGGTCTCCTCACACGTAAGATAGTCAAAGGAATGTTTATGCCTATTATCTATGGTAAAACTTTAATGAGCACAGCACACGATCTAAAAGAGCATTTCTCTCACTACATCACTCATAAGGAGTGCTTCGTTGTTGCGAAAGCCTGCTTAAAGTTCTGGAGGAAGAAATATGAGGGGGTTGATAGCCTGATCAGGTTGATCAGCCATATAGGGTGGTTTACTTCTGCTAGGAATCGCCCAGTAAAATATTCTGTCCCTTACTTTGTAACAGTACAGGAATATATGGTCATGGAGACAATAAATATATCGGTTTATGATCGGGTTCATAAGAAGAGGCGTCGGGTATCAATGAAAGTTTCTTCTTCTAAGAATGATCGTAGGAAGTCAGCTATCTCTACCTTCGTGAACTTCATCCATCAAAGGGATGCGTATATTACGATGAGTGTTGTTGAAAAAATGTTGCAAAAGAACAATCCTATATACACTGTACACGACAACTTTATAACTACAGCTGCGTGTTCCAGGGATATGCCATATCTTTATAGCCAAACCATTAGTGAAATGGGAGAACCCCTTCGAATCATCAACGAATTCATCTATACTAATGTTATTTATCCAGTATGTCAAACAAGAATTGAAATTGAGAATGTAATTCCAGAAGAATTACTTCGTTTCAACTTAATGGAGTATAAGCCAAAGAACATAAGCAAGCAGATGATGAAAACTTGGGATGAAAAGATCAATGGAATCCTGGCCGCTTACGCGGAATATACTCGTATTGTATGCGATGATCCTCACGCCGCTACTAATAATATATCTTGGGAAGCTCATGAGAGAAAGTGGTTTAGATTCGATTATAAGTTAATTCGAGAAAATAGTAGATACCCCTATTATTGCCTACACTATTAAGATGATGATTAAGGTGAGGGCGTTCACAACAGCCAGCATAAATACAGGAACTGTTCTGTTGTTGAATCGCATGAAACAAAAGATAAATCGAACAACACGGCAAGATCCGCATGATGGCTTAATCATTGCTTCCCATCACTTCAACGACCCTTACCCTCTTGTTAACGATATTACCCTTCTCAGTCTTAGTACCATGGATCTCTTAGTCCAGTTTGCATACCCATGCATATCTGGTTATGGCAAGTTCACAATTTCGTTTACCATGACGCGTTCTTACGGGGTTGATATTTCATTTACGCTGGGAGAAGCTATCCCTTTGACTTATGAAGATTGTAATTTCATTCCAATGAGCGATGTCTATTCTCAAATCTCTCGATATATGAATAAGTATTCTGAAATCTACGAGGGTGATTATATAGTTCGACTCATGATCCGTGTCTATACGGAAAGTAAAAAGAAGGATGTGCCACCCCTATCTGAAGAGGAGAGAGAAAGCACACTTTCTTCAATCATCCAAGGCGGATTGAGAGAGACCGATCCTATATCTGCAAGAGAGATCCGAAATAGTCAAAAGCGTAACTATCCAAGCTATATCAAAGAACTCAAATCATATCGCACTGAGCTGAAAGCATTCATTGTTGCCGATACCGAGACAATACTGATAGATAACGTTCATAAGCCTTATGCTGCGGGTCTCTTGCTGGTTCGTCCTGGTGAGGAAATAAATGATATGTATATAGATACCTACTTTAGTGAAGACTACTCTATAATCTTTGATTCCTTTGAAGAAAGGAGTAATAAAGTACTTTTTGACTTGGTATCCCGAATATCAACGATTGTTAGACAAGAACAATCTGCATTAACTATTTACTTTCACAACTTCTCTAGATTTGATGGAATTCTCTTGCTTAAGCACCTAGCTTGTCATCACAAGAGATACAAGATAAAACCACTGATGAGGAACCATAGGCTTTACGAAATAGCTGTTTATTCAGGTAATAAGATGTTATTTCGCTTCAGAGACTCCTTGAATCTTCTCCCAGGCAAACTTTCCTCACTAGCTAAGAATCTCTGCCCCGAACTAGGAGAGAAGGGTTCAATACCATATGAAGAGGTTAAAGAGTCTAATCTGGTTAGTATGAAAAAGGACTTGTTGGACTACATGAAGCAGGACATCCTTCTCCTTGGAGGTGTAATGCAAAAAGCTCAAGAGATCTATTGGAAGCTGTATAAGGTAGACATAGAAAGCAAGATAACCCTTTCCTCATTGGCTCTAAGCATCTTTCGTATGAAATACTACGATTCATCTAATTTTCCAATCCACATCCCAAACATGAATGAAGACACCTTTATAAGGCGTGCATACTACGGTGGTCATACAGATACTTACAAGCCATATGGGGAAAACCTCTACTACTACGATGTGAACTCCCTATATCCCTTTGTAATGAAGGAATTTCCAATGCCCGGGGGTGCGCCTGTCTGGCATGGAAATCTGGATGGCATGGACTTCGATAGCATGTTTGGCTTTATTGAGGCATATGTGGTATGTCCTAAAACAATCAAAAAACCCTTTCTACCCTATCGAGACAAGAATAACACACTAATATTTCCAACCGGGGAATTTTGTGGGGTGTACTATAGCGAAGAGTTAAAGTATGCAAAAGGACTTGGCTACACTGTTATACCTATCTCAGGGTATCTCTTTGAGAGAAAGGAAAGTCCATTCAGGGAGTTTGTTAGCTCACTCTTTGAAAGCAGGTTAGAAGCAAGGAAAGAAGGTAATGAAGCATTGGCATATGTGTACAAGATCCTTATGAATTCTCTATACGGTAGATTTGGTATTAACCCAAAAAGCACAATAACCGAGGTCTGCGATGAAAAGAGATACAAATCATTGATCAGGCGTACCGACTTACTATTCGCTGAGATGCTTATCGAGCACAACTACATAGTTGCCTACCAAAGCAATAGAATTTCGGGGTCAGATATAGATTATTGGAACCCACCGAGTAACTCCGCTGTCCAACTATCGGCTGCTATCACAGCCGCTGCTAGGATCTATATGTACCCATATATCTCAAGAAAGGACTGCTACTACACGGACACAGACTCAGTTGTACTAGGGCAGCCACTACCAAGTGATGTGATTTCTTCTTCTGTCTTAGGTAAGTTAAAGCTAGAGGATAAAATAGTGAAAGGGTACTTTTTAGCACCTAAATCCTATTTCTACACCGCAAAAGATGGTAGATCAGTACTCAAGTACAAAGGTCCCGCTAAAAAACTGGTAACCCCAGAATGGTTTGTGAAACAGTACGACGACCCATCTCGTTCAGAACAGGTACCGGTAACCTTAAACTTCAGGATTGATTGGAGCACTCTTGATATCTTTAAGAAAGACATATTAGTCAGGCTTGGAATTAAGCTGGGGGTAAAGAGGATACCAGTTTATCAAAAAGATCTCTGGATCGATACTGAACCAATTGATATCAAAGACTTGTCTAGCATAGATAACATTGGAAAAAGTATAATTAAATCATTATGGGGTAAAGTAAACCAACTACTGACAGATAATCTTAGTCTAAAAGATAAATTATCTCATCAGGAAAGAGTGATTGACCAGAGATACAAAGAGAAGAAATCCAACTTTCATAATAACATATATACTGAGAAAGATATACACACTCAAACAACAGAAGAGATACAGAATAGTACAAAAGAAGAAAATGAACAACATAATAACAAAGATCCACCTACGAAATAAGAAAAGAGAACTAAAGCAGCCGAACTCATAAAACAAGGAATGCTGCCCTCCGCTTTGCTACTAAAACTCCTCATCGACTTTGACCCTAATACAAAAAACTGCACTATCTCGCAGACCAACGCATGTACATTTTGTAATTCAGCAGCATCTACATTCACCTGCGATTGTCTCAGTTGCTCCTGCTAGATGCCGAGATTCATAGGTTGTCCTTCTCTCTCCGGCCGGACCAGCCAGTGAGATTATCTACTTCAAATAGGTGATAGGCTCTCCAACCAACTCAGTGGATCTCCCTTCAGTCGTACACCTCCAATCTCCTCACGCATTGGAAAGTGCGCTATCGGACATCTCCTGCTGCCTTTCCCTAGCCTTGACTGATCTTCTTACTTCCTTCTTTATTAAAACATCTTCAAGTTCTATTCTCTAAATTGCTGTAAATTCTTGCGTCTAGGATTCAAGGAAAATGGATAGTAGTGAAAGGGGGGATTGGTCCATTTTGATATAAGAGTCCTTCCACGACTAATGTAGTGTCTACTGACTGGGTCTTGAATTAGATTGGATAGCGGAGCAGGGAATCCTTTCCTTTCTATACGATACGAGACGGTCCTGTCGAGTTATCTTACCCAGCCCGTACACCTTTTTGATTTGACAAATCCGGGTTAAGGACTGACTCATTGACGATACATACTTAGCCCCCAACAGCTACCTCCCTGAGAGCCAATCCCAGTTCCCTATTAACCAGTTCCTTGCCGGTGTCAGTTTATAGCTCCGCCCCCGGAGTGGAGTTCCCAAGTTCGGATCGATCTACAGTGAGATTCCCAATTCCAAGCCATATAGTGGAAGTGCTAGGATAAGCTCTTGATCTAGTTTCAGTACTTTTTCCTGACCCTCTTAGAATAAGGTCTTTTCTTTCCACCTGTGAATGTGAAAGTTCCCTTTGCTACGGTTGAGTGTTCAGTTCTACGTGCTTCGATAGCGTGCCAGGCAAGCTTACTAACTCGGCGATGGGCCCAGACCTCAACCACTCCCTATCGAATACTCGACAGACTAGATGGAAAAAATCAACAACGCAATATGAATATGCAAATGGGAACACACCCGCAGCAAGCACACTAACTCGCGCAAGAAAGAAAAGCAAGAGACATATCAATATCAATAAGAGACCTTAGGGGCGCAGTTTTCATCCAACTCGAAATATATTAAGATAAGAGAACAACTTTTACGCCCAACAATCCCATGTCTTTCTTAGTTGTACCAACGGTGATTTCCGACAAGTCTTTCTTCATTTTTTGGGAGGGGAGCAGAGCTGTCAAAGAAAAAAGAAATGGAGCAACTGGATAAAGTAGTCGAACAACTTATTTATCTTCAAAGAGCTAGGAAGCTGAGACTGGACCCATTTCCTTTGGTATGTAGCAAAGAAATCAAGGACTGAACTTCTGCCGAAGTCAATCTATTGAATTGATTGTTCCGCTGGGGGGAAAGGAACCACTGCACCGGGTTGTTCATACTCTTACCTCTAACGAGAAAGAAATCTGCCTCATTTGTTCTTGGCGTTCGATTTCCCTTCGGACTAAACAAGAAGTGGGTGAATCAACTAAACAGTAGGAGATCAATTTCCTTCCGGGTAGGTAGAGCGGTTAATAGCTATTAGGCCTTTTAGGTAAGTTCCCTTCTTCCTATGCAGTTAGCTCGACTCCTGGTATAGCTCTTAATAGGCATGTAGCCGTAGGTGTTTTCTCTTCTTTCATCTCAAGCTCCCGGGAGAAAGGCATAAACCGCTAAAAGAATTTAGGAGAAATGCCCAACAAAGTCCTTAACCACGCGAAAGAGAGATGCAATCCGAACCTCAGGAAAGATCCGATCCCAAGTGCCGTTCTGTTCTCTTTCTTTTTTAGGGCTTTAGCGAGCCGCTTAAATGCTTTTGAGTAAATGCCAGTTTCAAGATAAAGAACTAAGGCTAGTGGGATCAATCCCAGACCTAGGACCAAGTGACTGAAGAAGTATGGTTCGGTTGACCGAGGTTGAGGTAGAAGGAGCTCCTTTCCGACAAGAAAGGAAGAAAGAAAGGCGCCTATGTCTTGGGGAGATGCAATTCCCAAGCAAGCAAGGAAGCGTTACAGCTTTCTTTCTGAAAATGATAATCAATCTGACACTGTGAAAGAAAGAATACGATGTTCTGAGAATAGGGTGAAAACGAATTCGGTCTTTAAAATCAAAGTAAAAATGAAAGTAGTGAAGTTAGCCCTTAGAGTTCGGGTTCAAGCTATCTATCATACCTTTGTGCTTTCAAGCCTTTATGCTGTCAGTCTCTATGTAAGCATGAAGTCAGCATTCTAAGAAAATAGTAATAGTCATTGCATGGTTAATTACGTATATAAAGAAAGGGCTTTAACTGCCGTAAAAGAGTACATCCATAGTTAGTCTTTTCCATAGTCTAAAGGGAGTGAAGGGATCCGAGGGCTTTAGCGGGTAGAGGCTCAACCGATAGGGCAGAGAAGTAGTCTGGTTTGATAGAACCAGGGGCGATGGTTTTTCCTACTAATATTTCTGCTACTGATAGATTTAGCTCACACAGGGGTCTGAAAGCTTTTCAGTTAAGACTGGTCGGGGCTCTGGACAGGACATCGATCACGATGCGAGCAACAAGGTAATGGTGTCCTCGACCAAGCCGAAAGACAGATCTCATCACAGCACTTGTAGTAACCCTCCTAGTCCCACCTCTTCGCCTCGAGTCTGATAGTACTAAAAGGCTTTGCTGCTCTTCTTATTTCTGAAAGATAGCTATTCTTCGCCTCTCGAAAGAGGCTACGTACCTGTTAAAGGATAAGCGCTACGCTTTTCCCTAGGGCAGCAGTTCAAGTACGAGAGAATGAATTCCTCTAGCTAAGTTCCCTGTCGAGAGGGAAGAGAGGAGAAGTTACTTCGGGACTTAAGGTAGTTCAGTCACCCTCAGGTCATAATAGAGCCTAGTATGACATCGGTAGGAAGATAATGCAGCTAAGCCAAGACTTTCTTCTGTTCTAGGTTTCCACAAAGGGGTATCAGGGTATGAGAACGCCTTTCTCCTATAATCAAGTCTTTGGTTTAGATCAATCAATCCACCGGTTCATTTTCTGATTTATTAGAAAGACCAACCCCGGCCCTAGTGAGAAGAAGATGGTTAGACGCCAATTGAAAGAGTGGTAGTTTTATCCATGATGACCGGGTGGCTCTCTTTGCCCTTTCGATCTACTTCCTAAACTAAAGGAAGATCTAGCTGTGGATGATGTCCCAGCTGGAAAGTCAACCTTTTCATATTAATGCCTGCCCTATTGGAGATTCCAACTATATATGCATTTATGCATTTTCTTTTTATGCGACAGGTATGTGACCTTAGGAATTAGGTTCGGGAGTTGCTTTAGCAATTTAAGCTGGCTCCAGGTGTCAGTAATAGAAAAAGATTGGATTGGGAAAGACCATGGAGGTTGACAAACCAGTGCTGTTGGGGAAGCCTCTCATCGAGAAGAAAAAAGAAAATAGGACAATAGCTGACTAAACCTCTGAGCTCTTTTTCTGTAAAGATCCTTTTATTAAAGGGACATTTTTTCACTCATTTCAGATCATAGAGGTCGGGCTTCAGTCGAACAACCTTCTCCCTCCCTTCCACCGATGAAACTACTCTTGCAAAGTCAAAAAGTCGTATAACGTTCCTTCCAGTCGAATATAATCTATTAAAGCAAAGCCAAGAGGCGATAGTGGCATCGGTCTTATCGTTCCATGAGGAAAAGGTCCGGAATGGTCTATTTTATTTGCGAAATCGCGAGGGGTCGGATGGGTCAAGTACGGCCTCTAAAAACATGCGATAATCGGCTTTTTTAGTAGCATCTGTCCATCCCGGTCTGCTGTCGTCAACGGTCCGCTTCCTTGAATGATAGTAGGTCTTCCCGATCCACGAATACTGTCCGTTGTCCTTTACTTGTTTAGTGGCATCTGTCTGAGGGCATCTGGAATTGTCTGTTTCGGTATTAACTCTTGTAAACGGTCGCAAACGCTCATCTGTCCACGAATAAGGTTCCCTTCTTTTATTCAAGATAGCTTTTATTCAATTAGGGCGAATATCTTTTTTCCGAATTGATTTCTTGAAAGATATGCTACTTCCCGGTCGAGATGTCTGAGGGAAACTTTTTCGGTATCAACAACTGTCGCAACGGTCCTGTAACTGTGGAAAAGGGTCCTGTGTTTCAATCACTTGAATCGGTTTATTAGTTATTATATAATATTATAACTGTAGCAAACGTTCGGCAGTACAGGGTAGGTGGGTGCAAAAGAAAGATAAGCTTGAGATGCTACAATAGCTTCAGCCTGATCGATCCGCCTTTAGTATTGGTAAGTTCCCTTGTTAGTCTCTATCGCTAGAAGGCCCTTTCTTTTTAGTGAAAAGGAAACTTAAAAACAGCTTATAAGGTAAGGTAAGCCCTTGCTTTTTCCCGTTTAGGAGAGTAGCTTTCCACGGTCTGCTATTCCTTTCCTCTAATTCAATATCCCCCCTTCCCTCTATCTAGTACTTGCTCGGGACTCGCCATTCTCACTTATATTTTAATTAATTATAGATATAGGATTCCATTTCGTCTCCACAAGTTAGCCTGTCTGCCTGCAAGGCCCAATCGAAGCTGATTGTCCCCGTGGCGGATAGCGCCCCTTCACTCACTTGTGGTTTCGCTACTCTAGGACATCAAGACCAACTCAGGCTCCAGCCCTAACTTCAGCTTTAGATTCAACTTCGACTTAGTCCTCAGCTCGTGAATCTGGCTATTTCAAGATATCCGGATTCCTTTCTGATGCGCCTTATCTATCCAAAAGGATGCGGTTTTCCTCTCTTGCATAGAGCCTCTATGTGCTTTCCTGGGTGGGCTACCATCCTTTTCCATTCCACTACTTTACATCTTAGCTCGTCTCTGTCTTCGTCTTCTTCGCCTAGCCTTTCTTTGGGACCTAGCCTTAGAACAGGACCGAGTCTTGCTTCTAGCTTTGAACCTGCGATAGGGACGACCTCGGCTTTCGAACCGAACTATGTAGCTGCTTCGCCTTGAATGTGCCTAACTAGCTTTTCGCCTTCAGCTTTTGAACCTTAAACTTCAACCACAGGCACTAGCTCACAGGCTTGACTTTTATGGCAGCTGCAAAGAAAAAAGAAAGGAGACCGAGATGGGCACACTCACTTCAGGTACGCTTTATCGGGACAATGGGAAACTAGTCTCATAGTTGCCTGTTCATATTCCCGATTCTAAGCGGTCAACGTTCTATGCTAAGGCCGATTTCGCTACTTCCATCCTTGAGTGTTGGGTATCGTGTGAGTCTTCTCCCAGTTCTTGCTTAGCTTCTTTCTGGGCATCGCTCTCTGTTTTGACAAGCAAGTCCCCTGGCTTTTCTCAACCTTCTAATCAAAGACTACTATGGAAGGGAAACAAAGCTGTAGCTGTAGTTGGCAGTTCGAGTCCTTAGTTCTTGTTCCTGTGACAGGGCAGAGGGGAACTGCAGTTTGTAAGTTTGCTCTGACTTCTGAATTCTATTCTAGTTCTTATCAGCACAAGCGGGAGCCAGGGGGAAGGCCTGAAGGCCGCTAGGAGTGAACCATCAGGCAGAATGGATACCGAGTTCGGGGGGCGGGTTATAGCTTTCGAGCGAGACAACTCATCAACGATTGGTGCAGGATTGACCACTCAGCTATCCAAGTTACGTAAAAGACAGATTTGGAAGTTTTTCCCTGCCTCATGAGGGCGCACTTTGAGTCCCAAACTTTCTGTCTGAAGAAAATGCTGGAAGTCCAAGATGGTGGTTTGGAAAATCCAAGAGGACACCTGATCCACGCTCTCTTCCCTTGGTAAAGAGGAATTTGAAATCTAAATCAATCATTTGATCAAACAAAAAAAGTACTTGGGCCTTAGAGGCAGCGGCTGGGGAAGCGAAGGGAATAGGAAGACCAGGAACGAAGTCACTCGACCAAAAGAAGGTCTTATTTGAGTTCAAAGCGAGGAGCCAGAGACAGATTGCAATTGCAAAAGCCAACTCTAAGAAGCAGCTTTACTTTACTTTAAAGAGGGGCAAAAGCAAGGGAGAGAAAAAAAGGGGAGCTTAACATATATAAATCGGTTACACACTAAAGGAAAGATAGATTCTAGTTAGCCTACCCGACTACACAAGATATTCTACATGTGGTTAACAAAAGAGTCACTGGTTATTGGCCTCAAGGCAGAGACGAGCTGGCTAGACTCTTATCGAAATTGCGTATAGAAAGAGATTCGTCTTGAAAGCTAGACAGACAATTTCTATGTTCACAGGCGCTTCCCGTCTTCATTGAGATTGGGCTGGTGTTGGTTCCTGAGCTGAGGCTTCAAAGCCAGATCTTCCACTTTCGTCAGAGAATAGAGTCTTTGGTGGATCTTTTCATGAAGTAGCCTAGCCCCTCCTTCGCCTCTTGGGGAAGCGGTTGAAACCCTTGGGATGTCTTGAAAAAATGAAAAATGTCAATATGGCACCAAGAAAATGAGTTCATTCCTGCCCAACCTGAACTAAAACCTTTCTTGCAAAGCAGCTTCATGAGAAAGAAGTGCAGCAAGTACTTTTTTTTTGAGAAAGAAGTTGTCTGTGTATTGGATCCGCTCTTCTGTTAGCATGAACATGAATTAGATTCTATTCGTCTTATCGTATATAAGATAAGGAACGCTAGCTATATGCTTTACACATGCAGGTCGATCAGTTCGCCCTTCAGTTCAGAAAGAGGCTGAAGTTATCGCGAAGAAGGGCTTTTTTTTTCCGGTATGCCGCTCCGCGAGCAAGGAGCGAAAGAAGTAAGTGAGTTTTTTTGTGGAAATGTCAGAATTTGCACCGATTTGTATCTCGTTTGTGATCAGTTCGCTAGTTTCTTTGATCCTACTCGGTCTTACTTTTCTTGTCATGTCCGAAGAATCTCGTAATGGTAAGCACTTGTTGTATTCATTTACACTCTTGTTGACCTGTCTGACAATGGTCTATTCCGTTTTTCTCTATCTAGGTAAGATTTACCTTTTCTATAGCCTCATTTCAAAGGCGCTCATCTCTCTGGGGGGTCGAGCCCTCTCCTTTGCATTATGTAAGTTGGGCCTCCCGGGGGGTGCCTTGCTAATGGCTTTTGGGGTGAGGTTTCTTATTACCGAGGGAGCCTCAGAAATAGGAGTGGGTCCTCGGATGATGGCCACTGGGTCAGATTCGGGTAACAGTGGCTCGGAGAGTTGGCTAAAGTACCTTAAGAGTTCACCTGATTCAGTAGGTGAGGGTAGGGAAAATAGCGAAGCCGAGCCCGCTTCGAGAACGAGGAGCTCTGATCGCAGAGACGACGTCGGGCCTTCATCGGTAAGACGACGAGTGGATTCGGTGAACGCTCCCGAAACCTCAACCTCATCCGGGTGGAGTGGCTCCTGGATTGAAAAGTGGTTAAATCCGGGGGACACTTCCTCGGCCCCTGGCGATGGTCAACAACCACAGGGGGAGGTGGATCAACCAGCAGCCAATGTCATGGGGCCAGAAGCCCCTGATCCGATGTGGTTGAAAAACCAGATTGGGAAAGTTTTCTTCCAAATAAAAGGAAGGAAATCCGGGGAGAACGTTCTCAGGAGGCTTTTTGACGAGCTTAGACTGGAAACGGGTTCTCCAGAAAAGCGGCGGCAGATCGTCCAAATTCTAGACGATATTTTATCAGAACACAGACTTAGAGTTGATAATAGAAATCCAAAGTTGAATCTCAATACAGAATTATTGGTCCGCATTTCCGATTGGGAAAGGGATCAGTGAGGGATCTTTAGATCTTTAGAGGTAGTCAGTCTTTACTTAACTCGATCCAAGCAATGCCCGCTACTCCCATTTCTTTCTTGGTTGGACTAAGCCAACCGGTGATTTCCGACAAGTCTTTTCCCCTTTTTTGGG
>JANKYE010444494.1:0-12382 GCA_032467995.1 Erythroxylum dillonii
TATGAATCATATGAAATTTGTGAATCTTGTTTATTGGAAAAGATGACCAAACTACCCTTTAAGGGAAAGGGACAACGCGCTAGTGAGTTAATAGAATTAATACATTCAGAAGTATGTGGGTATGTCCACAAATGCTAGCGCTGGATACTCATAGTTTATCACATTCACAAATGACCATTCTAGATATGGTTATGTGTACTTGATGAAACAAAAGTCTGAATCATTTAAAAGTTCAAAGAATTTAGACTAAAGGTAGAGAAACATACTAGAAAAAGTATTAAGACACTTTGATCAGATCAAGGTAGTGAATACTTAGACCACGAGTTTCTTGGTTACTTAAAAGAGAATGGGATTCTCTCATAATGGTCTCCTCCTGCAACTCCACAACATAATGGAGTTTCTAAGAGGAGAAATCGTATACTATTAGATATGGTACGTTCCATAATAAGTCATGCAGCCCTTCCTATATCCTTTTGGGGATACACAGTTGAAACTGCAATATATATTCTAAATAGAGTTCCATCTAAATCGGTTGATAAGGCACCATATGAGATATGGATTGGTAGAAGACCTGGATTATCACACTTAAAGATTTGGGGATGTGAAACTTATGTGAAGCATGTTATATTTGATAAGCTTCAAGCTAAATCAGATAAATGCAAATTTGTGGGGTATCCAAAAGAAAGTTTTGGTTATCAATTCTATCATCCTATTGAGCAAAAGATGTTTTTCTTAAGACATGTTACATTATTAGAAAGAGAATTTATTCTCAAAGAAAGTCGTGGGAGTGAGGTTGAACCTAGAGAAGTTCAAGAGCCATAAATTCACATTGAAATGGAACAAGAACCTCAAGTTGATACATATGATGTACAACCGAGAGTTTAAGAGACACATAGTCTGCGACGAACTAGTAGGATACGTAGTCCTCCCACTAGGTTAGATTTAGATATTGAGTAGGGAAAGGGTAACGTAACATTCATATATAATGAACCTACTGATTTTAAGGAAGCAATGTTAGACATCGATTCTTTAAAATGGAAAGAAGCCATGAAATCCAAAATGGAATTTATGTACACTAACCAAGTATGGACTTTGGTGGATGCACCTGAAGGTATAGTACCTATTGGGTGCAAATGGATTTTTAAGAGAAAAACTGACATGGATGGAAATGTACATACGTACAAAGCAAGGTTGGTGGCAAAAGGTTACAGACAAAAACAAATAGTTAATTTTGATGAAACTTTTTTGCCAGTATCAATGATTAAATCCATAAGGATTTTATTGGCTATAGCTGCATATCATGATTATGAAATTTGGCAAACAAATGTCAAAACAAGATTTCTCAATGGGAATTTGCAAGAGGATGTGTATATGACACAACCTGAGAGTTTTGAATCCAAAGATTTTCCTGATCAAGTATGCAAGTTGCAAAGGTCTATTTATGGATTGAAGCAAGTGTCGTGGAGTTGGAACATTCGTTTTGATGAAAAAATCAAAGAGTTTAATTTTATCAAAAATGTGGATGAACCTTATGTTTACAAGAAGGTAAGTGGGAGTGTAGTTGTTTTGTTAGTGCTTTCTGTGGATGACATATTGCTTATTGGAAATGATATTTCAATGCTCCAGTCTGTTAAGATATGTTTATCTAAGCACTTTTCCAGGAAGGATATGGGAGAAGCAGCTTATATACTAGGTATAAAGATATATTAAGATAGATCAAAAAGGTTGCTTAGATTATCTCAATCCACGTTCATAGTAAAAGTGCTAAAGAGGTTTAGCATGGAGAATTCCAAGAGGGGATTCTTACCCATATCGCATGAGATTTCTCTCTCACAGAACATGTGTCCAAAGACATAAAAAGAGAGATAACATGGATTATATTCCATATGCTTCGACGATTAGATCAATCATGTATGCGATGCTATGTATTAGACCAGATGTTGCTTATGATTTGAGCATAACAAGCAGATATCAAGCTAATCCCGATAAGGGTCACTGGACAGTTGTAAAAAAATCTTCAAATACTTGAGAAGGACTAAAGATATTTTTCTAGTCTATGGAGGAACTAAGCGAAGAGTCGGGTTGATTCGGATGCTAGTTTCCAATCTGATCAAGGCGATAGTAGATCACAGTCAAGGTATATTTTTACTCTTTGTGGTGGTGCAGTTAGTTAGAAGAGTTCCAAACAACCAACTATCGCAGATTCAACAACTGAAGCTGAGTATATAACAGTTTCTGAGGCAGTGAAAGAAAGCAGTTTGGATCAAAAAGTTCATCATTAAACTTGGAGTGGTTCTTAGCATTGTTGATCTGATAGTAGTGTATTGCGACAACAATGGAGCTATCGCACAAGGAAACAGACCTAAGTCTCATCAACGGTCTAAACATGTACTCAAGAAGTTTCACTTGATCAAGGAGATAGTGGAGCGGAAAAACCTAGCATTGGAGCGAGTTCCCACTGAAGAGAATCTAGCAGATCCTCTTACTAAGTCATTGTCTCAAAAGAGACATGATCGATATATGGATGGATATGATATTATATTCATAAGGGATTGACTTTAGTGCAAGTGGGAGAATGTTAGTTTATGTCCTTGCAGCCAATCAATTGGATGAAAATTAATGTATGAGATTATTTTGAATTAATGAAAAGGCTTTATTTATCTTTATATATTAATTTAATTAATATTTTATGTTTTAATACTAAAGATAAAATCTTTGGAATAATTACTGTGTAATTGAAATTATGATGAGATCATAATTATGAGATTCAATTTACAGTTACGTGTTATTCCTAAATGTTCCTAATTGTAGTTTCATCAATACTGGATATTGTTGAAACGGTAAAACTAGCACACATTATGTTTCTTTCTTATGAAGAAAATAATTGATCTCATAAATTAAAGTATAGAGATACTTAAACTAATGTGTGGGTGATTAATAGAGAATAAGTCACTGAACTGATCCAATTATGAGAATTCTATATGGAATATTACTTTTGTGTCTATGGATTATCTCATAATAATGGTTGTATAATTGATCTTCAGATTTGAGATTACCAAGGTATCTAATGTGGAAATTATTGTGTTTTGATGCTACTTTTGAATCGTCCTAAGATAATTCAGTTGGTAGTTATTGGATACAATGTGAATCATATGTAGGTAGTTGAGTAAGTCAATATAGGATTCGTCACTCTAAAGCAATTAAAGAGAATATCCAACTGTTCTTGATTAGTAATGATTTATGGAATTCTCTGGCTACAGTGAATTGAAATTTGAAAAGGAGTTTTCAAATTTTAATTATAAATCAATTACTAATTAGCAAGAATGAAAATGATTGGATGATAAGAGTAGATATTGTATCCATACTCTATCCAATTAGATTACTGAATGACGAAAAGATTAAATTATACATTATGGCCATACATGTACAGGTTAAAGTCAATCACTTTGACATTCTTGATATTTGGGTAATCATGACATGTTTCTAGATGTCAATCATGATTTATGATTATGAATTATTTAATTGGAGAATTAAAGATAAATTAAAAGAAGTTTTAATTTATCCAATTCTAATTGTGAATTAGAATTATAATTTATAATCATTGCCAATTTATTAGGAACCTAATGGGTTATACATCAAAGAGCAATTTATGAAAGAAAAAACAACAATTGGTATCAGAGCTATCATCTTGAGGGATCTGTGAGGCTAGTTGAGTGCACCAATGGAAGGAGAGTCAAACTTTTCAGCAATTGCACCACCATTCTTCAATGGGGACAATTATCAGATGTGGGCAATGCATATGGAGACCTACCTGGAAGCATTGGATTTGTGGGAAGCTGTTGAAGAGGACTTCGAAGTTCAACCACTTCCAACAAACCCCACTGTGGCACAAATGAAATCACAGAAGGAGAAGAAGACAAAGAAATCAAATGCAAAGGCTTACTTATATGCAGCAGTGTCATCCACCATCTTTACACGAATAATGTCACTGAAATCAGCAAAGGCAATTTGGGACTACCTCAAGGCAGAATATGAAGGTGATGAGAGAATCCAAGGAATGCAGGTTTTGAATCTGATCAGAGACTTTGAATTGCAGAAAATGAAGGAGTCAGAATCAGAAAAGCGTACTCAGACAGACTTCTAAGCATTGCCACCAAGGTGAGATTGCTTGGATCAGAGTTACCTGATTCAAGAATTGTGGAAAAACTACTTGTAATAGTGCTAGAGAGGTTTGAAGCCACCATAACAAACCTGGAGAACACAAAGGGCCTGTCAAAGATTTCTCTTGCAAGGCTCTTGAATGCTTTACAAACACAAGAGCAAAGAAGAGCCATGAGACAAGATGGAGCAGTAGAAGGAGCCTTACTAGCCAAGCATCACGACAGCAGCAAGTACAAAAAGAAGAAGAACTTGAAGAATCAGCTAACAAATGGAGAGGGTTCATTTAGCAATCATCAAAAGGGCAAAGGAGAAGGCTCGAAGAAGATTTATCCACCCTGTCAACACTGTGGGAAGAAAGGTCATCCACCTTTCAAATGCTAGAGGAGACTTGATGCTAAGTGCACCAAGTGCAGCCAACTCGATCATGAAGCAGTGATCTGTAGACTCAAGTCTCAATAACAACTTGAAGATGCCAAAGTGGTTGATCAAGAGGAGGAAGACCAACTCATTGTGGCCACATGTTGCACAAGTTCTGACGTAAGTGAACATTGGCTAGTTGACAGTGGTTGTACCAACCACATGACACACGATAGAGAACTCTTCAAGGAGTTAAGAACCACCGAGATTAAAAGGGTGAGGATTAGAAATGGTGAACACTTGGATGTGAAAGGAAAAGACAATGTAGCTATTTCAAGCTATGAAGGTACAAAATTATTGCAGAAGTTCTCTTTGTACCAAAAATTGATCAAAACCTGTTGAGTGTTGGTTAATTGTTGGAGAAATGGTATAAAGTGCTATTTGAAAATAAACAGTGCTTAATTAAAGATGTTGATGGCAGAGACATGTTTAAAGTTAAGATGAAAGGAAAAAGTTGTGATCTAAATCCAATGGAGGAGGAGCACATGGCCTTTCAATATAAAGAAAATGTCACAGAAATCTGGCACAAAAGACCCGGGCATCTTCATTATTGTGGACTACTTCAAATGCAAAGGTTGAATATGGTCAAAGACTTACCAAAATTGCAAGAGCATTCTCAAAAGTGTCAAGCCTATTAATATGGAAAGCTAACTAGGAAGCCATTTCCTAAGACAACTTGGAGAGCTTCAAAAAGGTTTCAATTAGTTCATACAGATATTTCAGGTCCTCAAAGAACACCCTCCTTGAATGGCAACCGATACTATGCAGCATTCATTGATGATTTCACCAGGATGTGTTGGACATTCTTTCTAAAGCACAAGTCAAAAGTAGCACGATTTTTTTGGAGTTTTAAAGCTTAGGTTGAAAATGAGAGTGGCTAGAAAATTCAAATGCTCAGGTCTGACAATGGCAAAGAGTATACATCTGAAGAATTGAATCAGTTTTGTATAAAAGCAAGAATTGAGCATCAATTAATAGCTCCTTATACTCCTCAACAAAATTCCGTGGTTGAGAGCCGAAATAGGTTCATACTGGAGATGACACGCTACATGCTATAAGAAAAGAACTTACCTAAGAAGTTGTGGGCAGAAGCAAATATTGCTATCTTCTTACAAAATCGGCTTTCAACAAGAGCTGTAAAGGATCAGACTCCATTTGAAGCCTGGTATGGATGCAAACTATCTCTTAACTTTGTTAAAATTTTTGGTTGTTTATGTTTTACCCGAGTTCCACAGATCAACCAAGATAAGTTGGATAAAAGAGCATTGCCAGGAATCTTTATAGGCTACAGCAAAGTTACCAAAGCCTACAAAGTTTTCGAGCCACAAACTGGAAATTTTGTCATAAGCAGGGACATGAACTTTATGGAAGAAGAAGAGTGGAATTAGGAAGACTCAAAGAAGACAAATCAGTTTTCACGTGAGCCAACGCATTCATCTACTATTAACATACCAAAAGAACCTGCTGATGAAGTGTGGGAGGTTGAATTAATGGATAACACACCAGTAAGAGGTACAAGATTACTCTCTGACATATATCAGAGATGCATTGTAGCCGTTTGTGAACCTGCTGGATACATGGAAGCAAAAGAAAATCAAAACTGTATGGATGCAATGAAGGAGGGGCTGTCAATGATTAAGAAAAATAAAACTTGGGGGTTGGTTGATAGACCTCATCACAGGAAAGTAATTAGAGTAAAGTGCGTGTTCAGGACTGAGTTGAATCCTGATGGCTCAGTCAACAAGCACAAAGCAAGGTTAGTAGTCAAAGGATATGCTCAAGTGTTTGGAGTTGACTACTCAGACACATTCACACCTGATGCTAGGCTCGACACAATCAGATTGCTCCTTGCTCTTACAGCTCAAAGAAACTGGAAACTGTTTCAGTTAGATGTCAAGTTAGCATTTCTTGTTGGATTTCTTTAGGAAGAGATCTATGTTGAGCAACTTGAAGGCTTCGTGGAAAAGGGAGAAGAAGACAAAGTGTATTTGCTAAGGAAGGCACTTTATGGTCTAAAGCAAGCTCCTTGGGTATGGCACAGCAGAATTGATGATTATTTAATAAGTTTGGGATTTAACAAAAGCCTATCTAAACTCACTTTATATGTCAAGCATATGGTGTTGACATTTTGATCATCTCTCTTTACGTCGATGATCTGCTAGTTACTGGGAGCAATCCTGATTGAATCAATCAATTTAAACTAGAAATGAAGAAGGTTTTTGAGATGACAGATCTTGGCCTAATGAATTACTTTCTTAGAATGGAAATCAAACAAAGTCAGGACGAAGTGTTTATCTCCCAGAAGAAGTATGGAAAGGAAATACTTAAAAAAATTTAAGTTGAAGATTGCAAGACAATGCGTACTCTTATGAATCAAAAGGAAAAGTTGGTCAAAGAAGATGAAGCTGCCCAAGTTGATGAAGCTAAATTCAGAAGCTTGATAGGATGTCCAATGTATTTAACTGCAACTAGACCTGACATTCTTAATGCAGTCAGCATTCTATCTAGGTTCATGCATTGTCCAAATGAGACTCACATGAGAGCTGCAAAGAGAGTCATTAGATACATCAAGGGAGCTTGGAACCATGGAGTCAAGTTCATGAAGAGCAAGGAGCTCAAGTTGACAGGCTTCTTTGATAGTGATTGGGGAGGCTCAATTGACGACATGAAAAGCACGTCTAGATATCGTTTTGGTTTTGGATCAGGGATGTTTTCATTGAGCTCAAAGAAGCAAGAAATAGTAGCTCAATCCACTGCTGAGGCTGAGTTTATTGCTGCAATAGGAGTTGTGAATCAAGCTCTCTGGTTGAGGAAAATCCTAACTGATTTAAACCTGGAGCAGAAGCAAAGCGTAGAGATCTTTATTGATAACCCAAACAGCTATTGCAATCTCTAATAATCTAGTGTTTCATGGCAAGACCAAGCACTTCAATATCAAGTTGTTTTTTATGAGAGAAGTGCAGAAAAGTGGTGATGTGACTCTTTGTTATTGCAAGACAGAAGATCAAGTTGCTGACATTTTTACCAAACCATTGCCACTTAGCAAGCTCGAAAGCTTGAGGAAGAAACTTAGAGTTTGCATCATCTAAACAAGGAGGAGTGTTAAAACACGTGTTTAAGAATGCTGCATATGTTTTATTTACTGCTTTATTCTAGTGTTGAATGTTTCAAAGTAAAATCCTACTCTGTATTGAGTTGGTTATCTCATTTTCTGCACGTTCTTTACTTTGGCTTAATTCTAGGATCTTAGTTATATGGTTTCAGTTTTTTTAAACGTTTAAAAGTATGTAAGGCTGCAGTAATGTTGAAGTTACTCTCTTCAATCAAAATTCGAGTGTTATCTTTCTGTTTTTCTCTAAAACCATCACCTGCAAAACAACAACAGGAATAAAGCAGATATTGCAAAGAAGGTGCACTCTGTCATCAATAAATTTGCTGATCGTGGGCTTTGATCCTTGAAGTTTCTCGACAGGTATGATCTTTCAATTTACTTGGGCTATTTTCTTGAATTTATTTCTTCAGTGGACTTGAATTATGAGAAATGTTCTTTGCAGGAAGTTCCTGATGGTTCAAAAGATAGTCCTGGCGGACCTTGGGAGTTCGTTGGTCTCCTCCCTCTCTTTGATCCACCACGCCAAGACAGTGCTGCAACTATTAGAAGAGCTCTAGATCTTGGTGTCAGTGTCAAAATGATTACAGGTGACCAACTTGCAATTGGAAAGGAAACAGGAAGAAAGCTTGGAATGGGAGCAAACATGTACCCTTCATCCTCTTTGTTGGGAGAAAATAAGAACGCAGAAGTGGGAGTTTTGCTAATTGATGATCTTATTGAAAAGGCTGATGGGTTTGCTGGGGTTTTCCCAGGTAATTTATGATCATTAACCGCTGTAAGTCAGAGAATATATTTCTTATCATCCCACTGTGTTTAATCTTTTATTTTCATTGTAGAGCACAAATATGAGATTGTGAAGCGATTGCAAGCTAGAAAGCATATAGTTGGAATGACTGGAGATGGAGTTAATGATGCACCTGCATTGAAGATAGCAGATATTGGAAGTGCTGTGGCTCATTCAACAGATGCTGCTCGTGGTGCTTCTGATATAGTCTTAACAGAATCTGGACTCAGTGTGATCATTAGTGCTGTGTTAAGCAGCCTTGTTATCTTTCAAAGAATGAAGAACTACACAGTAAGATGTTCTTAATTAACTGAAGGGTTTAACAAGCAAAAAAGTTAAAAGTTGGTAATAAAAACCTATGACAAAAATCCTTATTCTAAATCTATTTTTGTACTCTCCAGATATATGCAGTTTCTATCACCATACGTATTGTGGTATGTTTTTCCATTTACAGTTTTTGTAGTTTAATCTCTGGTTTGGATCCTTAGTTGTGTAATTTTTCGATAGATTCTCACTAGCAAGCAAATATTTGTATGATAGATGGGATTCATGTTGCTCAATGTGAGTTGGAAGTTTGATTTCCCTCCCTTCATGGTTCTCATTATAGCCATTCTTAATGATGCTGAGTGTTTTATTTGTTTAGACATTGTTAATATGCCGTCCTTATTTAACTTCTTCTAAATATGTCTTCAGGTACTATCATGACAATATCCAAAGACAGGGCTAGGCCATCACCGATACCAGACTATTGGAAACTCAGTGAAATCTTTACAACTGGAATTGTGATAGGGGGGTACCTTGCCATAGCAACAGTAGTCTTCTGCTGGGCAATTTATGAAACAGATTTCTTTTCGGTAAATGCATCTATGCAATCATCCGATTCTGAATTATGTTTCTTCCTTTTTAATATTTCTTCAAATATTTTGTTACTACAGGATGATTTTCATGTAGAGAACTTGATGAAGAAACTCTATGATCTTACAAACGATGATATCAGGGACACCCTGAATGCTAAACTAGCATCAGCTGTATATCTTCAAGTTAGCACCATTAGCCAGGCTCTAATATGTGTGACTCGTTCAAGGGGCTGGTTTTTGCCTTCCTCGTCGCCCAATTGGTAGATGTTCTAACCCAGAACTTCCAACTGGCTACCCTATTATATACATATACAATAACCAACAGGTAAGTAATATATACAGATCGCAACTGTAATATTAGCCACAGCAACGTGGTCATTTGCAGGAAAACACAAAAATGGCTGGAAATGGTGGGGTGTTGTATGGGGCTACAACATTGTAACCTACATGTTGCTTGATCCAATTAAGTTCGCTGTCCGACATGCAACAAGTAATAAAGCGTGAAATCTAGTGTACAACTAAAGGGTAAGTGAAGAAAGAGCTAAATATATGGTCGTCTGTAACTATAAGCTCATTTCATTAAATTTTCATTGACCACTCGAAAGGACTTTGGTAAGGAAGCTCGAGAAGCTGCCTGGGCAGCGGAGCAGAGAACGCTTCGGGGACTCCAATCTACAGAAACAAAATCCTTGGAAAAGGGTGCCTTCAGGGACGTCAGTGTCATGGCAGAGGAAGCCAAGAGACGAGCTGAAATCTCGAGGTTGGATGTTTTCTTTTTAACAGTCATACATCATCGGTTTTGATAAGAAAGCCAGGTGACCTAGGATCAAATCTTTTGTACCCTTTTTTTTTTTTCAGTTCCCTTAGCTTCAAGTAATATCTAACTATACAATAATTAAGAGAGGAAAAATTTAAATAGTTGAGATATTATTGAAACAGAGGGTTCAGGAAAAAAGGGCACAGAAGATTTGAAGCCTTAAGATTCACAGTAATAAGAGAGTTAGAGTGGGCTGACCCAAGATCCAATAATAACACACCCGCACAAATAAATTCGGGACCAAACACATTAAAACTAAATACATGAATCCCTTATTTTATTTCTTGTCTTCTTGTATATAGCACTAGTAGCTTCTACTGTAGCAAAATTGTATTAGCTGTCAATTCTGTTACAGATTCCAGTCAGTAGCCAATAGTAGTCCCCTATGTCTAGTATAAAAATCCCTTTCTGTACGTATCAAGACCGTAACGAAATAAGAGTATTTCTTCATCAACTTATACATTCTTTTCATGATATCAGATACAAAGGTCTGATCCATACTATCCTACTTACCTACCAAAATGTCAAACATAGCTGACCGTGATGCCAGTAACCTTAATCGCACACAAAATCCAAACCTAGAAAAATATTCCATAACAAACACTGAAAACCCTGGAGCCGTCCTAGTTACCACCCCTTTTAATGGTAACAACTACCTAACTTGAAGCAAATCAATGATGATAGCTCTATGTGCCAAGAGAGGAGGTAGAAGCAACAACAACAATGGAAGAAACCCATTCACTAAAAAGGAGGACAAGTATTATGAAAAGTGTGAGAAAACAGGACATACCATAGAGACTTGCTTCAACATCCACGGTGTGCTTTATTGGTACAAGGAACTGATGGGATGGAAGAGTCAAGCTAAATTAGCTATAATCAGCGACACTCCTGCGGAAACACAACAGGAAACTAGTGAGTACACTGTAAGGAGCAGACAAATCGCGCAAGACCTAGCCACTTTCATGCAACAGGAAATATCAAAAGCAATCAAAGGAAAGGCCATAGGAGAGGTAAAGTTGGGCCGGCTTGCAAACTTTACAGGTAATAGCACAAATTACACTAATGTTCATAGTGCAGAAAATGAATGCATACGGTTGATTGATTCGGGTGCATCATCACACATGGTTACAAACCTAGAATTCTGCTATGAACATGAAATAAACAACATATACGAGCCTGTCACACTCCCGGATGGCACAAAATAGCAAGTAAAACACACATGCCAAACTACCATTGGTGACAAAATTACTCTTGATGGAATTTTGCACATTCCAAATTTTTTCAAAAACCAACTATCTGTAAATAAACTCATAACACAGAACGACATTGCTGCAATTTTCTTATCTAATAGACTGTATTTGCAGGACCTATGGACTAATAATGTTATGGAAGCTATCGAGGCTAGAAGTGGACTGTATAAGCTAACAACAGACAGCCTATTACCCTCAAGGACCTTGAAAGGTCCTCCTCTAGACTTTTACAGAACTAAGAATGTTGCTCTTAATGCTTCTATTTCCTTCAATGTTTGGCATAGTAGGTTAGGACATGTTTCCAAAAAGAAAATGAGACACATCAATGAGATCAAGTTTTCCAATTATCACTTATCCAATTATCAAATCTGTCCTGTGGCAAAAAAAAACATAGAAAACCCTTCCCTAAACACAAAATACGAACTACTAAACCCTTTGAAATTCTACACTTGGATTTGTAGGGACCATATAGGATACCCACTCTAGATGGATCATAGTTTTTCCTATCCATCGTGGATGACTTCTTTAGAGCTGCCTGGACCTTTTTGCTCTAACACAAAGACATAACCTAACCCATCATAACCCAATTCATCAAAACCATTGAAAAGCAATATGACACAAAGGTCTTAAAGATACAAATAGACAATGGAAGAGTGTTAGGACCCGATCTTGGAACCGGACCCCAACCAGAAAAGTGAAAAACGGAAACAAAAAATGGAAGCAAAAAACGAAAGCCAAAAGCAAACGCATAACAAATCGGAAACAAAAAACGTGCAGAAGCCAAAGAAAATCGAAGGATCGCAATTCAAACTTAAATCACAGTCCGACATCTGTAAACGTGCACTTTATAAAAAAATTAGCGTTGGAAAACTCTAAGACAATCTCGGTCTAAACTAATCCAAAACGATATAATTTTTTTTCTTCATTCTTATTCATCTTTATTCAATCTCATACAAAGCACTTCAATTTCTCATTTGGAAAATC
>JANKYE010444601.1:0-10344 GCA_032467995.1 Erythroxylum dillonii
CTCACACTCCACAGTATACTCAATGCCCTTTCTCCTTATGTCTATGGTTTATTTATACTCAGAATCTGTTATTCCTAGCAGATTCAGTTAGCTGACAATCCCCCCTCCCCGTCTAATCCTCATTTGGACAAGTGGGAGCCAATTCTTGTAGCAGATTTCTAACCATTAATTGTAGACATGAAGTAATGTTCTTACCGGTAACCACAATAAATCAATATTGTGCCTATTTGCTGTTTTTACTTACCAGAAACACATGTTCTACAACATGCTGTCCATTGATTTTAGCTTACGCTACGTTTCTTTTCTTCACAAACCATCACTGACCTCACAAAGATTCACATTTTGCAACCATCTATGGCATACATAAGCATTCCGTTGTTCATATACAAAGTTGTACGTAGATAATAACATAATGTTCCGTGTCAAACACAGACCCCCTTTAATATAGTTCAAGACAAATGATCTGCCAACAATTACCAGGTGATCACAGTTTATAAGAATAGCACCAAATTTTGTAGTTTAATCGAGATGTATACTTTTGGAACCTATGAAAAAAATAAAAAGCAGACAACCAAACCTTGTGATTCAGTTGAGAGTTCAGACATACACTACCCCAATTGGATCCCATGTACTCAAAGACAAATAGATAAATGGCTTGATCCTTGCTGTTTTGTCACAGATAGCCAATTTTGATGTGTCATACAACTGTTGGCCAAATGGACCAAAATTACATGCCTGTCAAGTGCTTCAAGAGCCAATGCACACTGCCTTAATTTCTTGTTCAGAAAAAAATAAATGAGCACGACTATCTTGAAACCAGAAGACTTTAATCTGCCAAAGCGTCTAAACATTCTGTCAGATATGCAAAAAATGTTCCAAATATTTTGTATAACATTCAACAAGAGTAGTTAATGCATGGTCTTCCATTTGCATAAACCAAGGTTCCAAAAAGAATGCTCTGAAAATAATAGCAAGTTCTTCAATTATTGTTTTTCTTTTTATTTTATTTGTTATTTTCATTTAAAAAATAAATAATGTTACACAGCATAGAAAGAACCTTTCCACACAATTACCTGTACTGTCAATGTAATTTACAGCATGTACACGGAATGTTAGAAGAGATGCCAAGCATCTCACCGGGAGTGATATGATCTGCCATAATTTTGTCACTTTCTATATTGACCAGTCAGTAGCAAACACATTGTTGAAAGGCAATCACCTCAACCATTATCAATTAGGCATCTAAACCTCCTTCAAGCAGGCTTCCATGTCGTCTGCACAATAAACAGTATAGGGGAAGAAAAAGAGTATATTACAGGAAGAAAATTGGAATACATCAACCTTCAAGTCAAAACAAGAAAGATAAGTCATACAATAGTCGCATCAAGACAAAAACAAATCAATATGCTTGCTTGCCGATAAATATTAGTGAGATTAACAAGTTCTGTAATTTGGTTCATAATTCACTAAAAAAATCTAGATAAATGTTGCATGCAATGAAATGAATGATCAAAAAATGACATGAGAATAACATTTCAGACATGCCAGTCATGTATATAAATCACACAGATAACTACCAATAAAATAGAACTTTGAATTTAATTTTTGGAAGTCATGCGCAAAGTTGTCAGATCTTCCATATAAACCTTTCTAAAGTTGGTGCATCAAAACTCAAACCAAAAACTACTCTAATGTACTCCACATGCTTCAACTTAACTTCTGTTAGACCCTTTCCATACAAGTCTTCTTATTATTGGAAAAGAATAAAGAGCAGCCAAACCTACTATGTTCTCATAGGAAGAATGGAGTTCCTGAAATAGTTAAATTACAGTCCAACTTTTCCTATAATAAAAAAAAAGCTCTTTCGTAATACTTTCAAACTGTACCTTCCTCAGAGAAAGCAAAAACACCTCCAAGCATGTCATCATTGTCACCATCTTCCTCTGATTTATCAACATCACAAGGGCTACCTTCTATTGACTCATGACTTTTGCTCAAGGCAAATGGTTTACAACAACTCTTTTGGAAATACTGCTCAAAATCAGTTGACTCGTTTACCGGTCCCTCATCTGTAATGTTCATACTCATATCGGAGCAATCGGAACTTGCATTTGATGCTTCACTAGTCACCCCACTGTCTAACAAGAGAACTTCTTCACTTGTTCTTCTGGAAAAATGTGCATCATTGGTTAAAGATCTTGTGTTACTGTTCAAGAAATTGCTATCCTCAATAGGAGAAACGTCCATGTGAGATTGTTTAAAAGAAATAGGACCAACATGTTTGTTGGCAGAGCTCTGATTCAGGATGGGCAATGTCAAGATGGAACTTGCTCCTTCTTCCCCAAAATTATGATTACTAGATTGGATAAAGGGTTGACAGAACTCTGGTTGCAATCCTGTAAAAAAGCCAAGAGTAATATGACTTGAGTAAATTTGAAAAATGGATCATAGTACCAAAGTTGATATCACTACCTGTGCTTGCAATAGAACGCTGAGAGATCAGTTTGGAGTCAGAAATAGCTGCACTTTCTGACTTCTTAACTCCAAGAGGCCCAGAAGATGACCTTGAATTTCTCTCCCCAGCAATGCTCCTGTATAAACAAAAATAAGTTCATGTTTCATGAGATCTGCAGGACATTCAATCATATCCATTTGAGCAAGTAATTTGTTTAATAACCAGGAACACAAAATCAAATACCAAATAAACAAATAAACAAATTCTAAAAATGCTCTATACTATGCTACTCATTTCCAGAAATATCCCAATATCTTTCAGACCTTCTGCAGGATTAACAAGAAAGTGATGTTTGAAGATATCTACTTTCAAACAATTGCTTACATGGCCAGTAAGATCATATAATGTGAAAGTACCTATCAGTCCAATTGGAAGGAGCTGTATGAGATCGGTCAAAAACTGGGAATAAATCCTTCCTCCTAATTTCAATCTCTTGAACATGAACCTTCTCTATTTCAATCTCTCCACCAGAAAGATCTTCAGTAACAGTCCGATTACTAGCCCCAGAAGGATTCATCTCATAAAAGTACATCTACATAGAAAGTTACCAACATAAGCAAGATTGACACAAGATGAAGAGAAGTATCATGCAACTGTATCATCACACATACCTTTTGTTTCTGCCAAATTGGCATTCTCCAGGAACTCATCTGCACTTCTGCATTGGAGAGATAAAACTGAGATGGTTCACTGGACTTTAACAACTTCACTTGTTGAATATCATTATCATCACAGTCAGATGTGTACATTGCTGTGTCAAAACTTTCCTGTTTACCAAGAGTAACCCCAGAAATGCATTCTTCCCTTTCTGGCCAATGCTCCCTTCGGCAGACATCCCACCATTGAACATATTCAACATTCACTCGTAACTCCTCATCTTGTCTGTGAATAGATGAGCCTGGCCCAGTTGCCGAAGCACCTTCACTAGACTCAACCCCCAATGATGAAATCAATTTGTATTGAACAATATGACCAGAAGGAGAGTAAACCAAGAGGTGCTCCAATGAATTAATTCTTTTCGAATGAGTAGGATTCAAATTATGAAAAATAGCAGCTATAGCCCCAGATGGAACTGAAAGTTTTGCTGCTGCAGACGATGCAGCATTGCTAACAGTGTTGAGCCAACCAGAGTTATTATTTTTTATTCTGCTCACCACAGAAAGGGTGACAGGTGAAGGAGGTGATGAAGAAAGAGATTGTTGGTTTGCCAGGAATGATGGAGTAGACCACCATGGTAAAGATAAAACTGGTGCAAAGATTGGCCCATCTGCATGGGAATTCTGTATTTGAAGAATGTTCCCACCTCCAAAGGGGGATAGGACAAAAATATGACAAGTACCCCTGGATGAAACAATGGCAATCCACTGACTATAATGACTAAAACAAATGTCTTGTATTACCTGCAACAAACAGAGATAATAAACTATTTTCATAAACATGAGAAAAAAATTAATCCTAAAAACAGGGGAAATACATACAGCTGATGTAATTCCACGATGGAGCTTGTACAGGTGCACATGAGAGGCATTCCAATCATAACTCTCATTTCCCAATCCACTTGGGCATTTTGACATCATAATCCGAAAGATATTTATATTGTGGCCATGAATTGAAGCGGTAACCAGAAGAGTACCGCTTGGATCAAAACATAGAGCAGAAATTGGACTACTATGAGCTCTAAATTGTGATACAACAGCTCTGGAAACAAAATCTTTCACAACAACCTGCAGCAGGTAAGATGAAAATATTCCTGAACTTAACCATGACTAAAGGGAATTAGATGATATATATTGTAGCTGCACTAAAGCCACAAGAATCTGAAAAAAATTGCTCAGGAAACAAGTTTAACTAAAAGATTTAATGAAGAAGAGCCTGATTATCCCCAAAACACAATGTGAGTTTTTCTATTTTGACTTGCTCCCCCACTGTTGTGATCAAATGAGAACGGATGACAATGTGTAAAATAAGCCAGCATGAGTGATTAAATTCCATTTTATTGCCATGCAAACTTTAAGCTACAACTAAAAGTCTAGTTTGCATGTTTTTCAAACCAACCATTCCAGCAGTATCCAATTCAGTTGAATGCGTTGCACTCCGACCAACTTTCCAGCTTGAACTCAAAGATGTAGGAGAACCAAAACCATCAGACATTAAATCTTGATAGTATCTAGACAAAGTCTTGAACCCCATGTCTCCCAAGTTGATTAACCCAGTAGCTAACTGCTTACTGGATCCCATGGCATATCGAGCCATCAGGTTCCCACTCCCTGGTGGAGTTGATGGACTGACACCAAGAGGAGTAAGATTTTGAGGACTTAAGCGCCCTGTATTCGGAACTATCGGATTGTCTGAAGCATAAGCCAGCCATCTGGGGCCCACAGCCATTGGACCATAGCCCAAGTTGACCCCAACCATTCCTTGACTTCCCAACTGAGGGACAGGATAAGTGAGAACACTTAACTTATGCTCCAGGGTCAAGGCATCAAAACAATATATCTGCCGGCAAAATCAGAAGACACCAAGTTTAGACAGCATAAATTTTGAAATAACACCTTGTATATATATGGATGATTTTGCAGATATAAGAACTGAGACTGCTTTACCTGTGTTGCAAGACCAATGGCCACTATTTTTGGACTGCATCTTACCATGTACACAGGTGAACGCAATCTAAGGACATGAACATAATTGTGCGATCTTAGTGAGTAAAATCTAACAACAGTAGGAGTGATAGCAATAACTCCTGCTTGAGATTCATTATAGCCATCTCTAGGGAAACCGTCTTTCCCACCAAGTGTTGGACTTGTCCTCTGCGGTTCATCACAAGCAACAACTACAAGAATAGGATGTGATGCTCTGAACCCTTCACAACCCTCACACTTTGCAGGGAGAGGTTGCATCTGTAAGAATGTAACTGGATCATCACGCCTCGAAACAAGCTCAGTAACATTAGAGGCATCTTGGACGTCAATAACTTGAAAGCCATTGGAGTAACCAAGCAAGAGAACATGTCTGGAGGATGAAGGAAGAAGCTCTAGTTTGTCAAAGGAAGCCCACAGTAGCTGCTCCATCAAAACAACAGATGTTAAGCTTACACGATGGAAACCAAAGCAGCAAAATAAAGATGCCTCCTAAAATGAATCCTAATAGACTCATCATAAATAATTCTAAGGAATAAAAACAATTGGCGGACACCTTCAAATGTTCATCGGAAGTAGATCTTCCACATCAGCTCCATGATGGATGCTCCAATAGTTAGCACAAAATTTTGGATGACTGTAAGAATTAAAATGGTGGTGCAACCTTACTGGTACCTCTCAAATTTGAAAAAGAGCAATAAAATAAAGCCAAAATCATGTTCTTGCTTAACAAAGAATGGAATTATAATCCCGCACTTACAGCAAATTAACAATGCCAAGATACTAACCAACCTGTTGCCTAAGTAGTTTTCCGCTTTCAATCAAATAAGCAACATCAAGCATCTAAATTCAAAAACTCTCCCTTTCAGTTTCAATCGTGTCATTAACTAACCCAAACTAGAAAACAAAAAGAAGTCCAGAATTCAGAAAATGAAGCTAAATTATTGACAATAACAAGTACCTTAATGCCCCAACTTGAAATGATGCCACCTAAATTTTAACTTCCTCAGCAACTGACCAGAATTAAAAACTAAAAGAGAAACACAAAAATTCTAAAATATCCAAATAAAAACTTCAACTGAAAAAAAAAATAATTAAGAAGAGCTCTAACCTGGTCTTTGTGGTCGAAGTTGTCGCCGGAGATGGAGGCAGCAACAGAAGATGTGGCGGAGCGTACACCAAAGGAGGCGGTTTTAATACAAGAGGAAATGAATTTCAAAGAATTTGGAACAAGACCATTAGCGTTGCTCTTTCCGTTTATGTTGTTACTATTATTGTTGCGGCTACTCTTCATAATCAATCAAATGAAATTACAAAATAAGCAAGGACGGCAGTGACAAGAGAAACTTTACAAGTGTCGACCACCAGCGATCGCCGATATCATGAAGAATAAAGATGTTTATGATGAGATAACCGGCGAGTTTCCGGTGAGAAATAGGGAAGATGGTTGGTGTTTTGAAGAAAGACGGTTCTTTGCTTTTGTATTGTGTTTTCGTGTAGAGGAAAATGAGTGCATGAGATGAGGGAAAAAAAAAAAAAAGTGTTTGAAATCAGTTAAACCTGATCACATGGAGATGTAGGAAATTCAAAATTGCACGAGTGAGTTGTCCTTTCGTAGAACGACGGAATTGCCATATATATAGGTTTTCACATGCTAGATGAATTGATTAAGCTAACAAGTCCTTGTTAATTTTGGAATCTTGAAAGACCTTGAAGCCACCCTGTTCAAAGTATAGATCCATTCATCAAATAATTAAATTTGTTGCGTTCAAGTACAGGTTCAGATCACTTGTATGAATCTGCATATATTCATCAAATATTTAAATATCCCTATATTTACTAACTTATGGGGATCCATGTCATTTAATCTCAGATTAACTAAAACGACGCCAAGAGTAATTTTAATTTATTAGAAACTAAGAGGCACCAAACAATTCAAGGGGCTTAACATTAACAATTAAAACCCAAGGGACGCATGACTTCAACAATGGGCTTCAATTGGTCACGTTAGACAACTAAACAAGGGAATGTCTTCAATTAAGTACATGCTTGGACGAATTTTTGAAAGATAAATAAGCACTTTTTTGATGTAAAAGTTAAAAAAAAAAGTGTTTAATTGTAAAATAAAAAAATATTTTTTTAATAGATGTAATTTTTTTGGCAGTTAAAATATAATTTTTAAAAAAATTCAAATACTTAAATATAACTTTTTTGGCAACTAAAATACAGTTTTTTAAGAAGTTCAAATTTGAAGCTTCTCAAAAAATCACTTTTTCAAGTAAATTTTTCAGATCAATTAATGAGCATATTTTTTAAACTCTTTTATCCTTATTTTTTATACATAATTTCTACAATACTCACAAATAAATCTTCACGTTTATTTTAAAATTTATATAATATTATTTAACTTTTTTATATGCTTTAATATTAATTTTTAATATTAATTTTACTTATATTATAACTCAAAGTTAGATATATTTTTATTTATGTTTCTTATGGTCTAAAATTATATAATAATTAATATATTGTGCTTTACATATTAAATAAAATATTTATAAGCATAAATAATTTTAGTTAAAATTAAAAGTATAAAATGACAATCAACTAACTTTTTTAAAAGCTCTTCTAAAAAATATTTTACTATCACAAACTCATCCAAACAGGCATTAAGATACCGTGGCAGCAGACGAGCCATATGACCATTGATGTTTTCAAAAAATATATTAATTAACCCAAAAACTTTAATCGAAATTGAGTTGTACCAAAAGTTCAGACTTACCATACATACATCAACTACTTCCTTGCCTATGCACTCTTGGAAGCATACACGTGATGCTTTTGGCACACAAGAAAACTGACTCACTTGGCACCGTTTTACATGGAATTTGAAGCTTATATTTCTTTAAACTGCAAAAGCCTACAGGAAGCCATTGAAACTACTGTACTTTCTTTAAGCCCCTTTCAGGTTTCCAAAGCAATCTCCTTCAGTCGATTGATATCATTTAGGTATCTAGTTGAGTTGTACTCTTGCACGTCCAAGAGCTCTTCTGAGTAAGTTCTTTGAAAGGCCCGCTTTTCACATTGTTTTGCACACTCAACAGACTCATCACCTCTTAGCAGTATCACCACCTGCAAAATACCATCTTTTAAACTTCCCATTCTGTGTCTGCATCTTAGCATCTCTTCCATGTCTGAATATAGCGACTAAACTAAGTGCACTGGTAAATTATCTAAGAAACAACAGCGAATAATCTCCTCATCAGCTAAAAGAAGAGGTCAAAAGGATTAATATGTTGACGAGCATAATCCACTCAAGAAGAAACAGACTCATTAAGGAGCAAGCAAGCTCTGGCGCTCTAATGCTAAATGCAGGGAACCAAATTAGATGAGAAAATTAAGGTATTTTCTCATACTGTATGGTTGTTTGTTGAATATAGTTGGTAGAGAAACATAGCCTGTAAGTCAAAATTTGACACTAAATTATGGTTCTGAATCCTTTCAGAAAACATACCCTCTACTCATTATCCTATACTCAGCATATCACAATGCCATAAAGTCATTACCTTATAGGATCATAGTTGTAGGTAATGTCATCTGCTCACCTGATTCATTCGAGGGCGTAAGATGGGTGACTGTTCAACACACAATGATGCTGTCAAAACCACTCGATCAATTTCTTCAGGATCATAGTTATCACCAAGAGAAGGATCGACGAGCTCTTTAATATTATTGTCATCAAGAAAAGGCTTAGCCTGAAAATGAGAAACAGAAGATAATAAAGATTAAATTCATGGTCATGGCTAGCTATTGGCGTATCCTTCATGATGACACCTTGAATGTGTGAAAAAAGTGAAGTTACCCATAGCACCACACTTTGATGCAAGTGATCCACGGCTGGATGTCCAGTTATGAGTTCCAAAAGTATAACTCCAAATGAATATACATCTGTTTTCTCATCAACTATTCCATGCATGAAGTATTCGGGTGCAAAATAGCTGCAAATGTAAAAACCATCTAAAAGTTGAAGTCATGAGCTACATTTTAACTTTAAGCTGACAAGTTTGAAGACTACAAACCCAAATGTCCCCTCAAATTTCGATACACTGTGGTGAGTCCACTGTCTAGGAAGCCATTTTGCAAGCCCAAAATCACAAATCTGAATGTAATTACAAGTGAATCAATGACTGGAAGACTCCTTAAACGTACATGAGCCATCTAATGGTCAATAGCACGAGAATTGGATTGCTACTAGCATTTAAGTCCAAGTACTGAAACTCATAAACGTGAACAATTCGAACAAGTTGCTTTCATACAAATCGATACAAACAGGCAGTAATGAAGGAAAACGGGTCAACAAGTGATACAATTCAATGTTAAAACCAGGTAATTGACGCATAATTTTGAATTTCACTTAAAAATCGAAGGAGAAAGATAATGTAAGGGGCACATGTCGAGTTTTTAATAATTAATAATCTTAACAAAAAGAACGAAACTAACATTTGTTACAACTAAAGATTGTGAAGCGTCACAAATCCAAGTGTTTTCTGCTCTGTCCTTGGAACTGTACCTATCACAAGGCTTATACTGTGGCACCAGACTGCGTCACCCAATGACTAAAACCACAACTAAGATCCGAATAGTTCTATCGCCATTCACAACTTCCTGAAGTAATTTCCCATACAGTAGGCTATTTTTCTCGAATTTCACTCTTAGCAACTCCTATGTTACAAGGAAAAAGACTAGCTTTGTTTATAAAGTATATGATCTGATACCAAGCTGAATCCAGAAACTATTGAGCTCCAAAATTTTGTTTTACGGTCTTCAATAGTCAAGTAATAAACATGACAAATCTTTCACTTCAAAGACATACAAGAATAAACTCCACATCAACCCATTTTTTCACCTTTTTTCCTTCCCTGATGAAACACATGTAATCAGTTATTTAACCTTTTAATATTCTGAATACTACTTCCATGAGGAGGAAATTTATGTATATGCTACCATACAACGCAACTGTTTATGGACTTTAAACTTCATAATTTCAAAGCCTAAATGACAAAATGGTCACATCATAATATCAATTGCCTATCCATGACATAATCAGGCCCAGGTTTTTCCCTAGGCTGGTAGACTGATGGTTCCAGAATCTACACACTGCATATTGAAGGAGTTGCTCTACTAAAGAAATTG
>JANKYE010446881.1:0-12364 GCA_032467995.1 Erythroxylum dillonii
AAAAAAAATTCTAAATTTCCCCAAAAATAGAAAACACATAACAATCCACTCCAAATAAATTTTCAAACACAAAAACCACATTTTCAATCACATTAAGGCACATATACCTGGTAATGTCATGAATGCACGTATAGTCATTTTCATGTGCAAATTTCACTAGTCACATGTAAGCATATACATGAGCATGCAAATGCATTTCGAAACTCTCATTGCTCACTTAATTACGATTCTACCATTCCCCTCGGTACTGGGATGTTACACTACTAGTATCAAAATAATAAATTTTTTATCTCAATTTTTTAGGGTCTTATATTCAAAACGCATACACATAAGTCATTAAACAAGTCAACTCCATCAACTTTCAAAATGCTAACTAATATTGACTTTGACTTGATTTATTAATTGAATCAAATTCAATTAATTTTGGAAAAATTCCAGAGTCTTATAAACATTCTAAATGTGCCTAATAAAAAAATTCAGAAACTAATTCCTAGGAATTATTTATTAACTAATTGGAATAAGCTAGTACATTACATGTCTATGACACTTATCATGTTACTTCTAAGACTATTCATACTCTTCATTATGCATGCATAAGATAATCACCTTAACAACAAGTGTCATGCATCTCATACATGTGGCAACATCTTATCTTGCATGTCCATACAGAAAATTCATAAAAACATTTTTTATAAAAATTAATATGGAATTTACAAGCATACATGTTCATCAGATTTCTAGAATTTCCCAAAACTTCAAGCATCAGGCTGAAACTAAATTTATAATCAAATAGAAAATGACATTAAATTGCAATTTCAATTGACAAAAACATAATATAACATCTTATAAATATTTTTGTGAAAGAAAATCATATAAACAATTTTCCTAGAATTATTACAAAAATTTCAAAATCAGTACATGCATTCAGTTTTCCAAAAATTCCCAGAAACCCAACATATGAACAGACTCGATATTAATTCGAAATAAAATAGCAAATGACATTTAATTTGCAATTTCCTTTGATAGAAACATAATATAACACCTTATAAACATTTCTGAGAAAGAAATTCAGAAAAACATTGTTTCTACAATTTATACAAAATTTTCCAAATCAACATGCATATCAGTCACAACCCAGCAAACAATTAGCACATGTTCAATAGATCATCTTATACATGCATAACCTGGCTCTGATAACACTGTTAGGGAGCCATGGATTCATACATCACGTGCACAACAAGGCAGCAGAAGTGTCTATACCCTACTTGGTTCAAAGTATGGGTTATGTGTTAACTCCCACTAGATTGCCTAAGTCACATCTAGTCCAACTGATGTCAGTTCTTATCCTGAGATCTCATTACTCTATGTGCCATTTAAATCTCTTTTCATGACACATAACTGCTCTAGTCAAAGATTCCGGAGTAATGACCCCAACAAGTGGTCCTGGGTATCATCTCCTTCTATTAGGAGTGGTGAATCCTTTATTGGCTACCTAATTACCTTCAAATACCAATAGTTGTAACCAATCACCACTCTATGAGCAACCCCGTCTTGAGGCAACAAGGAATGATGTCAAAGCACATGGTCAGTATCTAAGATATCTTTGAGTACCTCAAGTTTAAGGATAGTTGCACCATTGATGTGATGAGATTAATCATTAACATTTGATAGATCATTCATATGATAATCTCATAGCGGGTCATTCGACGCACTTACTACTCTTAGTAAGCATCCACATGTTAATTCTAAACATCTCATGCTTACAGTTTGTGAGATCCATTGCTTGATCAAATCAAAAATTATAACATGTGTTAGTCTATCCGGATTAATAATGTCCTGTCTTATTAATCCTATGATTAGGGATAATTTAGATACTAACATAAATGTTTATGATAGGAATCTCATTATCATGATCTCATCATGATTTCCTTCATGCTATGTTTAGTATCATAGACTTCATTAATTCAATGTAAGATTGATATCAGTTCATAAATAAAAGAGCATTAAGTTAATGAAAAATTGCCTTTCGCTTTATTAATCAAAATAAAGTTTGTACAAAAGGGCTAAATTTGATTGCCTTTAGAGCACTACTTTCACACTCTAATCAAGCAATGTAAATCCTTTTTTAGTCTGGTAGCCAATATTTTATAGATAACCTTGTAGATTAAGTTACAATAAAAGATGGGTCTAAAACCGATAAGGCAGTCAAGGTTGGGCTTCATTGGTACTAGAGAGATGTGTGTCTTGTTGACTTCTTTTAACATTTTCCCATTCACAAAGAATTCCTTGATAGCCTTAAATCCTATATACTTAGTCATAGGCTATGACTTGTGAAAGAAGCAGCCTTGAATCCATTAAGGCTCAAGGCCTTTATGAGGTTCAAACTTGATGTTTGTTTTCAATTGCTTGTGGGGTTATAAGGCAGCATCGAGAAGTTTGGAGTTCCTCACTCATAGTATCATGAATGAAGGGCTTAAGTAAGGATATTATGGAACTAGAAACAACCTGTGTCCCAGGTGTATTTTTAAAGTAGCAATAAGCCTCTTCTTTAAGCTTATGTTATGTAGTAGCTATAGTATTATCAACTTTATTTAGGGAAATAATTCTATTAGAATTGTTCCTTGCCTTTGACATAATTATGGAAGAATTTGGTATTTTTTGAATCCACTGAATTCTAATCTAATCCTCTGCTTTGAGATAGGCCTTGACTGCTAATTTTTCATCTTCTATAAGTTTAAGGTTATTAAGGTTGGGGTACATAAGGGATTAATAGCGTTCATTATGGTTTTAGTTGCTTCCGCTTATTCACTAATGTTGCCCTATTTTATGAAGTTTAGTTTTTTTTAGTTCATTCTTGATAATTAGGAGTCTCTTTACACATATAAATTGAGTACTACAAGTAATCCTTATTTAAAGACCTTTCTAAATGGCCTCTTAATACCACTCTTCTCTTACCAAATCGTTGTTGAACTTGAAGGGGTGTTTTAGGATTATACGAACTTCCAAGTTTTTAATGACAATGGAATAATCGTCTAAAATCCTTAGTGCTTCAAAGGTTGCTTTACTATTATGGAACAAATCAAACCATTCTTCATTTACTAGGACTTGGTTTAGTTTCTTCCTTAGCTTCCATGAAATATTTTGCTTATTGCACTACCATCTTGAGACCAATAACCCCAATATCCTGAACATATTCTCTTTGGTCAGTGTCGAATCCTTTTTGGCTTGCATGCCCACATATTTCATTTTATGAAGAATTGCATTGAAGTCTCCAAGAAGTAACCATGACTCTTATACAGTGGGTTGTAAGTTCTTTAGGTTATGCCATAGGTCCATCCTTTGGAAGATGAAGTTAGAGGCATATATAAAGGTAACATTAAATATGCAATTCCTTTGGATCAGGGTGAATTTTAGGTGAATCATCTAGTATGAGGAGCTTAACAAAAAGACCAAAACTTTGTTAGGTTTGAAGGCCCCAATAACTCTACCTAAGTAGTGCTATTGGCGATTAGATAGGAATGTCCAGTAACTTCCCGTAGCTTTGAGCTTCAAAATGTTTTCCTGCTTTAATTTGGTTTCTAATAGGCCCAACGAAACAACATTGTTATTTATAACAAAATCACATAGTACTGATAATTTGTTGGGGAAATTAATGCCCCCCACAAATTTCATGCAATGAAAAACATTTTAGAAGGGGACGTGGTAGGATCCTTACCCTTATGTCTTTTACCAAATTTCCTTTCTCTTACTGATTTGGAGCTCTTCCTATGCTAACTCTTTAGTGTAGGAGCTATAGCTTTATGTGGTGCTCAACTTAGTTACTTCCCTATTTAGACCTACAGCGAAGAGGGGACGTGGTCTATTTGTGGGACACTAGGGTTTTCCTGGGGGGTTTTCTTCTTGGTTGTTAACAGGAGTGTAGGTTATGTTTACACCAAATAGAGGTACACTATTGATGTCCTTCAAATATACTAAAAGTGAATACTAACTCTGCACAACTAAATATGTAGTCATGGTGAGAAAAGGATTATATCCACAAAGAATGTGTGTTAAATTGTGTAATGAATCAATCAATGTATAGGAATGGGAAGGGGTTTGGTTGAATTTAATTAATAAAATAAAGTAAAAATAAATTATTGAAGGTAAATCAAATTAAATAGTACAAAATTTTTAGGTATTAATCAATGGGTTTCGAATTTAGTTCACTATTTAATCTCGATCCTTACATGAATGTGCATAATCAATCATCCTATTATTCTTGTAGCTCTCTTTGAAACTATTAACGTTGAATTAATAACAAGCTCTGTTATTCTCAAATTTTCCTTAGATTTCATCTAATTAAAATATGCTCTTTAATCAGGTTTAACTATCATACAACCTAAAATAAATCTATAGATTTAATGTGACAATTGTTTTATGTAATAGGAAAACAAGTTAATCTGGGAAACAACCACATAAGCTCGAGTCATTTAACTGTGTTATAGTATCCTAGTATCCCTAATGATGCTTGACCATTAGTTTGACATAAATGAATCAAATCTACAATGATTATGCATTGCAATCTAGATTCTAGAAATGAATCCGTACATAAATAATCTGGTATACCTATCTAAATCGTTCATACATAAATCCAAAAAATTAAACATATAATAACATATTCTATCTCAAAAGAGAGTTAAGAACAATATCACTAGCTTAATTAATGCTCAAACATGTTTTTCAGCCTTAATATCTAATAAATGATTAATTAATTATATTTATATACCTATATTTAGTGAGTTTTGCTTGTTATTTAGTAGTTTTATTATAGTTTTGGTACTTATTTTGTTTCGAGTTTGTTTGTAGGTGATAAAGGCCTTTGTAGACCAAAAGGAGAAGAATTCAAGTGAAATCGTGGCATAAATCAAAGATTTGAAGCAACGTTAAAGATACATAGTTGTGTACAGTAACCGTATAACTCACTGTAAATATGTGGAGCTTCGAAGATAATGTCTCTGCATATGTAAAGATATAGGCATGTCATTGTGCCAGTGTAAAGTCATGAATTAAAGTATTTCTGAGGATATACGGTCACTTACACGATTGTGTATATCCCAAAAACCCTAGTTTTTATTGTGAAAGGATATTATTGAAGACTACATAAAGGGAAGCATTTTTAGTTGTAATAAACACCAAAGAAGAGGCAGTTCTGAACAAAGGATAAGGAAAACACAAAGATTACATCACAGGATCCGATAAAGAGCATCCTTCAATCCAAATTGCAAAAAGAATTTGTTAGACACAAAAGCAAGATATAGAACATGAATTCTTTTATTTCTAATTGCTCTTCTGAATATTCAATATTGGGCTTGTTTTCTATATTTAGAAACTAAATTGTTTAATGCCTAGGTGTAATGAACCCTAAGTTGTGATTGTAATATGATATAATCTTCTATTCAATACAATTTTATTGATCGGTTTATTACGATTCAATTATGTGTTTATATTTTTTTAAACTGATACCTGAAATATTAGTCCAATGTTTGATTTCATATGAATGAGATTGAGAAATCTTTTCATATCAATAGTTTTACCATAGTTGGAAGGAGTTGTATGCAAACCTAGAAATAGGTCGATAGAAATTATGTAGATTAGGGTTAAATCTAGTAGTGAAATTCACGAATCAATAATGCAATCTTAAGGGTTTTAACTAGAAAGATATTTCCATTAATCAACCAAGGGTTAGTTATTAATAGTCTTGAGAAAGATGTTAACATAAGATAAGAATTTTTACAGTCCAATAATTATTAATTTAATTGCATGATAAAGTGTTAGTGTTTAAGATATCTTAGGGGAATTCATCACATAGGTACTACTTAATTGATAATTGACTAATCATAATATTTTCTTTATCTTAGTTCATTATTATGTCAATTTTAGTTTAGTTTGTTTAGTTTAATTATAAATTAAATTAAATTCAGAACCTAATTAGATTGTTATTAGAAAAAGGGATAATACTAATACTTACAATCCTTATAGGATCGATCCATATTTGCCAGTACTAGTTACTACCACACCATGCACTTACGATTAAAACTTATAATTCTTATAAGCACATAAAATAAATTTAATCAAAATTTTGGCACTATTGTCGGGAACTATAATATCAGGAAAACCTAGCTTTTATTAATCTAGCCATTATTATCCTATTTTATTTTTTCTGGTTTATTTATTTATTTTATTGACTATTTGGTTTTCTTGCCTTTCAAAAATCTTAAGGTTAGTTTACGACTGCAAGCAATCCATCAAGCTTAATAGAGGAAGACCTAAAGATTGAGAGAATAACTCATAAAAATTTCTACAAAATACAACTTAGAGAGTTCAAGATAGATCAATAAATAGAAGAGTTAGAAGGTCATATTGATACTAAAGAATCGGGAACCATTGTAGACCAACCAAGCGTAATGTTTGATTATGCTAGACCAGGCTTAATAAAAGCAGAATTCAGCAATGTCAGACCGACTGTTAACGTCAATAATAAGTATTATTCAAATAGTGTAACCGTCTATTAAGTTTGATGGGCTACAAGATGAGGAACCTAACGCACATATATCAAACTTTCTAGAGTAATGGTTCAATTCTCTGCCTAGATCATCACTTACTACATGAGATTAAATAGCAAAGAAGCTTCTTTTAAAGTACTTTCCACCAATAAAGACTACAAAACTGAGGAGTGACATCTTTTCCTATTCCCAGGCTGATTTAGAGGCATTGTATAACACATGAGAGAGATTCAAGGAGATGTTAAGGAAATGCCCACATTATGGTCTATCTATGGATGCAAATTCAAACCTTCTATAATGGGTTAAATCAGACTATAAGGCAGATGATAGATGCAGCGACTGGAGGTATTTTGAATAAAAAGACACCAAAAGTAGCTCATGACCTCATTAAAGACATGACTATGAGTAATTATCAGTGGTGCTCTTCTTAAGCAAGACTTAACAAACCAGTGGGAGTATATAAAGCAGATGTAGTGGCATAATTGGCAAACTAGATTGAGGCCTTAAACAAAAAATTGATGGATTAAATATGAGTCCTCAGTTTCAAGTTATGCAGTGTGAGATGTGTGGGTTAAGACATCCAGGAACAGACTATCAAGCATTATAACCCGAAAATATGGATTATATAGGGAATGCTCCCAGATCCTAGAACAGTTTGTATAATAACACATATAATTCGGGATGGAGGAATCACCCAAATTTCTCTTGCGGAATCAAGGGCAAGCAAGGGACAACCCTCTATTAGTATTTTAGCAACAACCAGCTCAAGCTTAGAAGTCGACTCTAAAAAATATGATGTTCAAATTTATTCAATAATCAAACATAAGACGTCATAGAACAAAGGCTTCTATAGGCAAGTTAGAGATTCAGGTTAGTCAGTTGGCAAAAATATTATTTGAAAGATCACAAATGAGTTTGCCTAATACCACTGAGAAAAATCCTAAACAAAATATGAAGGCAGTCACCCTTAGGAGCAGAAAGGAAGTGCAAGCTAATAGCAAGATCTAAAGTGAGGAGGAGAATAGCAAAAAGAGTGAAGTGATACTAAAAATATAGTGCATCCTCCAGAAATTAAGGAATTCCAACCTACCATCCCATATCTAGCAAAGTTGAAGAAAGATCACATGGATGAGCAATTGGGTAAATTCCTTGAATTGCTTAAACAACTTTATATCAATTTACCTTTCATTAAAGTTCTTTTATTGATGCCATATACGTAAAATTCTTAAATGAATTATTATCTTAAAAGAGGAAGCTGGAGGAGTTAGCTATTGTGAGACTAAGTGAGGAACGGTTGGTGATCCTATAAAATAAATTACCCAAAAAGCTTAAAGATCTAGGGAGTTTCACTATCCCTTGTTTAATTGGTAGTTTGTCAGTAGAAAAGGCTTTAGATGATTTGGGGGCTAATCCTAATTTGATGCCTTACAAATTATTCAAGAAGCTAGGATTAGGGGAACCCAAACTCACTAGGAGGAGTATTCAACTGGTTGATAGATCTGTTAAATATCCTAAAGGTATCAATAAGGATGTACTCGTTAAAATTGATAGGTTCATCTTTCCAATAGATTTTGTAATATTTGATATAGATGAAGATATAGAATTATCTTTGATTCTAGGTTGACCCTTCCTAGCAACGACTAAAGATATTATTGATGTTAGTGATGGAAAAATAGTTGTTAGGGTGGGAGAAGAAGAGATTACTTTTAAAATGTTTGATGCTACGAGACACCTCCTTAAAAATGATGATGCTTGTTATTTTATTAATATTAGTGATTCTGTAGCTTTAGATATTATGCGGGAATTTTTCTCTAAGGACATGCAGGAGTTGTTTATTGTTTAAGGTAAGGATGAAGATGAGGCCAAGGCTTGTGATATATAACGAGTTTGAGGGGATTGACAGAGATAAAGAGAAGAGGTTGAAACCCTCCATTGAAGAACCAACAGAGTTGGAGCTGAAGAAACTTCTTGATCATTTGGTATATGCATTTCTTGAGAAGGATTCAAAAATATCTATAATTATTGCACCAACTCTATAAGTGGATCAAAAAGGAAAAATAGTTAAATATGCTTAAGGAGGATAAGAGTGGCATTGCTTGGAGGATCTCCTTTATTCATAAAGGTTTCTTCATTCATAAATTTTCCAAATATTATTCCAGTAATTGATAGAAATTTAGATAATAATGCATAATATTTGAAAGAAGGAATACTCCCACAATGAGCTAACTCACAAACACCTATTGTACATAAACCACAATAAATAATATCTTTGAGAATATCTAAAAAAGAAAGAAAGTGAAGCATTTAGAATGCTTATGAAGTTTAGTTACAAATGTCACATGTTGATATTGAATCAATAAAGATCCAATTTCATTTTTACAAGCCATAAAATGCGCAAATTCTGAAAAATAGATTGTTGTTATGAAAGATAAATTCAAATCCATAAAAGGCAAAAAAAATTAAGATCCCGTTAAATTGTTAGAAGGTTAAAAGTGAGTTAGGTATAAATGGATTTTAAGGATCAAACGTAACTTAAATGGCAATGTTGAACGATATAATACCAGACTTGTTACCAAATATTATATTCAAAAAAGGAGGCACCAATTATAAAAGAACATTTTTACTTGTTTTAAAGAAAGATTCATTAAGAATTATAATGATATTGGCAGCTTAACATGATTTAATGTTTATTTTAAATGGACGTGAAAACAACATTTTTAATGAGAATCTTGAAGAAAAAGTATTTATGGATCAATATGAAGGTTTCTTAACAAAAATTCAAATGGAGAGTAAACTAAAGAAGCCAATATATAGACTTAAATAAGTTTCTCAACAATGGTATTTTAAACTCAACAATATTATATCATCTTTTAGTTTTCAAGAAGACTTCGTTGATAGGGATGGCAATGGGTAGGGTTGCAATGGGCCCGGCCTGCCTGGCCCAATCTCATATTTTTGTATAAAAATTTTAAGAAAACAACATTGTTTTGTGTCTTCTCGTCAAGCCACGGGCGAGCCGAACCATATTTATCATCCCTGATTATTGATCGATGTATATATTGAAGATTAATAAGAGTAAATTTGTTTTCTTTGTTCCAAAAGGTGGAATCAGTCACCCCAGCTGTCCCCACTCACGAGCCCGACCACAAGATGAGGGAGTAAATCACGGTATCTACTCGGTCAACCCACCAGCAGAGCGACCCTTTCCTCCCGTTTCCGGGATTCAAACCTAGGTCCTTGTTCCAACTAACCCTGCTAGAAGAACAACCGAGCTACACCCGTCCGGTTGTATTATTTGCCACTAATGATTTAGATATGTTATATGAGATAAAAGATTTTGTTTCTAATAGTTTTAAGATGAAAAATATATGAGAAGCATCTGATATGATAATACTTAAAGTTATTTGTGTTGATCGCAAAGATTATTGAGACTATCTCAAAAAGGTTATGTTGAAGGAGTCTTAGAGAGATTTAACATGGACAAGTATTTAGTAGGAAATATTCTTATTCACGAAGGGGATAAATTTAATCTCATACAATGTCCAATGAATAATGTAAAATGAAAAGAGATGGGCTCAATTCCTTATGCGTTAGTTATAGGTACTTTAATATATTTGCAAATCTATCAAAGATCAAATATCATAAAATGTTTGTTGAATATCATAGCAACCCTGAATTATTCAATAGAAAGAAGCAAAGCAAGTAATAAATGAAAAAAAAGACACGATGGCATATTCAAGCTATGATTATCTAGAAATTATTAGATGCTCGGGTTCATATTTTGCTAGATGAGTTGATACACTACAACAAAGTAGAAATTTTGCTACGTCTTTTTGGGCGACGGTCCAAAAATCGTCACTATAAGTGACCATATTGCAACAATTTTTAAAAGCATCCTTAAAACTAACCCTTTAGCAACTAATTACAAAAGCGTCACAAAAGGATCAACATTTGGCGACAAATTACAAAAATCATCCCCAAATGGTAAACATTTAGTGAAGAATGCCAAAAATCATCACAAAATGGTCCACAATGGGTGACGATTTTTGATATTGGTCGGTAAATGAACTTTTGATGATACTTTTCAAAAATCATCACCATCATTTGGTAAACATTTGGTGACTAATTTTCGAAATCGTCACCAAAGGGCTTGGTGACGATTATGTAAAATCTTCGCTAAAAAGACATTCGGTGACGAAATTGAGAAATCGCCACCAAAGGTTTGTAGACATTCAGCTATGTGTTTTTTGCTATGTTTTTCACATTGTTGCTAAAAATTACCATTTGGTGACGAATTTTGAAAATCATCATCAAATGGTCAATATTTAGTGACGAAATGGTCGAAATTTAGTGACAATTTCCAAAAATCGTAACAAAAAGGTCCACATTCAGTGGCAATTTCTAAAAACGTCACCAAAGGTTCCACAGTAATTTGCAACACAATTGGTGATCATTTGCCAAAATTTTTTATCAAAAGGTTCACATTTTCCAAAATTGTTAAACTAACATTTTTATAATCTATCATAGTTAAGATATGTTTTATTGTAGATTTGTTTTGAATGTTTACAATGTGTTGTTAAAAAACACACACAATATAATTTTAAGTGTTAAATAGTAGTATTAATTAATCATTAATAATTAGTAACAATGCAAAAATTAGTTATAAAAATCTTAATAATTGTATCATTATAATTATAAGATATATGGAAGGTTAACAATTCTTACAGTCATAGTACAAGAACAATAACAGTTCACACTTAATGGTACGCAACTTGACCTCTAACTAGTAGAGAGGTTGTTTGATAAATTCTTGTAGATACAACAATAAATCAAATTTAAAGCTGAGTCCAGTTGACTGCATTGATAAATGACAATGATATAAATATTTTTTCTGAATTCCAAGTGACATGAGAGTTAATAAAGGTGAATGAGTCCCCGATGTCCTGATTCCCTAGGAGGGTCCTTGCACGTTTGAAGGCACCAATTAGAACAGTGATAGTTCTTCCCTTAGGTGTAGAGTTTTTCACACCATCTTGCAACAGTGTTTCTGCTATAACTAATCTTGTAGAGGATACAGTAAATGAGTCGCCAGATTTAGTATGGAAGATAAGTTCTCCAAATGAACTACCAATATGAAACCATTTACCTAAAACACAATCAATATAGAACTTAGATATTGTCATATTAGTAAACCGTTAAATGAATCGAAATTGGAGTAACATGCATACGTGAATGACCATACAAAGCCTGTGGAATTAACGATTTTTTCACACCAACCGATTTCCTTAATCCTTTACGAACAGCTGTAACATCACTCCCGCCACTATGGGCATACATGTCATGTTCGAGATTCAAGGAAGCTTAAAACAACATGTAGTTACCATCAAGTGTGAATATATATAACAGCTTCATCAATGGAAATGAGATGTACATTATAAGGAAAATGATGTTGTTCGAATGATACTAAACATCTTGAAGCAGATGATCGGCCATGGAAGGTAAACGATCATTAGTGTATGGAGTGGAGATTTTTTTTGAATTGTTTATTTTTTTAATAGGGATAATTTTGCCACATTCCTCCCAACGGAATGAATTAGTACCATCTGGAGCTAGTCGCCATGTCGACCTTCCTTGATTAATAATGTTAAGAGGTATATTATGCAAATGTCGATTTAGAATAAAATGATGATATGTTCAACTCCAATTTCGATGATAAGTGAAAGTAGTCCAATTTAGCACTTATAAATCTTCAATATGCCTAATGATATGAAAGTTATCCTTACTAAAATTTCAGAAATCTGTTATGTAGTTTGTATCACACG
>JANKYE010447407.1:0-12361 GCA_032467995.1 Erythroxylum dillonii
GCTATAATTGTTGCATTCCTTAAATGATTGAGGATATGTTATGTGAATTGGATTGACTTGGTGAAAATTTGATTGTTCTGTGAATTTCGGTTGAAATTGTGAATGACATTGTGTTTGAATATGTCAGGCGTATGAAAATTAAGTTTTTGGATGGTGTCTTTGGGCAGTCCGATTTCATGTGTGAAATATCTGTTATGTGGGTTTGGTTTGGTCCCATAAGTTGTCAAGTGCACTTGTCAAAAAGACTTCTCCCGCTTGCCCATTAGTGGCATTGGAGTTCCTTCAGGGACTCCCATAAGTTCACAACTGCACAAGACCACTATGCAGGAATGTGCAGTACGTTCTGTTTTCTGAACCGACCCAAACCATTTCTGATGTGTTATGTGTTTATGTTGTGATATAAGTGTGCTGCATCCATGATTTTAAAACTGTTCTTGAATGTTTTGAAAAGTTGAAAAGTTTGAGAAATAAGCTTTCTGACAAATTTCTACTGTGAAATTTCTATTAAATGGAAAAAGTTTTGAAAAAATAGTTTTTGCTTATTTTTCTGTTATAAACATGTTATCCACGAGTTGTAAAGCTCACCCCTTTTCATCCTCATCTCCAGGTATCGAGAAGGAGATTGGATGAAAGCAAGTCAAGACCTTCGTTCGTTTGTATATATGTTGTAAGGTTAAGTTAAATGTTTCTAGGAATAAGATTTTTTAGACTTTTGTTAAGGATTTTGGAAATATTTATATTTTTGTGTATATATTCGGATTTTGGATATTGACGTTGTATCGTGGTTTGAAAATGCCACTTTTGTTTGGTGATGTATTTCTTTTGGAGTATGTAAATGAATTATGGATTTGTATATAGATTAGAAAAGTGAATTATGATTTTGTATATAAATTTCATATGATTATGAATGGGATTGATTATGTTTGGATTCCGGACAGGAGGTCCGATGATTCTGATTGTTGATTGAGAATTATTGAAATGTTTTAGGTTTAGAATTGTGTTTGTTTATGCTGGGATTCTGGACAGGAGGTCCGATGATTCTGATTGTTGATTGAGAATTATTGAAATGTTTTAGGTATAGAATTGTGTTTGTTTATGCTGGAATTTTGGACAGGAGGTCCGATGAATTGTGTTGATTGAGCTGGAAATGTAGAAGTGCTAATTGTTTGAGAATTGATGGTATTTATTTTTGTATGTGAGAGATTTTTATGGAAAATTGGATGAAGGTTGAAAATTTTGGCTAGTGAAAATTTAGGGGAGATACTGTCAAAATTTACATTATAGGCAGAAACTTTTACTGAGTTTTTGACCCTATTAGAGTTTGAAGAATTAAATGTTTTGAGGGATGGATAAATTAGCAATTGGAAATTTAAAATTGCTTTAAATAAAGTTGAAAAAAACTTTTTTACCGGATTGGATTTGGCTTAGATTAAATGTCTATTGGTTTCCAACGCCAATCTAGTTTTTTTTCAAAATATAAGCTTTCGGATGTCAGAATTTGTATCAGTTTGATTAAGTGATTTGTTTTCATTGATTCCGAGCCCTTCGATTCGCTTTCGATACTTTCGCTTTTGTTTGTGTTTCCGCTTTATGACTTCCGATCTGATTTGTATTCCGTTCTTTCGGAGGTGATTTCTTTCGTTTGTTTCCACACGCGTTTGATCGCGTTTGCTTTTGATTTGTTTCGTCATTTTGTTTTCGATGTCGGTTCCCATTTCTCCGGTTGGGGTCCAGTTTTGAGATCGGGTCCCAACAAATATTGATATCTATCAACATGTCATGACTTCTCACATATTAGGAAGGTAAAAGTGATTTGACTTAACCTATCTATGTATAGTTATGTTGTATAATTATCGTTTCATTATACACTGTTCTAATTGGACAAAATATGGATATAATGTCTACTCTTTTGAATCCAATCTTGTTCATTCTTGCTAATTAGTGATTAATTTTCAATTGATATTTGAAAATAACTTTTCAAATGTCAATCCACTATGGCTAGAGAATTTGTTAAACCACTTCTAATCAAGAATAGTAGAATATTCTCTCTAATTACTTTAGATTAACAAATCTTTTTATTGACTTACTCAACTATCTCCATATTCATACTGCATCTAAGTACTACTGATTGAATTACCCTATATAAAACATGTCATAAGTAGCATCAAAACAACAATTCTTACATGAGATACTTTGGTAATATCAAATCTAAGGATCAATTATACAACTATCATAATAAAGAAATCCACAGACACGTAAGTAATATATCATTTGGGATCCTTATAATTGAGTTAGTTTAGTAAATTTATTCTCTAATAAGCACCTATATATTAGTTTAAGTATCTTCATATATTAATTTATGAGATTAATTACTTTCTTCATAAGAAAGAAACATAACGTGTGCTAGTTTTATCATTTCATCAATATTTCGTCTTGATGAAATTACAACTAGAAACAATTTAGGAATAATATATAAATGCAAATTGAATCTCATAATTACGATCTCATCATAATTTCAGTTACACATTAATTATTCCAAGGATTTTATCTTAAGTATTAAACATCAAAAGTAATTAACATAATACATCAAGATAAATAATGCCTTTATTAATTAAATAATAATATCATACATAAAATTGCAACCAATCAATTGACTATAAGGGCATAAAATAAAAATCTCTCACTTTCACTAAGGCCAATCACTTACATATCTAATATTATAACCTTCCATATATCAATCATATCTCTTCTGAGATAATGATTTAGTGAGAGAATCTGCAGGATTATTTTTAGTGGGAACTTGCTTCAATGTTATGCCATTTTGGGCCACTATCTCTTTGATTAAGTTAAACTTCTTGAGTATATGTTTGGATTGTTGATGAAACCTTCGTTACTTGGCTTATGCAATGGTGCCATTATTGTCACAGTATAATACTATAGGCTCAATCTACAATGGTTGGCTATTTTAAACGCTTCCAACTTACCACACCACCGTTAAAAGTGAAGATATACCCTAAATATGATCTATTTTCATCAAGATTTGACTAAAAAACTAGCATCTGAATACCCTTGAACACTTAGTTTTGCTCTTCGAAAGACCAAGAAAACATCTTTATTCCTTCTTAAGTAATTTAAGATATTTTTCACATCCATCTAATGATACTCACTTAGATTAGCTTGAAACCTGTTTGTTATGCTCAAAGCATAAAAAACATTTAGTCAAGTACATAACATCACATACATGATTGATCTAATTACTGAAGCATATAGCACATAATCCATTCTATCTCTCTCTCTTGTGCCTTAGGACATATAATCTATGAGATAGAAATCTCATAAGACATAGGTAAGAATACCCCTTTGGCATTCTCCTAGCTAAACCTCTTTAGCACTTTGTTTATGTACGAGGATTCTCAAACATCCTCTTTGATATATCTCTATTGATCTTTATTCCCAAAATATCCCATATCCGTTATGGAGAAGTTCTTGGATAATCAAATCTTTACATATTGGAGCATTGATATGTTGTTTCCAATTGGCAACATGTCATCCACATATAGCATTAAAAAATGATTGCACTCCCATTAACCTTCTTATAGACACGTGGTTCATCCATGTTTTTGATAAAATCAAACTCTTTGATTGTCTCGTCAAAACAGATAGTCCAACTCTGTGATGCTTGCTTAAGTCCATAAATAGACTTTTGCAACTTACATACTTGATTACAAAATATCTTAGATTAAAAACCCTTAGATTATGTCATGTACACACCCTCAAGCAAATTTCCATTGAGAAATGCTATTTTGACATCCATCTGCCAGACTTCATAATCTTAATATGTGGTTATAGTCAATAAGATCCTTGTGGATTTAAGCATAACTTTAAAGTCAATGTACTTAGTACACAAGGCTCTTCACATTACGGGAGTTTGAGGAGGGTCATTGTTGGACCCTGAACGTTTCTCATGTTTTGCTTTGGTGTTTTGGTGGATTAAAGATTATGAAATAGGAAGAATTAAGCTGAAAGTTAGAAGTGAAATGAAAGCAAAAATGAAGTTAAATATGTGCAGTAAGTTGATGAAGGATACGTATATATATGTATATATTATGATATTGGTGTTCATGATTAATCATGGACTATAATTTCTTTATGGATATGGAGTTGAAAATGAGGAGTAAATAAAGTAGAAAAGGTGATCTTCATATGAGTTGTGTTAAAGAAAGAGTTTGAAACAAAATTGGTAGCTGATCTGGAAAATGTTCATTGAGTATGCTTTAGTCTTTTAGCCACAACATTTTATTTAGTTATACAAATGAGATGATTCTTAATTTGGATTAAACTAAAAACATATGGCTACATTTCTTATGAAGACATCAAATTTAAATTCTATCTTTAAGAATCTCAAATTTTGCCATGAAGTTAAGAACTGAGTGTAGTACATTGGTGGATGAATGTAAAATTCATGTTTTGAATTCGAGGAAAATTTTGGATTGATTTAGGGTAAATTAGAGAAAGGTGTCTCTAGAAAGTTGTAGGTCTTTCTTTTATCTTTCTATCGGTATAAAGTATGTAATTTTTGGACATCAGAGTTGAAAATTATGGTCCTTATAAGGGGAGATGCTCAGGAGCATAGATGCATCGTCTGTAAAGATCTATCGTCTATAAAGACGTATCATCTGTGATAACGTCACATCGTTTATGATGACGTCATATCGTCTGCAGAGGCGTATCGTCTATGATGACATCATGTCATCTGTGATGACATCATACCGTCTGTAAAGATGTATCGTTTGTGATGACGTCATATTGTCTTAAGAGTTCCATCATCTTAAGTTGGCTTTGCTTTGTCTACTCTTCGCTTCTTCTGCTTTTTGATTCATCTGCTCTTCGCTTCATTTGCTATTTGCTTCGTCTGCTCTTCGCTTCGTCTGCTCTTTGCTTTATTTACTCTTGGCTTTTTATGTTCTTTGCTTCGTCTACTCTTTGCTTCGTCTGATCTTTGCTTCGTCTCCTCTTTGCTTCGTCTGCTCTTCGCTTCATCTACTTTTTGCTTCGTCTGCTCTTTGCTTCGTCTACTTTTTGCTTCATCTGCTCTTTGCTTTGTCTGCTCTTTGCTTCGTCTGTTGTTTGCTTCATCTGCTTTTCGATTTGTCTACTTTTCGATTCGTCTGCTTTGTTCTTTGATTATTTTTCTAAGTCCGTCTCACCCTTCGTCTCATATTGACCAAAACATCTTCTGATCCAAATTTGACACTCTAGATGATAGAATTTGTCTTTAAGATCTTCTTGAAAATTTTAGATCTCAAAGTCCTCTTTGAAAACATCCTAAGATGATCTTAATCTGACATCTTTAGAGAGAGTTATGTCATTTGTCCCGCGACAGGTTCAGTATGATTGAGGGCAAAATTATGTTTGATTCTTTCGGCCAAAACTTTGTTATCCGACCTCCAAATAAATCGATTCTTGAACCCATAGATTCCTAACACATTTCTTTTTTCGTCTCTATAAAAGGTTATAGTTTTTGGTATTGATTTGAAAAAGGATTGATTGAATTAACGTAAGGGTATCGATTGGAAGAGTGCGAATTGGATGATTTACTGAACATACTTCAATATTTTAATTATATCTAGATCTATAGAGCTCCAAACGTGATGAGTTCTGATTTATGGTAAACTAGAGACATAGGGCTACAAATTATCTGAAGGAAGTGAATTGTTAGTCAGTCCCTAAGACTTTCAAATTCTAGATGGAATTTGGGTATAATGTACTGTTTCAGTCTAACAACAGTTTGAAATGTTTGGGATACAACTTTCGGATTATTAAACCAAATTGAATGATTTTGGTGTCTTTAGAAACTTAAGACAAGGGAAAATTTTTCCAAAAGAAAGTATTAAGGTTATAAGAATGTTCGAGGGTATTTTTTGCAAGACACTTAAGGTTAAAAGAACATAAGCTTATAAGGAAGGGTAAAATAGATTTTTTGGACTCATTAAGGGCATAATTGGAAAAAGTGTTGTATTGCTTATAAATGAAGAATAAAAACGTGAATGGAGGGATAAAAGAAGAGAATAATGAAAATGAGAAAGAAAGAGAAAGATATTTTGGTGGTTTGAGAGGAAAGAAGAGACTTAAGCTAGGGTTTAATTCTTATTAGTCTTCAAGAAAGATTTTAAAGCTGTTCAAGAAAAGAGAAAGGAAGAGAAAGAAAGGAGCTTCTATTTGAGCCAAAGATCCCTTCATTTGGTGAAGAATGAAGGTAAGATCATTTTGAATCTTTTGGATTTTTGAAAGAATTTTAGTTCATGTAGTTTAGAAAATTTTTGGGTTTAAGTATTCTAGAATCTATTTTAGTGATTTTGTATTATGGGATTTTCCATTTGGACTCCTATTGAATGAAACTTGATTTGTTTTAGGGAACCAAGAGAATTCTACCCAAGAATAAGGGGAAAGACAACCTTGACTCAGATTTTGCAAGCAAATTAGGTGGGTAATACATTTATGATTATTATGTAAATGGGCATTTTGCCTATTTGTGTGTATAAGCTAGAATTGCTAAATTGTGAATTACTATGATGTGTTTTATGTCATGCCTTGAAAGATGTATGACATTTTGATATAATTGAATTGTGACTTTGATCATGCTATGCCTTGAAATATTCACGACATTTTGTATAAATGAAAAGAAAGGAAAGAGCATGAAAATATGAAAGTATGATGAAATGATTTGAGCTTTAATAAAATAATTTTGAGCATGATTATATGCTTCTATTTGAGCGAGAGTGAAACTATTCTGTTTGTTACGTGCACGTTGACATGAGTCTTCTCCCGGCTGCTCGCTTGTGGCATATGAGCTCCAAAATTGGACTCATTCTGTTCATGGGGTAAATTTCGGTTTCTCTGTTTTGTTTCCATGGAACCATTGAGCCATTTATTTGTGCATTTGCATCTTTGATTTATTGAGTATGATACATTATTGAGTGTGAAGTTTTGATGGATGAATCATCATGATATGTTTTACAAGGTGACATTGGATGATAGAATTGCTAGATTAAATGAGATATACATGCATACTTTGATATATCTATATGTGTATGTGTGTGTGTGTGTGTGTGTGTGCTTAAATTATATGACTCATTGCCAATGGCTATAAATATATAAGCCACTGACCTTCGCAGCTCACCCCATTACCTTCCACTCTGCAGGTGAAGAAAAAGCAGAACAACATTGATCCTTGTAAAGTTTGGCAAACACCAAGAATAGAGACTTTTGTAATTAAGTTAGTTCATAAACTTTTTGTATTTAGAATCATATTAAGCATAAGCATTCAATTGTGTCACATGTATTTTGTATTTTGTCATAAACCAAAGGGGTGGTTTTTGAAATGTAAAGATATTATGAAAACAAGCATTTTGATCTGTAATGAGCCCTAATGATTACTAAAACCCTGATGTGTTCAATAATGTTTACATCTTTTGTAACTGAAATTGTTTTAAATAAATCGAGCCGATTTGATTATCGATTTTTCACATATGCGTTATTTGTTTAAAAAATTTTCGATGAGATTCAACCGTCTTATGACTCTAAATGTTGGGCTCCAGAAGCGGGCTCCAACAGTCATAATGTATGTAACCTTCCTTTTGTATTTTTATAAAGAGGTTGTTTCTGTGTCTTGAACATGTGACTTTATTGTTACAAAGGAGCAACTTTAATTAACAGTTGTTTCAAGGCTCACCCTCAAATTTAAGCATAACTACTGGTGAAAAGTGTCATCAAAATGAACTTTTTTTTTTTGTTAACCTTTAGCCACTAACCTTGTTTTGTACTTATGTACATTATGTTAACTTTTATTATAAAACCCCACTTGCATCCAATAGGTATAATATGAATGATACCAATAATGGGAAACCAATGGTGATCGAATCACAGGTGTAATGAAAAAATAAAAATTTTATAGTTTTCATTTGAATCCTAATAATTGAATAACATTAAAATACTTGAATTATAAAATATGACATTGTACTTGATTCAATATTCCTACTGAAATCCTTTTGAAAAATTTTCAATGTGTTAACCACGAGCTACTTATGCTTCCTGTCTCTAATAGTATCCACAAAGTAGACAAAAACACTCAACTCTTTGAGAGGGATTAGTGGCTCCTTTATGCTTATTCCTATGTATAGAAAAAGCATTAGGGTTTTAATTTTTATTAAAATTAAATACATCAATTATAATTAAAGTCAAACTGTAATTATAATTATTTTAATTTTAATAAAATCAAATATCACATATTGATCCTTAAAGTTTTTCAAAATTTATAATTAACTCCAACTTAATTGAAATTACTTTTTCTCTTTTAAATTACTCTTTATATGTGATCCATTAGATTCCTAATATATTGATAATGATTATAAATTATAATAATAATTTATAATTAGAATTAGAATTAGATAAATTAAAACTCTTTTTAGTTTATCTTTAATTCTCCAATTAAACAATGTATAATCATAGATCAGGATTGATGTCTTAATCTCCCAAATATCATAAATGTCTAAATGGTTTGATTTAACCTATTTATACATGGTTATGATGTATAATTTAATCATTTTATTATACAATGTTCCAATTAGACAAAGTATGGATATAGTGTTTATTCTTTTGAATCCAATCTTGTTCGTTCTTGTTAATTAGTAATTGATTTAAAATGTATATTTGAAAATACCTGTTCAAATGTTAATTCACTCTGCTTTGAAAATTTCTTAAATCACTACTAATCAAGAACGTTAGAACTTTCTCTTTAATTACTTTAGAGTGACAAATCCTTTATGGACTTACTCAAAATTTTTCATTTGGTTCATACTACATCCATGTACTACCAACTAAATTACCTTAAATAGGAAAGGTCGTAACTAGCATCAAACACAGTAATTCTCACATGAAATACTTTACTAATTTCAAGTTTAAGTATAAATTATACAACCATCATAGTAAGGAAATCCACAGACATATAAGTAATATTCCATTTGGAATCCTTATAATTGGGTCAATTTAGTGAATATATTCTCTAATAAGTACCGACATATTAGTTTAAGTAACTCCATACTTTAATTTATGATATCAATTACTTTATTCATAAGAGAGAAACATAATATGTCTTAGTTTTATTGTTTCATCAATATCTCGTCTTAATTATATAGATATTCTAAAAAATCGTGCACTCATATAATTAAAGTTGTTTTTAATAAATTATTTTAGAAATTAAGCTCACAAGAAAATAATTTAAAAGTAAAATTTCACCATAAAATATAATTTTATTTTTGTTTTATTATATTTATGAATTAATTATATTGCAGAAAAATCATGATATTTTTTATTTTTTTCATTGCACATGTGATAAATCAAATATTGATTTCCTAACATACATCTCCTGCCTTTTTATCCATATCCATCTTCCAGACCGATAGAAATTTGTCGCAACTACATTTTGCTATCATTGCAGAATAACTCTCGAATCTTGGATCCAATTGACATAAACGTTAGTCAGTCAGGATAGACTTTCTATTTTGATTATATTGTCCTAACTTGCATATTTAAACTTCCTATAAACAATAACAAGCATATCATCTTGCTAATTAAGAAAAGAATTATGCGACATTATGATACTTCGGATACCCCTTCTAAAGGTTGGGAAGTTTGTTTCCAACTTGTTCCTTTCTCGTTTCACTCCTAACCCCTAAAGGGTGTGCCCCTCTCTCTGTCTTTAGAGCATCAATTAACCTTCCTAGTTGAGTTCTAAAATATAATCTTTCTGTGAGTGAATGCCTCCCATTCCTATATATAGTTTCTTTAGTAACTGATGCAAAAGACATAATTGGTTCATCATAGTGTTGTGTTGGCTAAAAAATAAAAAAATTAATTTTTGAATATTATTGAAAAATCTTAGTAAGATCTAACCCAACACTCAATGGAATAAGACGAAACCTTTTTATTTGAATTTCTAAAAGTCAAAATCACATAAATTCTATAACATGATTAATGCACAAAACATAATAAAGTATGAATCATAATTCATAAATTATTGTGAAACTTGATTCTTTCCTTGTTGTTTCCCCCAAACCATTTTTTAAATTAACTCATTTCAATCACCTTAACCACACACTATCCGACCTCTAATAGTATCTACAGAAAGTATTGAGAGAACTTTACAACTATTATACAGATAGTTAGGCAAGAAGTTACAGATCCTTAGCCTATTTATAATAAGATTTGAACCTTTTAGTAATTTACTTGAATAAAATTCTAATTCAATTAAACTTTAATTAGAATTATAAATAATTTTAATTAAACACTAATTAGGTTCATAAAAGATTCAATATCTCATATTGCTCCTTATTTTTAAATATCTTATATTTAATCACAACGTTTATCAAACTTTACTATCAAATCTAACTTGATTAAATCACTTTTTCTCTCTTCAACTTGTTATTTGTATGTTACCTATAATGTTCCTGAATATGTTGTCAGTGAATATAAATTATAACTCTAAATCATATTTAGGATTAAACAAATTAAACTCTTTTAATTTATTTTTAATTCTCTAATTAAATAATTTATATTCATAAATCAAGATTAGCATCTAGAAATGCATTATGACCACCGAAATATTTAGGAATGTCAAAGGCATTTTGACTCACCTTTTGTGCATGTTTTGCTTGAATAATTTAATCTTTTTTATCATACAATGTTCCAATTAGACATAAAGTATAGAATCAATATCTAATATATTTTAGCCCAATCATATTAGTTCTCCACTATTTAATCGATTCTATTAAACTATTTTACATAGTGTCATTTCACCTTATCTAAGGATCTCTCAAATTAATAATAATCGAGAACAATAAAACATTCTTCCTAATCACTTTAGGATGATGAATCTTATATTCATCATTTAACTAGTTCCTTATAGTTCATTCTATACCCATTAATAACTAATTATCTTACCCTTGACTATAATATGATATAAGTAATGTGAAAATATAACAATCCTTTTATGAGATATTTTGGAGATCTCAAGTTAAATGATTACTTATACATCATCACAATGAGAATTTCCATAAACATACGAGTAATATTTCAAATGAAATTCTCATTTGGTGTTAGTTTGGATAACTTTTTCTCTAATGAGAGCTCACATATTTGTTTAAGTATACTCATACTTTAGTTTATGATAATGACCACTTCGTTCAAAAGGAAGAAACATAACATATGCTAGTCTTTGTACGCTCTGTTAATATCTAGTCACAATAAAACAATGACTAAGAACAATTTAGGGATTATATATAAATGTAATATGAATATCATAATTATGATCTCATCATAATTTCATTTGCAATGTATATTTACCTTGTGGACTTTATCATATGTATTTGAATATGTATAATATAAAGAATGTCTAAAAATAATTATATCGCTAAATTACAACCAACTGATTAAGTATCTTATACCATATTACCGTAAGACGATCATGCTACTATTGATACAATGCATCGGTGAGAGAATTTTACAAGATTTCGTAAATCTTACAACTTTCATCTTTAGGAGAAACAATCTAATACATACTTGATCTTTAATAAGACCTTCTCCCCTTTTGTATGTCCAATGGCTCTAATGTTCTATATTACATTATTGTCTGAACAATAAGAAACTATACAAAGTTCATTAACGAATCTCTTGTCCAATTAATCATTTCTACTAAATGAAGGATGTATTTTGACTTAATTAGCAATTATGCTACATTGGAACCTTTTCAAGCTTAAAATAATATTGTTCCAAGTAAAACATACCTTAACTAGGATTTAGTTCTAAAGTTAATATTGATATAACCTTGAACCCAAATATGAACTCATACATAGAATAATAGATATCTTTTAATACGTCACAAGATTATAACCAACCATTTAGATATCTCACAATCTTTTACTATCTGATTCAGTTCTAAACTTAATAAATAAAATATGTTTCAACTAAGAATTACATGCTAAAATTGCATCTACAATATCTCATATTGTGTTTTCTCCTTACACAAATTAATACTACTATAAATTTTGGTTGTAAAGATAATTCATGAGAGAATCTCATCCCATATAAATAATTGAAATTTTATATCACACCACATCAATCTTATTGAAGTGCTTCGAAATTCTCAATGCTTCATTTTTACTTATATTTAAAAAAGTTAAACTTTTTAAAAATTTAAAAATTCAAATAAATAAATAAACAATTTCTAAATAAATAGAATAATAATTCTCTAAATAAATAAAATAAGAAATTTAATTTATTCCAATAAAATTTAATTAAGAAATAC
>JANKYE010448033.1:0-12357 GCA_032467995.1 Erythroxylum dillonii
GGTTATAAGATGGATTAATTGATTTGAATGAGTTTGAATAAAGAGAAAGAGAATAGAAGTGTATGAAAAGAAAAGAATGAGAAAAAAAAATTTATACCGGATTTTCGGATAAGTTGAGTTTAAGGTTTCCAACGCCCCTTTTTGTTTTTCTCAGATTTCAGCATTTGTTTCGTTGTTTCGAAACGTTAGTTTCGTTTTGCTTCCGCTTCTGTTTCAGTCCTCTGCGAATTCTATAAGAAATCCGTTCTTTCGATTTCTACTTTCAATTCTGTTTCCTTCGTTTTAAGGAATCTGTATAAGTAGTTGGATTCCGGTTACGGGATCCAACATTCCCTAACCTCTACCTTACTTTTCATTATCTCCATTGTTTTCCTTGCTCATGTTTATGCCATTGAGGACAATGTGACTTTTAAGTGTGGGGGAGATTTTCATTGTATAATTGTCTAATTTTAACATCTTTTACGTCTAATTGTCATTATACTTTCATTCCCTGAGTTAATTGCATTATGGATGAGATTGGCTTTAAGTAGGATACATAATATAATTACTGTGGATTGCATGTCTGGTATCAATGGGATGTTATAATGTCAAATAGATTGAATGATTGTGCTGTGGAATGAGAAAACATAGCCAAGTGAGCTAAATTGAGCCTAAAGGATTGCACTCAATCCTATTTTCTTGTGAGTGATACTCTTCCATGTATGCCCACTTCTGGAACTTGCATCACATCTCTTCAAGGTTACATAATCATGCTATGGTATGTCTTGTAAATGATAAAAGGCAATAGAAATGAGCTTGAGCTAAATAGCTAACCCTTCATATATATCAATCCCCTAGTGAACCCCTTGAGCCTAGTGATTGTAGTTGAGCTATGTTCTTTGTAAACCTAATATCCCGAAGAACCTTAAACTGAGAAAAACAAGTTTACCCTTGTTCTATGGTTAGGAGAGCTATCAAAGTTGTGCATTCACTACCTCTTTTGATAGGAATACAAAGGAAGAAATGTGGGGGTAATTGGGCTTGACAAGTCAAGAAGCATGTGAAAAGTAGCAATTGTTTGTTCAAAAAAATAAAAAAACAAAAAACAAAAAAACAAAAAAAAAAGAGGGGGGTACAAGGAAAAAGGAAGGGAGTCTATCATAAGCAAAACATGTACAATTCAGAATCAAAGGTAAAGGAATGGGAAAACCGTGACAATAGAGTTGGTTGAGTTCCACAATCTAATGTAAAGGTAGGAATGGTAAAGTCGGCGCTACTAACTGTTGAATACTTAAATTCTTATCCCTTCGTTCATAACCCACTTTACCCATGGCCTCATTGCAACCTAAGATTTGAAGACCTTTTTGATCCATGGACATGCCATAGATGGGAGTAGTGGAGAAGTAGATCAAATGCAAGCTTATGGTAAGTGACATGCATGAGAAGATGATTGAGAGTAACCCTAAACACTTTTTGGTGCGAACATGAGCATTGCCTGAGAGACTTCATTCTTAGCAAGTGATTTTGATTGATTGAAGCATTATGGAATTTCATTGTTACTGAAGTGAGATCAAAATTATGAGGTATTATGTAATCTTATTTCCAAGTCCAATTCTCACTTATAATGCATGTGACCTATTGGAATGAACTATGGAGATGATTAGGTGTGAATTGATGATAAAGAAATATTGTGGGCACCATTTATTTTAAGTAAACCCTCAGGAGACTATAACTCCTCCATTATGGACACATAGTGGTTCAAAGGCTTGTGACATAGGCTAAATGTCACCGTGCACCTACAAAAGTGGAATCAATAACTCGGTTTACGTTTCGATAGTGAGTTTCTGTTGCTTGCTTAGGGACAAGCAATAACTCAAGTGTGGGGGAATTTTGATAAGTCAAATTTGGGTAGATGATTTTGGAATGATGTGGATTTAATTTGACTTATTTCTTTGTGGATTTGAAGATTTATTCAGTTAATTCTCTCACATTCCGATTGTATTGCTTGATAGGTACAAAGGGTAGATTTTGGGGAAAAAGGGCATAACTATCCTTATGGATGCCGGATCAAAGCCATTCAAGGATGATTGCAAGGAGAATTTCGAGCTCTACAACTTTCGAGAAGACTCCAAGAAGAAATTATGTCAATTGGAAGGTCAAAGGCATGAAAGTGTTGAATTAGGCCATGTCCGTTTAACGGACATCAATTGGTAAGAGGACTCCCAGACCCGAGAAGGTCCGTTAAACGGACACACATGTCCATTTAACGGATATCACCTAGCAAAACAACACTTCTAAACCTGAGAAGGTCCGTTAAACGGACATGGGCGGCCAACACTCCCCTGTTTCGAAAAATTAGGTTTCTTAGGACGAGAGGACTATAAATACTCACTGTTTAGACCTAAATAAGGGGGCTGGACACTGAAAACGAGGCTACCACATCTGGAGGCACAAAATAAGAGGGAGATAGAGAATTTTGGGGATTCACCCAAGGAATTGGAGCTATCATTCTTGTGTTTCTGCTACTTTCTCTCTCTACTCTTTCTTAATGTTGAGCATCCTTATGTGTATGATTTTTGTTGCAATGTTCAGAAACTAAACCTCATTTAGGATGAGGGATGTAGCCTATTTGAAGGAAGCTTTGTATGATATGAATGGTTGGATGTTTAATGAAAAATTTCTGGGCTATGTTCATCTTCTTTGAACTTCATTATTGTCTCTATGCTTGATCTCCATAGATGCAACCTTAGGAATCATAGGGTATGCTGAAGAGTGAACCTTAATTCATGCTCTAGGAAGGTGAACACCTTGGGTTTAGAGTTAGAGATAACCTAAGCTAGGATGAGGACTTGAGGTTACTTGTGCTTAATGGATTTGGTTAGTGAGTAATACATTGAGAAATGGGTGTCTCTAGTTGACTGCTCCTGTATACTTTGAGACAAGATATAGGTATAATAATGCAACTATTTTCATAGCCTAACATTCAACTAATCTCTTATTGTGCAAATCAATTCTTCAATGGGTGAACCGCTACTCCTAATTCTAAATCATTAATAGATCTTTTCCCTGATTGTTTTGTTTTCACTTACAATTTGTTAATCACCCAACTCCAATCATTTTTATAAATTTGTGTCGATAGCATGCAATTAATTAGAGTTAATTTGACTGGTGAATGAATTGGTCCTTGAAGGAGACTACTTTAGAATATTTGTTGTGTGGATACTAGAACGATTCTGTGCACTTGCAGAAATAGTCGATCACACCCCTGTCCATAATCCAAATATCGTGACCTAGAGACTTTGATAATAATGATTGACACAAGTTACCTTTATGCACTACTATTACAGTAGGAGTTTGTTGGTCATGTGAATCTGATTCAGTTGTGATCTTTGTCTGATTCAAGAATTGGTGAAGCAGATCAATTTGCTAGGAAGACAAATTTAGCCCAGTGAATTTGTTGATATTAGATTTTATTACATATGCTGCTCCACTTTTTTGCTGACCCCTTTGGCTTTGAGGCTTCCAATTTGGTAGTTTCCTATGTAAGTGCCAGTAGGTCTCATGGGTGTGGTAAGGCTTATCATAGTGGTCAAATCATCGCTTGTTCTTGGTTTGTTGCTCTGGGGGTTATTGAGTAGACCTCTTCTGAGAATTTGCCACTAAAGCTAAACCTTAAGAGATTTGTTCAGAAGTGGCAGAGGTAAGCATGGCCTTTTTTCTACTCTCTTCCCTACGAACCTCAACAAATGTTTCTTGGATTAAGGGCAATGGCTTTAAACCAAGTAGTCGTCCTTGTACTTCATCAAGTTCAACATTAAGTCCCTGCAAGAAATCAAAAACTTTCTCCTTCTCTAACAAATTTTCATATTTCTTGGCATCAGCATGATACTCCCAATTTATTGCATAAAATAGATCCATCTCCTGCCATAATTCAGGGAGAAAGTTGTAATACTCGGTAACAAACATGTTACTTTGGTGAGTGTTTGTGATTTTGGATTTGATTTTAAAACATTGAGACATGTTCTCCAAATCAGAATATATTTCTTACACAGCCTCCTAAATTTCTCTAGCAGTTTTGCATAATAGATAGATTCTTCCTATTTTTGGCTTCATTGAATTGATAAGTTAAGCCATAATAATAGAATTCTCAGCATCCCAAGCACCATAAGGGATTGTTCCCTTATGGTTGAGGAATTGCCCCAGTTAGATATCCAACCTTGCCTCTTCATTTGATTACTAGCATGACCGACCGAGACCATTCTTAGAAATTCATTCTATTTAATTTATGTTGCATCTCCTAACAAACAGTGCATCGACTGCATAGGAATGCTACACCTCCACGTCGTCTTCAACTCTCACGTGTTCAAAGCTAATCATAATTTGTCAACCTCTACTGAGGATCTTGACTTTTATAATTTAATAAAGTTAAACGGGTAGGAAAAACAAGAGTTCCATCTCTTCATAATCCCTGCTTTGTCCATGTCCAATTTACTATTTTCTCGCGTACTAAGTACGACTCTTGTCGAAAAAAGGCGTTTGCCAATTCAATAGCTTAGTGCTTCTAATTAATGAGTTATCTTCATCTTAGGCAAATTAAGCATTGAACAAAGATGTGATAGTGCCTTGAAGTTCACAATGAAAGCTTTCTGTTGAGGGACGTGTGTCTAATTAAGTTTGATTAACAGTCTCATTGCAAGTTTAATCAAAATCATTAGTAGAAGAAGCTAGCACGTAGGGATTAATTATTGGGTCCCATAAGATAGCTTTGGAGTCCTTAACCTTGTCCGTGGCGCAAGAGTATCCGTCCTTTTCCTTGTAGAAGTATTGAAGTATATGACTCATTCCCAAAAACAAATCCTTGCAAGCCCTTGGAATCAAACTCCCACTTCTTTGCAGTACAGTATGCAATAGATCTCTTCTGTAATCTTCAATCAGCTTCTTGGTCTCCGTAATAACCTCGTCTTCTGTCTTGGTCCCATGTGCATTAAGTGACCGTAATGACACACTGTTGAGTTTACCTTCTTCACCTTCTCTCTACAGGTAGGCGGTGTACACATGAACATTAAAAATCCCAAATCCCTATATCACCTGTCATAGTATATAAAGCCATAGAAATGCTTTACCTTAACAGAAGCAAGATCGTTGAGTAGTCGTCCACTTAAGCTGACTTTCTCAAATAGATTGTAGTACTCCGAGCTTGACACCATTTCCTCTGACAACTTTGGACCAACCACGTATAGTGGTATCAGAATAATTGGCCCCAAGGCGAAGGAGACACATGCATTTTCCATGTACTCTTCCATTGATGGTGTTATGTTTTCTCGGGCCCACTTGGCCTCCATCATCATAGACTTAAGCAAGTCATGCCACTGCAGGAAGTCCAATGCTTGACTTAATATTCTATGCTTACTTTTTATTTTGTCATCAAGGACTTCAAAGGAAAGAAACTATAAAACTATGAGTGGGTTTGGTCATTTTAGATGTTAAATGCTCACTCACTATGCTGATTAGATGAGGTGTGACATTTCTGCCTTGAAGTTGTGATGCCTCTGACCCAAGGTCGTCGATCATACTTTTCAATGCAGAAAACAAGATCTCCACTTGCTTGCTACGGTAATTTTCAATTGGTCTGTTATCTTCCAACCTGTCAAAGAGCCATGATTGTCACCTCCAAATAGACTAGCAAAATCAGAATCAAGAAAAACAAATTAGTACAGAAGATCTCCTCCCAGGAGACTAACCTTTGAAACAATTCCATGAAGTTTCCCAATTCTTCCCAGGAGCCGCCACAATCGAAAAAGTCATCAACCACAGTCGCCATAACACAGTTCTTAGTCATTGAGATGCGAACTGCTGCAAGCTCAGGCGGGACAGCCACGGCAGCGTTGGAGAAATAGCAATAATTTAGCTTTTGTCTGGCATATTGCAATTCATCCAATTTGCTATCCTTCACCCATCTGCAATTCAACCAAGAGTTATTCTACTGCCATTCCAATCATTTGATTCAATTTTCAATATTCCCCATGTTTATAATTACCTCTCGAGATCCCTAAGCTCTTGCTGGTATATTTTCTGACACAGGTTATAATCTTTCATTGCCAGTACCAAGCAGTCTCGATTGTCCATATAAGGACTTCTGAGGCAGATTATAAAAGAAATCGGTTATGGATGATTGATCTTATTTTGTATTATAAGACGAATTAAATCAATAAATTCAAACTATATCACCAAGTGGACATTGATTTCACCTGTTTAAGGTCTTAAGAAGTTCCATGTTGTCTATGTCAAGTAGCTCTATGCTTCTTTTGTTCTCAAGTCTAGCCAGAGTGTCATGAGCATATCTTAAAGCATGTCCAACCTGAAACCTCATTGACAAAAATGAATAGATTGTGATGAGAAAGTTATACACTTCTGAAGCATTAGGTTCTTCAGTTTACCTCTTTTTGTAACTTTTTGTCCAGAATATTTCTATTGACCAATTCTTGCTTCAAGAAAGAGCTTGTCCAATCCTTTATTTTATCAAGAACAGGTTCTTTGCTGTATATAGCATACTGAGAAGCCTTGTACAACTCCAAAATTGTGCCAGTGTTATGATATTCTATACTCGTTGAACTGAAGAAATGGTTCTCTTCAGCAAACTCTCCCAAATCATCTGTACATGATATTTAATTATATGTTAATTTACAAGTAATTGATAAAATTTTAAATAATTTTTCTTTTTTATGGATGTACCTGAAAATATATCATATCCATTAAACCGCAGTAGCCGAAATCCCAAAGCGCAACAAATAGCATTTGAAAATATTTCTTCATCCTTTTGTAACCAACATCTTCAGGGAAAAAGAAAAAACAAATAGGTACACAAATAATAGTAAATCTAATTTCCTGCTCCAATTTGTTTAAAAAAAATTATTCAAAGTACCTGTATATATTATCTAAAATACTTTCTATTTGATCTTTGAAAAGTCGTTCGATTCCCAACTGCTGGAGATTATCAATCATACGTAGATGATTGTAGATGGTCACAGGATAAACTACAGGAACTGCAAAAAGAGATATTTCCAGTATTACATTAAGCTATGTTTAGCATAAAAAGTTAAATCATGTTTCGTCTATTAGGTAGTATAGGACATAATTACCTGCATTGTAATTCAACCTTAAGATTGAATCCAAATATTCATGAGATTTTTTATCATAATTATGAAGCAAAGCAGCAGCAGTTGAAGAAGGTGAATTGGCAAATGACCCATTTTGGTGTTGACGTTTCATTGCATCCTTCCAATTGCTTTCACCATCAAATCCTTCTAAAACATACCCAACATGGCCTCTGCACGCAATTTGAAAAGAATACTACTTAGCAGGCATCAAATATGAGTAAGATCATCTCGAATTAGTTAAATTAGTCAAGTCAGGAACCTTCCAACTTTTTTCTTTCTCTCTTCTAGTAGTTCATTGACCAAGCTGGGGTCCAAAGGTAGGGTTATTCCATGTTCTATGGCTTGTTCCACTAACCCTGGGAAAATGATGTCAAACCCTATAGGCGTAAGCTGCCTCTCATCATTGGCAGACCAAGAATTCTGTTCGATAAATTTTAGACCTAAAAAAAAGAACAAATTGAGTGTGACTCCAATAAGAAAAATACTAGGAAAAGAAATTGTGTACAAGCTTATTACGGATGACAATGTTCATAAAGAGTTATGTTACTTTCGATATTATTAAGCAATCAGATGAAAATAGGTGTTTCATGAAATTCTGTGATTGACTTTCTCAAAGAAAAAGTTTGATATTATGATTTTTTTTAATTATCTAAAATTTAGTTCTCCCATCAATTAATGCATCTTTATAAATATAAATAGTATAATAATAACCTAAAATTATGAACAATGAATAGTCAGAAAATATTTAATAAAGTTATTATTAAAAACTAAATATTATTGAAGATCCAGATTTAATACCTCACAAATTAAAAAAGAATCATATATAATCCTTTTACTAATAAAGATAGCTAATTTAATCAAGTAAAATTAAGCATCCATTAATAAATGTCATATAGATATCTATATATTCAAGAAAATAACAACAGTTTAGATAAACAGTTTATATATATAAATAACTTAACTGTATTTTATGATAAAATCTAGGAACCTCAGTCAATATTTTACTTGTTAAACAATAAAATATGCAAGATCTTTTAATAATAAGTAAGATGTTATCAAGTAAAATATGCAAGATCTGAAGAGGTTTAATAATACGCAGAATATTAAGAGGTTTAATAATAAGCAGCTTTTATTTTGGGATATTATAAAAATAGGTTAATGATCTTCAAAAGGAGTCCAGATTTTCTGTCCAGTTTTTATGTTGTCTTATTGTATCTAGTGAATCTTAACTATTTATTTATACGAGCTCCACATTTATTTATGTGGAATCCACACGAGATTCGCATAAATAAATGGTTGAGATTCACTGAAAACAATAAAACATAGAGGATCTTGTTCCCCCAAAAGTGTCTTGTGCTATAAAATAAGTATACTAAGTGTCCTTGTCTTCATATTTAAAAAGTTAAGGTATTGATGATTATAATGCTTTGCATGGTATTCTCGTGAGGGTATCGCTTCAGCAGTTTGTGGCATAAATTTATACTATGCGATTAACAAAGTTAAGGTATCATTTACATAACAGAGGAAGAAAGTGAAGAAGTCTTTGGCCATAGAGACTAGAAAGTTAATAACTGCAATAGGTACCTCTCTTCACCATATCTTGACCGACCCTCCATTTATGAAGAGCAAGCAGACATGCGAGTGTAGAAGATAGCGAGTCCTTAAGTAACAATGGATGATATGGATCGACAGACCATGAACCATCAGGACGTTGGTTCTCCATTATCCACTCCACACATTCTGGAAACAATGGCTTGTCCTTACAACCCTTAGATGGTACCATAGCCAGCCATGCCGTGTCGTACGACGACGACATCGACGGCTTATTGACTTTTGCGAACATCTCAGAGATTCTTGTCGTTTTCATACTGTACTTGTCACCCTTCTGTAAAAGAAGGCTTATCAAAATAATTACCCATTTGGGATATTGGCTAGGCGTAATGAGAGGGTGGAGAGTTATTACCTCAGCAACTTCACCAAGTACTCTCGGCTTTTGCTGCATCTGAGACCGTACATCTGCTGCATATTCCAAAAGCAAACATGGTTTAATCTAAAAGGAAGAAAATTGCAAAATTGGTTTGCAAATTAAAGGAGATATTAAGCATCCGACGGGCTTCGTCCAAAGAATTAGAACAAATGATTAATATTGAAGAATCATTATAACTAAAGTGATATGCTTCTCTTCTGTGTAAACCTTAAAAAGGAGACTAGATCCTCTGTCCAGTTTTACTCTGTCTTATTCTGTCTCATGAAATCTTAACCATTTATTTTGTGGGTTCCATGTGAGTCCCATGCGGGACTCACATAAATAAACGGCTGAGATATATTGGACACAATAAAACACCATAATATTAAACAGGAGATCTAGACTCAGTTTTAAGTTGGCTGCGGACCACTTTTGCTGATTAAAGCAAGACATATAACTGGCCACATTTATGAAGGAAGTATTACAGCACGATAAAAGGTAAGAAATATAAGCTAGAAGGCTATAGAAAAAGGAACACAAGTCAAAAACTGTGTGTAAATGAGGAATAATAAAAACGACCTGATGGTGGAACATTCCTTCCTGCTCGTTTATGATTTTTGTGAAGGTTGGGGGTGATTCTATGTGCAAGCAACATGTTTGCAGACATGCTCATGGTACTGAGTACTGTGTGCTGAGGGGAGAGAGAGATTGATCTGAATGAAAATGTGCAGCATCTTGTACAAAATATTGCTACTTATAAAAGCCAGTGACAGTAGAAGTTGAAATTTCTATGAAATATCGGCAAGTGGTGGAAGTGGCGATTAAAAATGATTTAAATATACAAAAAGGATTGACCTTTATTAAATAATAAATAAATAAATCTTAAAATATGGATTAGTTTGATGAAAAATGAATGGATTTTGAAATTTGATAGATTCTTCCAATAAAAAATACACGCTTTTCCAGAAATGCCAAGCTTGTCAAGATAATCTAACTAATGCTATCATAAAGTCTGCAAATAGGGTATGAAAGTAGATCAAGACCGTGATTCCGATTTCCCGTTATGGACATAATATATATATATATAAAAGTATGCCAAATAGGGTATGAAAGTAGATCAAGACAGTGATTCTGATTTCCCGCTATGGACACAATTAAAAAAAAATTGAAGTCAATAGCAGGTTATTTTTAGTTATTAAAAAATTCAACTAATTTTACCAAAACAAATCTAATAAGTCAAAATTTTTATTTTTATATTTAACTTTTCGGTTCAATTTTTTAATAATTTGTGGTTCAGCCAGATTCTGCTGAGGTTGAGCGTTCTTGCATGGATCCATTATTCTGCGTGAACGCGGTTGCTAAACACCTGCAAAACAAATCAAGGCACGTGGGGGGTTGGTTCCCGGAAGGCCCCTCCGACGCTCAAGTTAGTCTTTTGTAGAATATTTGGCTGCTGAGAATAGAGAAGAACAGTTAGGGTTGTAATCTCGTACCTGTATCATGGTAGAATAGTACCTTATATATGACAGGGACGCTAGGTTTAGGTCTTTACGTAGATATTTATGTTTGCATGGGAGACTAACGCCTGATGGGCCGTAGACATGTGGAGATGGGCTTGAGCCTAACACAGCCGACCCAACCAATTTGTATAGTTAAAAATTGATAAATTTATTAATTAATCGGTTAATTTTTATAAATTAATAAGTTCATAAAAAATTAAAATTAATTAATTAATTTTATTTAATAATCTTTTTTAATTACAATTAAAACAATTTCTTTCAATTATATTTTAAAATTTTTAATTTTAATCAATTAATAATTTAATATAAATTGAATTATTCAAACCTTAAATTTTTTTAGTTAGCGGTTTAATTTTTTATGCTCACTAAATTAGACACGAATTGTTTGTTATTTTCGTTTGGTTTTGTTTGTATTCGAGGCCGACAAAGACGCGTAAGCTGTTTTCCTCAATGGTCCCGACGATCAAACAAAGGCAGTTAAAGTACCAAGTCAACATCATACAATCTTTCCATAATTGTCCAGTCCAAGAACGAAATGGTCATAGAATGGCGAACCAAAGGATTTTTTGACCTGACCTTACTTCATTCCTTGCTTAAACCCACTAATGGTACTATTTTACTTGTACTTGTATTATTACAAAATTCTGAATTCCTCACACTTATCAAACTTTTACCATGACCTTAATTGTACTTTTAAGCGCTGTTAGTTAATATTAGACTATGCCGGTAGAAATGGATAGTAGTTAATATGACTTCATTATTTATTGTTAAGTACTTGGAAGTTTCCTACCTTATTTAAATCTTGTAAAATGAGGACATTTTTGTCAAACTAAATTTTGCATTCAACTGTAGACGCGGCTGTACTTTTTATACAAATAATATATTAGCAGCACAATCTTCGCAGCAGTCTTCTTTGAATGGATGTAAGGCAAACCTAAGTTTAGCTTATAAACATAGTTAAACAATTGATCATGATAAGGCAGAGTGGGTTCGTAACAGATCACGATCATTCATCAAATGAATTGCTTTCCTTGTCGCTTCTTACGTCACCAATACTGCTACATCCTGCAATCTTCAAAATCTCATCCATGACCAAAATTTCTTCTTCTTCCAATCATCTCTTTGGGTGGTTTTTTTCCCCAGACTGACGTCAGATTTTAGAAGTTGAGTCAACAACGGCAACTTCAACGTCAAGATAGAGCCAATCTAGAGGCTGAAGATGAAGTATTTATAATTATATTTATATTTGCTATTTACAATTAATTTGTTACTGTTGAATGTAAGATTTTTCAAATCTTCCTACCGTTGAGATTATGATCATGCTTAACCCTTCGTCACGCAACGTTAACACTCATGCTTCTATGTTTCATCCTCTGTGATGGGCAGAGACGATGAAACGATTTAAAATTTTAATTTGGGTTCTTATCTTCTAATACATGAAAAAGAATTTTCAACATTATCGCATCATGAAATTAGAAGATAAAAGATTCAAAATTCAAAGACGTTGCTAGACATTGGTGGAGCAATAGCTGAAGATATGATAGGTCCCAGTCAAAACTCCTGAAGCATAGATAAAGTGTACTGTTCGAGAAAGAACAAAGCACAAAGTTTAGAATAATTTTCTCGTATTTTTCTATTCATTTGGAAAGCTTAAATACATATATTTTCTCACCACTCTTCCTAGATTTACGACCACAACTATCGTGCACAAACCGAAACTAAATCACTAAATCAT
>JANKYE010453734.1:0-12310 GCA_032467995.1 Erythroxylum dillonii
CCCATTGTCTTAAGTTTCTAATGACTCCAAAATCATTCCATTTGGTTCAATACTCTAAGAGTTATAGCCAAAGCATGTTGGGACTATCCTTATGCTGAAACAAGAATCTATACTCAACTTATATCCAAACTTTGATATTCTTTTAGGTCGAATTTGGACTTCATTCCTTCATACAAATTGTAGCTTTATGTCTCTAGTTATAAAACGAATCAAAAATCACCTCAATCGGACATCTACAATAAACGTTATGCCCAAAATACTAAAACATGTCAGTGTTGGAAACTGGAAGCTCACCGCGAAGAGGAGTTGGCACGTCACGACGAGGAAATTTATTGCACATCGCGACGTACGCATCTGCAAGTCGTGACGTGCAAACCCAGAAATGTCCGAAAACATGTTTTCTTCACATTTTTCACCCATACACTTCCCATCTTTCATAAACAACCTATCTTAACCTTAAATCACCTCTTATACATCATTTCTAAGCTCATTACAACACAAAATCAAAACAAAACATCAAACCCTAACACGACCCAAATCCTCGACAACTTCCGATACATTTTCAACTTCATTTTCACTTAATCTATGTCATACAAATCCTATTAACCTTGACACAAATACTTAGCTCCAAAAATTAATCCATCAAACCTCATAATTTATTTCAATCATGCTTAATCAAAATCCAACCAAAACAATTTATCCTTCGAAACCTCAAAATAAATTGGAAATCATGCTTAATTCATCAAGAAGAATTTCGGGGGCCAACAGTAAAGGTTTTGGGGGCGCTCATTAAATTGTCCCGTCAAGAAGCACAATGGACAGCTAGAAGAGAGAGGCGCATCAGGCGTGAGTCTTCGGTAAGGGCTGCGGCTTGCTAGTGCTAGCACTAGTGTGGCTGCGGCTTGGTGAAGCAGACGAGGAGAACAAGCAAAAAGGAGAGTAGCAACATTAAATGGTCTTGTCAAGCTACAGTAGACGCAACAAGGAACAGGGCTGTGAGCAGCCAGACGAGGATTAGCTACAGTGAATAGTGAGAAATCAAAGTGGTATTTAAGTAGGGAAATTGGATAGGGGCTGAAGCAATTTTTCAGGAAAGACTTATAAAGGTTTAGGCATACCGACGCTGATTGGGAGGTAATATCGACACCGACGACCTAGGTTAAGTATTTTTTAATTATTTTGTTGTTTCTTTCTCTCATTAGGAATTAATTGTGTTATCCTATTTTAATTGATTTGGGTATTGTGTGTGGATAATCGGATTTTCTTTATTATTTGGTTATTTGTGCATGAACCCATTGGGTATTGTGATTTGAAAATTTTAATGCGTTTATTGAATTGCTAATTGCAAACCCATTGCTAGATTTTCGATATAATCCGTAATTGTTATATTGAAATTCACGTGTAGTGACTAATGATTCGTAATCATTAGGGATAACATGACCTAGGTTAAATGACATATCGTATGTGGTTATTACCTTGATTAATTAGTTTTCCTAATTCGTAATGCTACTGCCCAATTTAATCTAGAGATTGTATCCTAAGTTGTTCGGTGGTTAGGTTTAATTAACGATCGTATCTTGATTAAACAAAACCTAAGGAAAAACTCGGGTTAATTATTAACCCATGATTAATGGTTGCTAAGAGATGTTAAAGAACAAAAAATTAATGAAATATGCTTAATTAGGGAATAGGTCGAGATTGAACCAAAGAACCAGGTCCTTATCGAATTCCCCACTTTATTATTCTTTTGCATGTTTTCTTTAATTTGTTTTTATTAGTTAGTTTCATTTTATTTTGTTCTTTTAAAAATCCAAACCCCCATTTTCCTAAACACCGATTAATTTCATTTCATAAACTTCACACACACGTTCTGTGGGATCGACCTAGACTCACCACTACTATAGTAGTAGTCTAGTTATTTTATTTTGACTAACGTAACGACGCGCGGTCAGTCAGCATACCATGGAATTACCTGTTGAATTATAAAGAGACTTTCATCCAAAAATTCTTCTTAGAAAACATTAGGTGGATTGGTTGGAGTTATCCTGATGAGATAATCGGCCACCAAAATGTCAGCTCCCTTCTTGTCACATATTTCCAACTCAATGTCTTGTAGAAGTAAGATCCATCGAATCAACCTTGTCTTTGCTTCTTTCTTCGTCACTAAATATTTCAGAGCTGTATGGTCTAAATAAATGATCACCTTTGTATCTCATAGGTAATACTAAAATTTTTCTAACCCAAAAACTATAGCCAAAAATTCTTTCTCTGTTATGGAATAATTCTTCTAAGCATTCTTAAGTGTCATAGAAGCATAACAAATGACATGAAGTACTTTATGCACCTTTTGCTCTAAAACTACTCCAACTGTATAATCTAAAGCATCGCGCATTAGTTCGAAGGGAATGTCCCATTTCGATGGCTGAATAATTGGGGCTGTAGTGAGTCGCTCCTTAAGTTCAACAAATGCAATCTTGCATGGCTCATCAAAATCAACTTTAACATCTTTTTAGAGTAGTCTACACATGGGTTGCGCAATCTTTGAAAAATCTTTTATAAATTGCCGATAAAATTCTGCATAACCAAGAAAGAAGCAAACTTCCCGCACAGTTATGGGGTAAGGTAAAGATTTTATAACATCTATCTTAGCCTTATTGACCTCAATCCTCCTAGAAGAGACTTTATGACCTAAAATTATCCCTTGATCAAAAATAAAATGACATTTTTCATAATTTAAAACCAAATTAGGCTTAATGTAGCGTTTAAGCACTTTCTCAAGGTTGATAATGCATGTTTCAAAAGATTCTCCATAAATCGTGAAATCATCCATGAAAACTTCCATACAATTCTCCACAAGGTTAAAGAAAATACCATACACTTTTGAAATGTCGTTGGTGCATTACACAACCCAAATGACATTCTTCAATAAGCAAAGGTGCTGAATGGACATACGAAGCTTGTTTTCTCTTGGTCTTTAGGTGCAACCAAAATCTGGTGATAACCTGAATAACCATCTAAACAACAATAGTGAGATTTACCTACAAGTCTTTCAAGCATTTGATTAAGAAACAGAAGTGGAAAATGATCTTTCCTAGCAACTAAATTTAGCTTCCTATAATCTATACAAACTCCACCCATTTTGAATACGAGTGGGTATCAACTCACCATCACTATTTTCTATCACATTTATCTCAGTTTTCTTTGGAACTACTTGGACAGGACTTACCCAGTTACTATCTGAAATATGATAAATGATTCCAGCATCAAGAAGCTTCAAGATTTCCATTTTCACCATTTCCAACGTGGGTGGATTCAAACGACGTTGGGGTTTTCTTACCTCCTTGGCTACATCTTCCATCAATATTTGGTGCATACAAATGGTGGGGCTAATACCTTATAAATCAGCCATTGTCCATCCGAAGGCTTCATTGTGTTGTCTTAGCACTTGAATCGATTGGTTTTCCTACAAAAGAGTGAGTTTATTTGAGATTATAACAGGTAACGTATCTTGCTCACCAAAAAATATGTATTTTAAAAGGATAGGCAAACTCTTCAACTCCAACATAGGGGACTGAATCAACGAAGGTAGAAGCTTGGAGTTGTTCCGTGATAGCTCCACATATGGTAATTCCTTCATCACTTGCTTGGTTTTCTCCAACTGAGAAAACGACACCTCAAGTTCATTGTTGGGTAATAATGACTCTTTAATTGCTTACCATTGTAATGCATCTCCCATCTCCAAAATTGTTTCAAGTTCATCTCTTCCATTTAATGATGAATTCTCATGCATACAAATGTTAATGAAGTCTATAAAAAACAACAGATTGTTCATCATCCGAAAATTTCATGGCATTGTATATATTGAATTTAATTAATTCACCATCAAATTTCATAATCAATGATCTATCATGAACATCAATTCTTGTTTTAGCCGTTTTCAAGAATGTCTTTCCAAATAAAATTGGAGTTGAAAAAGATACATCATCAATCCCCATCTACAAAATATAAAAATTAGCTGGAAAAAGCATTTCACCCACTTAAACTAAGATATCCTCTAACATGCCCTTTGGATAAGCATTCGAACCATTCGTTAATTGAATCACTACATTAGTTTCTTTGCGAGGCCTCACGTTTAAAGACTTGTAAATATTATAAGGCATACCATTTATTGAAGAACCCAAATCTAGCATAATTTTTTCAATTCTCAAATCACCAATTTTACAAGGGATAGTGAACATACTTAGATCTTAACACTTAGGTGGTAGCTTGTTCTTCTGCAATATGGCTGAAACATTCTCCCCCAATTGCACTTTTTCATCAAATTTCAATTTCATTTGGAAGTGTAGAGTTCTTTAAGAAATTTAACATAACAGGGGATTTGTTTAATGGCATCAAGTAAAGGAATATTTACCTGTATTTTGCTGAAAGTCTCCCATATTTCTTTCTCTTGTTCCTTTTTCCTTGCCTTAGTGAATCAACTAGGAAACGAGGGTTATATAATAAAATTCTGCAGACTTGTCTGCGTCGTCTCTGGCTAATCAGGTGCTTTCTTTGTTGCTTCTCCTTTGAATTCTCTCTTTGAGATTTTTGGAGATGGTTCCTTCAATTCCTTACCACTCCGCAACATGACAACTTTGGCACTTTGTTTGGGATTAATTTCTTGTTGAGCTGGAAATTTTCCAGAACTTTATACCTCCAATCGATTGATGGCTGTTTCCATTTAGCTCAATCGATTTTCAAGATTTTGAATACTAGCTTGAATATCTTGCTAAAATGGCATGGTACATATTGTTGCTTAAATTGCTGGAAATTTGCAGTAACTTACTGTCCTTGAGAGTTCCCATAATGCAAATTTAGATGATCATGCCAACCAGGATTGTAGGTGTGAGAGAATGGGTGATATTTTCTTTGAATTTGTCCAGCAAATCCCCCCACGACTTTGACTTGTTCTGCACTTTCTTCCTGCAAAATCGGACATGTATCAATAGAGTGTCCCAACATCAAACATAGCAAATCCCCCCACGACGTTGACTTGTTTTGCACTTTCTTCCTGCAAAATTGGACATGCATCAGTAGAATGTCCCAACATCAAACATATTCCACATACCTTTGCTTCTTCTTTCTTTGTAACTGCAAGTTACCGCACAAATATGTAAGATCATCTAATTTTTTCTCCAATGTTGTTACATTCACCTCATTTATGTGTTTTGAACTATGGCCAAAACATATCCCGAATGTTGTGTATTGGAAGCCATATTTACTATCAAATCTTTTGAGGTTATCGTTATTTTGTCAACCAAAGCTCCACCACTTGCAGCATCTATCATACTCCTATCTGTAAGCAAAAGACCTTCATAGAAGTATTGAATAAAAATTTGATCATTTATTTGGTGATGGGGACAACTAGCTTAAAGTTTCTTGAATCTTTCCCAATATTCGTATAGTGTCTCCCCCGTGTGTTATTAAATGCCACGAATTTGTTTTCTAATATTGGCAACTCTTGATACTGGAAAATATTTTTCAAAGAAGATTCTCTTCATTTCAGCCTATGTTTGCACATTTTCACCAACAGAGTAGTACAACCAATCTTGAGCATCATCTTTGAGAGAAAATGGGAAGGCTCTTAGTTTGATTTGCTCCTCAATCATATTCGTTGGCTTCATACCCATACAAACCAAATCAAATTCCTTTAAATGCTCGTAAGGATCCTCTCCTGGTAGACCTCAAAAAATTGGTAATAAATGAATCAAACCTAACTTCAGTTCAAAGGTGTTATTGTCCCCTAAACTCAAAAAATTGATGCAATGGGGCTGTTGAGCATCTGTAGGAGCAGCTAGTTCACGAAGTAAACTAGATATGTATCTTTCCTAGAATTTCCAATCCCTAACATAAAGATGGTAATCCTAATTGCCACTTTAGATTAGTAAAAATGAACATCAAATCCTACTAATATGGTTGTAAATTAAGTCAATCAATTCCTAGTTGTGCATCCTAGAGATCAATCCGTTCAATCATAAAAAGTAATTCGGAAGACACTTAATATTCATCAATGAAATAAAATTTATTAGAAAAATCTCACACATACTAGATGATAACGTGGTTCCCTTCAATCAAGAAGGAGAATTTAGCTACTCATAACAGAGGTAAAATCCAACAGAAGAATAGCAAAACATATAGTCTCCATATCTTGTCCTTTTTAGAAAAAATATGAAAATCCTCTAAACCCAAAAAAACAACAGAAAACGTAAAGATGATCTAACTAGAAGTGTCATATCTTCCCTCTTATCATTATCTTTATTAGATACAATCCCCAGATAATCAGGCAGTAGATCCCTACCTAAAAGACAACAATTTGATTCCCTAAATAATAAAAATCTTAAATGTATCGAATTTATATTCAAATCAGATTATACAAGTAAATTTTCCCTATGCACGTGCCCACACTTATTCAAAAAAATTTCGGCTAGCTGGAAATTCGAATTGTCTTTGCTTTCCTTACATCCTTTTTATTCAAATTCATCTCCCATATGTTGAAAACCATATGAGAATAATTAAGAAACAAGTTCATTAATTTTAAATAAACATTTCAACACATTAAAGAGATTTATATCCAAAGTTAACATAAAAATAACAACTTGTTGAATAGTATATTTAATGTGCAAATGAGGCTTTACTTGATAATTTGAGAGTTCTGCTTTTGGATTTTGATTTGTAGAGTTATATCGAGAAAATGTTAATGCTTGGTTGGAGACCTATAGAAAGATTCAGATCTTATATGATTTGGGTTTTTCAAGTTCTATCTTAGTTTCTCTTTGTATTGTAGGCTGTATGAGTTTAGACAATGTGCGTTCATATGGTTTATGTCAGGAGAAGATTAATTAAGTTTGATTATAATTCGTTGAATGCATTTTTGGGTTTTCTAAATTTAATGAGTCGTATGCAGACGACTTTGATCTAAGTAATGATATGTTGGCTAATGTTTTGACTAGTGGTAAATTGTCATCTTGGCATGTTTATGATTCTTCCGCTGCACCTACTATTGATTCTTATGTTTCTTTATTCGCTGAGATTGATCACATTGAAGACATTCTTCGTTTTGGCATTGTTTTGTCCTATAAGGGAGAGATATCAAATTTTTTTTGGGGACTGTTCAATTCAGGAGGAGATTTCAAGGTATCTATGTGACTATTAGTCTTGCTTTTTGGCATCTTTTGTCCCAAGGGGGAGAAAACTATATTGGAACATGTTGCTTTGTTGATTGTGTTCTGTTACTTTTTTTGCTTTGGATAATTGATTATGTTTGGATCTTGATGATTGATTAAGGGGGAGTTCTCATGTGGTTTGCGAATTTGATGTTGTACGTTCAATTATCTCTTTTAGAGGGAGTTTCAAATATATGACTAATAATACCAAAAAGGGGAGATTGTTATGATATAGGTGATTATATCTTATTATTTAATTTTGGACATTATTTGATAATTGGTCCTAGTTGTGTTTATGTGAGACTCTTCCAAGATAAGTTTGATAAGGATAAAATCCTAATTAAAGTGGGGTTAAAACATATAGTCTATTATTGGATAATAGCTATCTTAGGAAGCAAATTTTCTGAAATTGATTATGGCAGTTGCAATATAGTTGGGATTCACATATATAGTTGGCTGAATGTTGTCGTTTTTGGAGAGTAAAATCAACATATGTTAGATGGCATTGCAACTGGATATATAGGGATATTGTCGATGATGTTTGTGAGCTGATTGCGTTGAGATAAAAGTCCATTTATTGCAAACTTTTCTGCTGTATCATGTCACCTTGGTTGAAGGGTTTTGTCCTTTTTTTTTTTACTTTCTTGTTGATGATTGGATTGTCTTGCTGCTAAGATTTTTCATCGTAAGCTTTATGTCATCTTAAGCTTTACGTAACTTGGTTGGTTGATATGTTGCTTTAGCGTGACTTGCATGGAGTCCTTAAAGCTACGTTCTTTTGTAGTCTTCATTGTCAATGGGAAGTCTTTTTGCAGTTGTAAATTTTTTTAGTTGTTTTGGGTGATTTGGGTAGACAATTGGTGAGTGAGTGAAATCATAGCTACTGTTTTTTTTCTAATCTTAAATGTTCTTTGATCGCTGGATTTTACGTTGATCATTGATCCACATTGGTTGTTGCGTTTCTCTATTTTAGTGTAATTTTGTGGGCTGCAAAATTGTTGATCGTGCATGATTTGGCTGCTGCATTCTCTTCTATTTTGAACGTCTATTGAGGGCGATTTTGCAGCTAATTTTACTCCGTGTGTTTGCATGATTTGGTTGGGCAAAATCTGTGATTGTGGAATCTTTGTAGCTGCTCTTCTTGATCAATAATGGTAGTTTTTTGAAAAAAAGTTCCATTAGTTGTTATGGTTGTTGCAGCCCCGACATTTGCAACGATTTGGTGAAAAAACATCTATGTTTATTGGTGATTTGTTCGCTACTATGTATGTGGTGGTTTGGTGACAATATCGTAGGACTGCAGCAACATTCTCGATGAACAACTTTTCGATTCATCATTGAAGGAGCTGAATTAATTAGGGAAGTTGTTTTTCTAAACTCAAGTGTATTTGTTTATGTTCTTTGTTATTTTAATCACTTGAGTTGTCCGTTTATTATCTTTATTATTAAAACTTGTTAAGAAAAATTCTCTGCTGAGCATAGTATAAGACGGTCGTACTATTGGGTATGAATTACTTTCACAGGTAGTGAAGACAAGGGATAGTGTCAAAAGTTGGGTAAGTCGGCTCTGTAATGCCTTAAGTAAAACTATTGTTGTATCACAGGTGAAAGTAATCAAGCTGGATGAGGGCCTCGGAGACGTAGACAAGATGGGTCGAACTGCTTTAACAAATTTCAGTATTGGTTTACATTTGTGCGTTTAATTTTTTTCGATTTTGATTGTATTAGAAACAGCTGCGATCAAATCGAAGATTTTGCGAAACTACTACACCCCTTTAGAAATTTTCAAATTGTTGAAATTGTCTTTCATTTAATAACTATAAATATAAGAATTAAAATAAAAAAGATCAAATTATAAGAGGATTTAATGTAATTAATCTGTATTTTTTTTAATTTTGGAGATTAAGGAAGAACTCATACAAACCGCAATAACTAAGTGAAAAGTCCAAAACTCTTCGAAAGCATTATGTTAGTGAAGATGCATTAGGTGAAAAGCTTTTGAGAAAGGTGGATGGGTTTGAAAGGTGGATAGAGGTGAGGACATGGAGGAGAGTGACTGGTCCTGGCGGTGACTGAGAGAATTGATCGGGACAGTCAAAGTTTGAAACTGGCAGGTGGCACCAGTGCAATGTTTGGATTTATGTGAAGGAAAAAATAAAGTTCGTGGTAGCTTTTTTTTTTTTGTCCTTTCGAGCTTTAATGACTATAGAGTGTAAGACTTCGAATTGCCAAAGTGAAGCGATGTCGAGTGAAAGGTGAGGGGAATAGTAATAACTACTAAAAATTGATTATCAAACTTTTTTTCAATACACGGAAGGAAATTAATGCACAAATGCTTTGATATCGTCTAAACTTTCTCTTAATTTCAAATGTTACAGACTAATTACGTACGCTTTAAGTAGTGGATTATGGAAGACCCCTCAAGTGCCTCTATTTTGAGCAAAGGTTCGAATCTAACATATTAATGACTCATTTCTTATTGAGATGGAGTCTTTTAATATTATAATAATTTATTTAAAATATTTAATTTATAAATTATTTTATTTGTATATAATTTTTCTCTATATCAAAAATAAAAAAATAGTGCATATATAAATCAAAGAAAAAAGGGAAAAGAGTTATAATGTGAAAAAAGGGAGAAAAATTCTATGTAGTGACAAAAAGTCTGCTGAGTTTGTTATTCTTGATTTAAGAATGAAAGATGGAAACCTACAATCCGCAACAACGAAGTCATGAGTCCAATTCCAAAGCATTGTGAAAAATGACTTCAATATTAAGATTTCAATGAAAATAACTCAAAAATTTTTAAGCTCTGCGCCACTAAGAGCGTTCATGATCCTAGCTTTGCAACTCTACTTCAAGTTTGGGCTTCCATTCGTTCCCTATCCCAATAGACGAGTCCTTCGTTAAGACCTTCCTTTTTCTTGTACTTGAAGTATAGCACAAGCTGAATGATGCCTAGCACGGAACCAATCATGTTCGGTGTCTGCAGGAAATAAATTCAAATTGAGAAAATACACAGATTTATCAAAATTTTATGATGTATTTTGCTTTGTTTTCGGAGTTAAAAGAAGAGTGCAAACCGCAATGAAGAAGTCAAGTTCCAATAGTCCATAAATTGCCCAAAGAGTGCTTGCAACGAAGGTGAAAAGTGATAAGTAGAATGGCATAAACTGCACACTTTTTGTTCGTATTACTGTTTTCTGCAAAATCAGAGATGAGATAATGTACATTAATGACTTAATTAATATCAAGATTTTAAATTTCTATGAAAAAATACAGTCAGAATTACGATAAATCGGAGTAGTGGTCCAGAATATATAAATGTGACTCACCATAGCTACTAGTGGAGAGCCATACATTGACGTCGCAGCCACTATTGCCACACATCCAATAAATATCTTACGATGAGGATGATCATGGAATACAAAGATTGAAACCAAGACTATCATAATGGATGTCACTATAAGAAGTGCGAACATAGCCCCAACCCTAATCTGCATTAGAAACAATTATTAAGCTAGTAAAACTTCTGACATTTTTCTTTCTGCTCTAAATTTTCCCGAGAAACAAACACTATAGTAACTAATCTTGCCTTCTCTTTTACTGGAGCGAAACGTAAATAAATGATGATGTATGATAACTCGAGAAGGCCTCCTAGACCATCGATAGAGAACAAAGATGCGTTTTCCCATCCGTAGCTTATCACAGGTGTTGAATACCAGGTGTAAGAAACACAGGTTAAGAGTGAAACGAGGTAGGGAATGCAAGAAAATTCTTCGGTGCTTTTGTTTCTTATCACCCTCGTGAAAGTTGTTCTACAACCAAAACAAATGAACAAAAACCCAAGTGTTTCAAATTACATCATGAAGTGAAAAACAAGAAAGAGTGATTAAGAGAAAGATTCTGGACATTACATGGGTGCACCGAACAGGAATATAGCAGTTACATTGCCTGGCAACGACAAAACCATTTAGAGAGATGATCTGTGTCAGATGATAGTACATCGGAGGCAGAAAAAAGGACAAGGGACAACGTGAGAAATTACCTAAGATTCCGACTATCACACGAAGAAGTGTCATTATCGTGTAGATGGTACTTGAAATGCTTCAAAGGAGTGTTTCAACTAATAATCGACCAAGGTTGTGTTCGTTGATCAGAGCACCCTTTTGGGGCTTATATACATTTGTTTGATTGAGAGATCTGGATGGAGAAGACGCTCGGCTTCTTCAGGAAACGAATTAGCTGTCTAGTGTTTTATAGAGTTAACAGTTGAGGATTCAAAATTTTAATGAATATAGTAACTAACTACACTTTTATTACATCCTAATTTCTTTACTATTTATAATTAATTTGCACCTATTTCTAATTTTTGAACTCCCTCCCACAGTTGGATGTGTTTTACTCTTCACCATTATTTCTAAATCTCTTTGTCAAGTTCTCAAATTCCACACATTTATCTTGCTTGGTGTCTATATTGAACATTCGTTGAGAATAGGTTGAATGTTAGTTGATTCTAAGGTGAATATTGTTTAGAATATGTTGAATGTTGGTTGAGACTACATTGATGACCTTTAAATGTTTCAAACGGACGTGGAAGTTCGTACCGTGAGCGCTGAGAAAAATCTGCTAGGAAAGATTTACGTTGAGGACTCGAATTTCCAATTAATGCTTTCTTTACCTGTGATAATAAGAGGAGGTTTCAAATTTTTAACTATTGGCATTGATAATAGTTAAAATTTTTTAATAATTATTATCATTTGAAAATTTTAACTATTAGCATTGATAATATCTTTAATTAACGGTAGCTCAATCACATTAAAATAAAATGTAATATGTGAAAAATGTGTAACTCATGTTATAATTAATTAATTAATACAATTTCTCTTACATTTAAAAGTTGATATTTTTAAAAGTGAATTATCACATATTCAAGAATTTCGAGTTATAAAACTTACTTTCAAATGAAATATATACATAATTGACATTTTTATTTTTATTTATTAGGTTGGAATTCGGGAAATAATATATGTAATTTATAAATTATATATATTAACTAAATTATTTGATAAATTAAAGATATATTTCACTCATGATATATCAAATTT
>JANKYE010455706.1:0-12296 GCA_032467995.1 Erythroxylum dillonii
GCCTATAATTTGATTATGAGTACATAAGTTAAATACTTTATTTGTATGTTTGATATATACATATTTATATTGGATGTATGTTAAATTGCATGTTTTATATAAATGATATTAATATATGAAATTTTATTTTTGATCAGACGAATCAAATGAATTTCCTTGTTAAAATATTAAATACACATTGAGAACATAATTGTCACCTTCCATTGTTATAGAGATAAACCAAAGTTCTATTTATTACCAAGCTTATTGAGCAAACTTAATGTCATAGTCGATTTTTCACCTAAGGATTTAACTGTTAGATTGAGTTATGTCATATGAGAATGCAAAAAATGATTTTCATTTGCATGCATCACATTTGTGTACACATATGAATCATGAGACATTGCAAAGCTAGTATATGCACTTAATTGACACATCCCAGGATATGAAAGATTTTAACTAATTATGATGTAATTGTGTTGATTATATCTTGAATTTGGCTTTGATGTATTATAAAAAGTGAACTAGGAATTTATTGTTACAATTGAGTGATTGATGAGGTGATGTGTGCATTTAATCTAGGAAAAATGTTAAAAGGCACGATAGATTGATATAAGGGAATTTAGGTTGAATAGGCCTATAAAATGGTGACATGTGGTAATAGGAATAAGTGACAAATGGCTTAGTTAATTGGATGACAAGTGGCTTGAGTACATAAGTGATAAGTGGCATAGGAAACTAAGTGACACATGGACCCAACATTAAGTGACAATTGGCAAGTGAAAGTTGAGACACATGGCTAGGTCTTAGCATGACATTTTGTTGGGCTCCGTTCTTAAAGCCCAACTATCCAAAACATAGTCAAAAAGTGTGAGCGGGTTACCTTGTGGGGGTCAGTTCACTCAACCCTCACTTCTTTTTATCAGTCTTTGAAATTCAACATGTTCATACCTTTACTCATTTGGTACATGACTTGGCGCAATTGCCATGGCTTTTGCTACAGGTGTCGAATTGATTTCGTGTTTAGAAGGATGGGAAGAGGACTTCGGGGTTTATGACTCTCATGAAGAACTCGAAACGAGATTCAGCCTCTAAAATGGGTTAAAATGGAACAGAAGGTATAAGGTGAACAGTGCCTAGAAACTAAGACGAAGCAAAAAAAAACTAAGATGAAGGAAAAACGAAGACGAAGCAATTCAAGACAAAACAAAACTAAGACGAAGCGATCTAAGATGGAACAAAACTAAGACGAAGCGGAGATCAAACTAAGACAAAGCGAAGGTCAAACTACGAAGAAGAGGAAAGTCAAACTAAGATGATAAAAACTAAGACGAAGCGTCTTAGGTACAAAACTAAGGCAAAGCAGAGGTTAAACTAAAACGATAGGAAAGTCAAACTAAGACGAAGCGTTTTAGGTACAAAACTAAGACGAAGCAGAGTTCAAACTAAGACGATAGAAAAGTCAAACTAAGACGATGGAAACTAAGACGAAGCGGAGGTCAAACTAAGACGATAGGAAAGTCAAACTAAGACGATAGAAACTAAGAAGAAGTGTCTTAGGTAAAAAACTAAGACAAAACAGAGGTCAAACTAAGACGATAGGAAAGTCAAACTAAGACGAAGTGACTTTGATACAAAACTAAGACAAAGCAGAGGTCAAACTAAGACGATAGGAAAGTCAAACTAAGACGATGCACCTTGCATAAGAAGATGTTTCAATTGGATATTCCTCACATCCCCAAAGTTAGGACACAAATTTTAACCCTATAAGGGACCCGAAATATGTAATGCAATATAAAACCCGAAAACATAAACATAAACAAAAGTGATCATATATCATTAACAGAACCAAACACAATATAAGCTTAGCTTTAATTACATGTCAACACGCTCATCAGAAGCTTAATACAAATACCGATTGATGCTCAATGTTTGATATGCTTATAAAGCTGGCCAAATGTTACTAACTTAATACAAAAGATACCTAGCTAGCTTGGAATATCCAATTGTCTTGCAAGGATCACTGATCTTCTCGATCTGCACCTGTGGAGTGGAAAAATATTGGGTTGAGCTACACAGCTTAGTGGCTAATATATTTATAGCCATTAGTGATGAGCCACACAATCAAACATATATATACATATACACATTCATATAGGCATACACTTCGCAATCAAAGTTCATCATTTACAATGTCAATTCACATTTCATAATTCAAAATATCATCTCCTAGAACATATTGGATGTGACTCATATCGAAGCATAACACTCAAGTGTCATCATACTTAGCACATCAAAAATGCAAATGCACACACAATTGGCTTGAGGGTTCCGTGAACAAAACAGAGAAACCGAAGTTTACTCTGTGAACAAAACGAGTCCACTTTTCGAATCTCGTGGGCCACAAGCAGGTGATCGAAAGAAGGCTTATATCGACGTGCAAGTGACTAAGAAACGGTTCCTCTCTCGCCCAAACGCAATCAAATTTTTATGCTCAAATCAATCATTCACAATTTTTTATTCTCATGATTTTTCTTCTTTCCATTTAATCAAATGCCAGGATAAAAGTCCACGGCTTAGGATAATCATACTCACAATGTCATGCATCAAAATAAAATTTCCGCATCACAACATTTCAACACACAATACACACACAAGGCATTTTGCCCATTACACAATAACTATAAATAAATTACCCACCTTAAAATCTTGAAATCCAAACTCAATTGTGCCCTTCCACTTGCTCTTGGGTAGGTTGTTCTTGATTTTCTAACACAACTAAAATTCTCATTTAATTCCACTTCAAATGGGAATCCCCCAAATTTCCATAATCATAGAGAAAAAAATGAAATTTACCAAAATTAAACTCAAACTTAACCTACTCATGGTCCATATAGGTTAGAAAGCCCAAAACCTGTCTTAGAAACCCTAAAAGAAAATCAAATGGGTTCTTTAAATCATCTTCTTCCAATCCAACACCCATTTTTACACAAAATACTCGCTCTCTTATTCTTGTCTAACAAAACAAGTGGAAGAAGATAAACTTACTATGGTAAGATGATTTCCCTTCTTGCTCTTTTTCTTTCCAAGCTTCCCACGTTTTTCTTCTTCTCTCTATTTCACATTTTTCAATGCTCTCTTCTCTTAGCTTCCACAACAAACTTCCTTCCCTCTTCTAATTTTAAGACACAATTTAACTTCTTTCTTCCAATTATGCCCCTCCTTAGTCTTGTTCTCCCAATTTTTCCCTTCTTTTGTCTTTTATGGCTCTACCAATCAACTTAAGCTTACTTAATCTCTAACGCTTCCTTCTAATTTAAAATTCTAATTAATGACCTAAAAATAATTAAACCTACAAACCAACCTAAATAAATCATTAAGCAAATAATAAGTAAGAAGTAAAACAAATCAGGATCCAACAACTCTCCTCCCCTAAAAGAATTTCATCCTCGAAATTCTTACTTGAGTCATCGAAGAGGTGTGGATACTTCTCCTTCATTGCTTCCAAAGGCTCCCAAGTTGCCTCCTCTGTCGAATGGTTCCTCCATAAGACTTTAACTAGTTCCATAACCTTGTTTCTCAAAACCTTTTCCTTCGAATCCAAAATCTCCACTGGTTGCTCCTCATAAGTCAAATCCTCCCTTAGTTGGACCTCTAAAGGTTGAACTATATGCGAAGGATCTGATCGATACTTCCTTAACATTGATACATGGAAGACATTATGAATCTTAGACAATTCTATTGGCAAAGCTAACTTGTAGGCTAAAGGCCCAATCTTCTCAGGGATCTCATAAGGGCCTATGTATCTTGGACTAATTTTACCCTTCTTACCAAATCTCAAAACTCCTTTCTATGGAGAAGATCTAAGAAACACTTTGTCTCCAACCTCAAATTCCTTCTCTTTTCTATGTGCATCCACGTAGCTCTTCATTTTGTCTTGAACAGCTTTAAGTCTCTGTTTTACCAAATTGATCTCATCGACTGTAACCTCTACCAGCTCAGGTCCTGCAAGTCTCCTTTCACCTTCCTCATCCCAACAAATGGGAGTTCTGCACCTCCTACCATACAAAGCTTCATAAGGTGCCATCTGAATTTTTGAGTGGTCCGAATTATTATAGGCAAATTCAATTAAAGGAAAATGATCATCCCATGAGCCTTTGAAATCCATAACACAAACTCTCAACATTGCTTCCAAAGTTCGGATTGTTCTCTCCAATTGTCCATTAATCTGTAGATGGAAAGCAGTGCTAAAATGCAACTTTATTCCCAAAGCTTCTTGTAAACTTTTCCAGAACCTGGAGGTGAACCTGGGATCTTTATCTGAGACTATCGAACATAGAATCCCATAAAGTCTGATTATCTCATCTATGTATTTCTTGGCCAACACACTTAACGAATCTATCTGTTTAATTGGCAAGAAATGAGCAGACTTGGTTAGCCTATCTATAATCACCATATTGCATCATGCTTCCTACTGGTTCTTGGCAATCCTATCAAGAAATCCATAGTAATCCTTTCCCACTTCCATTCTGGAATAGGCAAAGGTTTAAGCTTGCCTGAAGGTGCCTGGTGCTCAGCCTTGACCTACTGATACACTAAACATTTACTAACAAACTCTACAATATCCTTCTTTATTCCCTTCCACCAAAAGTGCTCTTTTAAATCTCTATACATTCTCGTACTCCCCGGATGCATAACATAGGGAGCATTGTGCGCCTCATCAAAATCTCATCTTTCAACTCTAATAAGTCCGGGACACACAATCTGTTACCTACCACCATTAGTCCATCTTGTCTTATCTCTATTTCTGAAGGTTTACCATTTTTAATCTCTTCTCTAAGCCTACTCAAGTACTCATCCTCTACCTTCAATTCCTTAATCTTCTCATTTAACATTGGCCTTACCCTAAAGCTAGCCAATATACACCTAGATTCAGCTTGCCTTAAAGTCACTTTAAGTTTGGCTAATTCTTTCAACAAAGGAACATATACTGTCTCCATATGTGCCATAGTCAATTTTCTACTCAGTGTATCCGCCGCTACGTTAGCTTTCCTCGAGTGATAATCAATCATTAAATCATAATCTTTTAGTAACTCTAACGATCTTCTCTGTCTCAAATTCAACTCTTTCTGGCTCATCAAATACTTAAGACTTTTATGATCTGTGAGCACCCTAGTATTGACTCCATATAAGTAGTATCTCCATATTTTCAACGCAAAGATTATAGCAGCTAACTCCAAATCATGTGTAGGATAATTCATCTCATAGGGTTTTAATTGCCTAGAAGCATAAGCAATCACCTTACCTTCTTACATCAACACACAACCCAATCCCTTCCTTGAGGCATCACTATATACTATATACCCATCATTACCCGAAGGTAAAGTTAAAATTGGTGCAGTTGTGAGACAATTCTTCAATTCCTTAAAACTATTCTGACACTCCTTGGACCACACAAACTTTTGATTCTTTCTGGTCAATTTAGTAAGTGGAGCTGCTATTATGGAAAATCCCTTCATAAACCTCCTGTAATACCTAGCCAAATCCAAGAAACTCCTCACTTCTGCTATATTCTTAAGTACTTCCCATTTCACCACAGCTTCTACTTTTCTTAAATCCATATGCACTCCTTGTTCTGAGATTAAATGTCCAAGAAACACCACTTCCCTTAACCAAAATTCACATTTGCCAAATTTGGCATACAATTCATTTTTCCTCAATGTCTCCAAGGCAATCCTCAAATGCTCTTCATGCTCCTTATCACTCTTGGAATAAACCAAGATATCATCAATGAAGACAATGATAAATTGGTCTAAGAAAGACTTAAAGACTCTATTCATCAAGTCTATGAAAGTTGCAAGGGCATTCGTCAATTCAAAAGGCATAACTAAAAACTCAAAATGCCCATACCGTGTTCTGAAAGCAGTCTTTGGCACATCAGACTCCTTTATCCTCAATTGGTGATAACCCGATCTCAAGTCTATCTTGGAGAAGACTTTTTTCCCTTGTAATTGATCAAAAAAATCATCTATGCGTGGAAGCGGATATCTGTTCTTGACAGTGGCATGATTAAGCTTCCTATAATCCACACACATTCTCAAGGATCTGTTTTTCTTCTTTACAAAAAGGACCGGAGCTCCCCAAAGTGAAGAGCTCAGCTTTATGCACCCTTTCTCCAACAACTCCTCCAATTGCTCCTTAAGCTCCTTCAATTCTGCTGGAGCCATTCGGTAAGGCAGAATTGAGATCGACATTGTGCCCGGAAGAAGTTTAATGGGAAATTCAATTTTCCTACGTGGTGGTAGTCCTGGTAACTCCTCGGGAAAGACATCCGGGAATTTCTTGACTACTGGCATATCATCGAACTTCCCTCAATTTACCCATGTGTTTACCACATAGGCCAAAAATGCCTCACACCCTTTCCTCATCATTTTCTCTGCCATCAAGGTCGAAACAATTCTTGATGAGCTAAATTTTCTGTCTCCTATCATCATCACCTTTCTTCCATCCTCCAACTCAAACTCCACTATTTTCTGTTTGCAATCCAAATGGGCATTGTACTTCTCTAATATGTCCATTTCCAAAATTACATCGAAGCCTCCCCATCTTCAAGGGCATTAAATCCACCACTAAGTGTTCCCCACCAATACATAACTTACACTCTCTATACACTTGACTAATAACAATACACTGGCTGATTGGAGTACTCACCATCAAAGGGGTATCCAATGGGCTCACATCTTTACCAAACATAGTTCTACCCGATGAAACAAAGGAGTGGGTAGAACCCGGATCAATCAAGACAATCACATTATCATCATATAATTTCTTCATACCAGTCACCACTTCTGGAGAGGTCTCTGTGTCCTCCCGCATCATTGCAAACACTCTAGCTAGTGCTTGCCCCCTTAGTCTTCCTGGAGGATTCACTTTTCTGGCCACATCAGAACTTCTACTGCCCACTTCGGTTACTATCCTGTGTCCCACTGTCTCAGTTCTCTTCGAGGCTTACATCTAAGCTTTCTCCTGTTTTGTAGGCTGAGGACACTCTCTAACCATGTGCCCTTTTTCCCTACAGTTGAAGCAAGCTCCTGTCAATTTGTAGCACTCCCCTCTATGGAGTTTTCCGCAGTGATCACATTTAGGGATGGGCGATGCATTCCCCTCTCCCCTTCTGTTGCCTCCCACTGTAGAGGCTTGATGAGAATAAGTAGGAGTTCGCATAGATTTAGGCCTGTTGGCCCCACTGTTCCACTCTTCAGACTGCCAAGGGAAAGTCCTGGCACCCCTTTCAGGCATAGGAGTACCACCTCCCCTCTTGAACTGTTCTCTCCCTTTTCTCTTTCTGTTCACAACACTCTTTATGTTCTCTATGTTTTCAACCCTCAGTGCTGCTTCAACCAGCTGCTGAAAGTCACAAAAATTCTGTACCACCACCTTCTCTCTAATGGCTAGATGCAAACCCGATTCAAACCTACGGCACTTAGGCACCTCACTCATCATTAACTCAGCTGCATATCGGGCCAATTGTGTGAATCAGTGCTCATATTCGCTCACTGTCATTTCCCTCTGGGTGAGACTCAAAAATTCTCTTTGCTTCTGCTGAATATACACCTCAGAAAGGTATTTCTTCTTAAACACTACTAAGAAATCCTTCCATGCAAGCAGCAACGGTCTTATTTGGTTCCCTGGTACATTTTCCCACCAATGCAGAGCATCCCCCTGTAGCAAGCTTACAGCATATACCACTTTCTCATCATCTTCACAATCCATTTGATCTAGTATTCTTTTAGTCTTCCTCAACCAAGTCTCAGCTTCTTCTAGGCCCGTTGCCCCATAGAAATCCATCTCCCTGTACTTTCTAAGCTTGTCGAACTGTTTCCCTTTCTTGACTGGGACCGGAACAAAAGATTGCGGCATCTAGCCCATGGACTGAGCAAATGCCTGAAACATCCTCAAATCTAATGGAGTAGGCACTTGCTTTTGTGGAAGAGGAGACTCTCGCGACTGAGACTGAACGGGCTCACTACCTTGCCCTACCGAAGCCTCAGCATTTTTTGGGGCTACAGATTCATCAATACTCTCCTCCCTTGGTGGAGAGTCAGGTGCAATTGATCCTTGCAAACACTAACTATTAGCTTACAATTGATCTTAATTATATTTCCTATATTTATGCATGATATGTATGTCATTTAATACACTCAATCAATTTGACAATGCAACCCGTACCCACATAACCTAACGCTTCATCATACTATGCATACTAAGCCAAGGAAAAACCTAGGGCTTTGATACCACAAGATGTTGGACCCCGTTTCTGAAGCCCAACTATCTGAAATGGAGTCAAAAAAAGTGCGGGTTACCTTGTGGGGGTCAGTTCACTCAACCCTCACTTCTTTTCATCAATCTTTGAAATTCAATATGTTCATACCTTTACTCATTTCGTACATGACTTGGCATAATTTTCATGGATTTTGCTACAGGTGTTGGATTGATTTCGTGTTTGAACGGTTGGGAAGAGGACTTCGAGGTCTACGACTCTCATAAAGAACTTGAAACGAGATTCGGCCTCTAAAAGGGGTTAAAATGGAACAGAAAGTATAAGGTGAATAGTGCCTAGAAACTAAGACGAAGCGAGCTAAGACGAAGGAAAAACCAAGACGAAGTAATTCAAGACGAAACAAAACTAAAACGAAGTGAGACTAAGATGAAGTGATTTAAGATGGAACAAAACTAAGACGAAGTAGAGATCAATCTAAGACAAAGTGGAGGTCAAACTAAGATGAAGAGGAAAGTCAAACTAAGACGATAGAAACTAAGAAGAAGCATCTTAGGTACAAAACTAAGACAATAGGAAAGTCAAACTAAGACGATAGGAAAGTCAAACTAAGACGATAGAAACTAAGACAAAGTGTCTTAGGTACAAAACTAAGACGAAGCAGAGGTCAAACTAAGACAATAGGAAAGTCAAACTAAGACGAAGCATCTTAGGTACAAAACTAAGACGAAGTAGATGTCAAACTAAGACGATATGAAAGTCAAACTAAGACGATACAACTGAGACGATGCACCATGCATAAGAAGATGTTTCAACTGGATCTTCCTCACATCCCCAAAGTTAGGACACGAATTCTAACCCTATAAGGGACCCGAAATATGTAATGCAATATAAAACCCGAAAACACAAACACAAACAAAAGTGATCATATATCATTAGCAGAACCAAACACAATCTAAGCCTAGCTTTAATTACATATCAACACGTTCATCAGAAGCTTAATACAAATACCGATGGATGCTCAATGTTTGATATGCTTATAAAGCTGGTCAAATGTCACTAACTTAATACAAAAGACGCCTAGCTAGCTTGGAGTATTCAATTGCCTTGCAAGGATCACTGATCTTCTCGATCTGCACCTATGGAGTGGAAAAATATTGGGTTGAGCTACACAACTCAATGACTAATGTATTTATAACCATTGGCGATGAGCCACACAATCAAACATATATATACATATACACATTCATATAGGCATACACTTCGCAATCAAAGTTCATCATTTACAATGTCAATTCACATTTCATAATTCAAAATATCATTACCTAGAACATATTGGATGTGACTCATATCGAAGCATAACACTCAAGTGTCATTATGCTTAGCACATCAAAAATGCAAATGCATACACAATTGGCTAGAGGGTTCCGTGAATAAAACAGAGAAACCGAAGTTTACTCCGTGAACAAAACGAGTCCATTTTTTGGATCTCGTGGGCCACAAGCGGGCAGCCAAGAAAAGGCTTATGTCGACGTGCACGTGACTACGAAACAATTCCTCTCTCGCCCAAACACAATAAAAGTTTTGTGCTCAAATCAATCATTCACAATTTCTTATTCTCATGATTTTTCTTCTTTTCATTTAATCAAATGCCAAGATACAAGTCCACGGCTTAGCATAATCATACTCACAATGTCATGCATCAAAATAAAATTTCCATATCACAATATTTCAACGAGTCATTTCAACACACAATACACACACAAGCATTTTGCCCATTACACAATAATTATAAATAAATTACCCACCTTAAAATCTTGAAATCCAAACTCAATTGTGCCCTTCCACTTACTCTTGGGTAGGTTGTTCTTAATTTCTTAACACAACCAAAATTCTCATTTAATTCCACTTCAAATGGGAATCCCCCAAATTTCCATAATCATAGAGGAAAAAATGAAATTTACCCAAATCAAACTCAAACTTAACCTACTTATAGTCCATATAGGTTAGAAAACCCAAAACCTATCTTAGAAACCCTAAAAGAAAATCAAATGGGTTCTTTAAATCTTCTTCTTCCAATCCAACACCCTTTTTTACACAAAATACTTTCTCTCTCTTGTTCTTGTATAACAAAACAAGAGGAAGAAGATAAACTTACTATGGTAAGATGATTTCCCTTCTTTCTCTTCTTCCTTCCAAGCTTCCCACGTTTTTCTCCTTCTTCTCTCTATTTCACGCTTTTCAATGCTCTCTTCTCTTAGCTTCCACAACAAACTTCCTTCCATCTTTTAATTTTAAGACACAATTTAACTTCTTTCTTCCAATTATACCCCTCCTTAGTCTTGTTCTCCCAAATTTGCCCTTCTTTTGTCTTTTATGGCTCTACCAATCTACTTAAGTTAAATTAATCTCTAACGCTTCCTTCTAATTTAAATTTTTGATTAATGACCCAAAAATAATTAAACCTACAAACCATCCTAAATAAATCATTAAGAAAATAATAAGTAAGAAGTAAAACAAATTAGGATCCAACACATTTGGCATGACATATGTCCCACCTCTCCACCACACACTTGCACCCCACGATTTTCACAGTTGAAGGACCATCCTCTTTCATGTTTTGGTCACATACTCTCTCCTCCTTCCTTCTCACCATTGACACTCTCACACAACCTCCATAACTTTGAATTTTGGCAATATTCTGCAGCCTTCATCTTGTAGTTGAAATCCCCTCAAAATTCTGCAACCTTCGTCTTGTAATTGAAACCCCCTTTACTCCATCTTGTTTTTGGTGTATGCTTGAATGCTTGGGAGGCCTTGTTGGCTTCTTAATTGAAGAGATTTTGAGTTGAACAAGTAAGTAATTGGTTGTCCTATTTAGACATATGTGAGCATAACATTCATGATGATTGATTAGGGATAAGTTAGGTTGGATTGCATATAGGGTTGATGATGAAGTGTGTTGGAAATTCAATGGACAAATTGGTTTTGTTTTGATAAATGGAAAGCCTAGGTTATAGGTTCTTTAAAGAATGAATTAGATTGAGATGCTAAAGAAAAGGTGCTAGTGTAGTGTTCTTGAAATGGGAAAGAGTTAGGGTTACATGTACAATGGTGAATGAAAGCTTTTGTTTGGTTTTGATGCCTAAAAGATAATTTGTTTATGAGTTACCAATTGAACGATTTTGAATTGGAATTAGAGATGAATTGATGAGGAATTAAAAGTATTTTTAAGGTGTAATTGCTAAACTATCATGAAGGTGTCAAAATTTGGAAGAAAAGTTGAAGGAAAGTGAATGTGAACTTTCGATTCACCCATCCCACGATCGTGGGAATTGTATTGATTCCTTCCCACAATCATGGAAATGCTTGGCAGTGAGGAAACATTGTGTTTTGTGCTCTTGTTGAATCATACAAGGATAAGAAATTATATATTGGTGCATTTGGACTTAATTGAGGCTTAAAATGAACTTGGTTTGAAGTTGAATTAATTAGTTAAGTGTTTGATGAGTTTAGGTTGTTAATTGATGTTATAACTTAAGGATTGAATTGTTGATATCAATGTATATGAGTTTGAGAAGTATGAGTTATTAATGGAATAAGGATGTTGTTATAAATAGAAATGTATTCCAAAGAATATAAGCAATGTGAATTAGTTATAAATGAAGGAGAATTAGGGAAAATGTGTGAATATAAAGCATTAGTGAAGGATTGATGAATGTATGATCGATCAAATGAGGGTAACCAAATTTACTTAAGGCAAAAACCTAACTGCAAACTATGTATATACAAATTATAATGAATGGATGATCAAGACTTGTGATTAAGATACATACCCGGGATAGTCAATTGAGCATGCATTGAACATAACACATATACATGTGCATGATTAAGTACTTATTCGATTAAACAAGTTAGTAATGTGTAAATGTGTGTGTATTACATGATATAGAGGCACAATTTGTAGGGCCCGGCCCCCACCGCCATCACTCCAGGTATTGTCCTCTTTGGTCAAGGGTGAGGCCACGCCTCGAACCCA
>JANKYE010457685.1:0-12281 GCA_032467995.1 Erythroxylum dillonii
CCCAATTCCTCTGATTAATCACACCGGTACTAACTATTCAGGGTTCTAACCCTTTAATTGGGGACGGGATGTTACAACAATAGTCAAGCTTAGCGTACTAAATTTTATGAAGATGAACAAAGCTACACAACCAAATATACGTGTAGGAAGTAACAATACAAATGGTAGAGTAAAATGTTCAGATAAAACCTATAATGGAGTCTTGAAATTTAGTACCTTTGATGGCATTCTATTTAATAAGTAAACTGATGTAGTAACTGGATTAGCCCAACATTTACTTGGCACACTTGCTTTAATCAATAAGGACTGAGTTGTTTCTAATATATTTCTATTCTTTCATTTCGCAATGTCATTTTGTTAGGGTGTTTATGCACATGATGTTTCATGGAGAATGTCATTCTGCTTAAGGTAATCATGAAAAATATGATTGATGTATTCATCATTGTTATCAGATCGAAGAATTTATAAATTTACTAAAAATTGAGTCTGAATCATTGCATGAAATGCTTGAAACACACTAAATACCTCATCTTTATGCTTCGTCAGGTACAACCAAGTCATTCGAGCGTAGTCATCTACAAACGTCACAAACTAGCGATAACCAAGAGGAGTAGTGATCGGGTAGGGCCCCTAAACATCAGAGTGAACCAATACAAACGGAATAGTACTTTTATTCAAGTTACCTAGAAAAGGTACATGGTGACTCTTAGCTAAAATATAGGTATCACATTTCAAATATGAATTATGTGAACTAGAAAATAAATTAGGTAGCAAGTATTTCATGTAACTGAATGATGGGTGTCCCAAGCGACGGTGCCATAACCAAACCTATTTCACCTTCGCATTATCCAAGTGATGTATACTATCAACATGGCCAGAACTGAAATCATCCATGGAATATAACCCCTCTCTTTTAGTACCACGCCCAATGATCTCCTTGGTGTGAATATCCTGAACAAGGAAAAAAGTAGGATATATTAATGCAACACAATTGTGCTCTTCAGTTACTTGACCCACAGATATCAATTTATGTGAAAGAGATGGAACTAGTAAAGTATGAGGCAAAGAGAGAGAAGGTGACAAAGCTACAATTCCAACCTTGGTAACCGGGTAAATAACTCCGTTAGCATTCTCAACAATAGTTCATTGAGGCTTTGTAATTTCGACAAAATCTTCTGAACAAAATGTCATGTGGTCGGTTGCGTCTGAGTCCACTATCCATTCACTGTACTTACGTTGGTTAGAAGTTAACAAAGCATAGCTATTATTTTCTCATGGTGTGTTACCTTAATCAACAATAGTTATTTGTTCATTTATGGGCTCAATTTCAAGAATGTGAGATAATTGAGGTTCTTCTTTTACTAAAACTCTTGTCTTTTTCTACTACTGGCCTCTTGTTGTTTACGTGCTTTGAGTTTGCTCCACCATTTAGGATACCCGTGTAACTTAAAACAAGTTTCACGTGTATGTTTCATGTTCCCACAATGAGTGCAACCCCCTCCATTTGTTTGTCTTTTAGACATGGAACTTGCATTTGGTCTTCCACCATTTGTAGCGAAAGTTCCTATTTTTGACATCTGATGTAAAGGCTGTTGTTGATGTACACCACTGTTCCCTTTTGATGCCATAACAACACTTGTATGAATCAATTAGGAAATGCACATCATGCTTTAGTTAAATATGACATGCACATTTTTATACATGAATATGATTGTACATGCATTCATTGACATTTTTCGGGTATAATTGATTTATAACTGCAATTAAAATGTGAATTGTGAGTTATTTGCGTTAAAATTTTTTTTGGAGACCATTAGTATTATTTCAAAATTTTTGGTGAATTTGAGGTACATTTGGACTAGGACAAATGCAAGTGGTAGTATAAATTGATATATAAAAAATTTGGATGATTAAGCCTAAAATTGAGTGACATTTGGCATAGTTAAATTCGTGACAAATAGACTAGTAATTAAGTGACAAATGGATAAATTATTGTGTGACAAGTGGACCAATAATTAGGAGACATATTTACTGATTAATTGGTGACATATGGCAGCATCTTGAGTGGATTAGTGGCAGCATCTTGATTAGGCAAATGTAAGACATGCCTTAGGATGAATGTTGTGCTGTAAAGTTGACACCTAGTATGTTGATGGAGCAAATTCTAGCAACAATGTTTCTGCTATTTCTCTCACCTTTCTCCACTGAATTTACTCCAACTTTCTCCTCTTGTTGCACCAAAGCCAACTTTTTACCTTACACAAAATAGCCAAGAAAACCAACTGAAAGTTGCCTTCATCTTTCTGTCCAAAATCAACTTGTTTTCATCATAAGTTTGTGATGAATTTTGCTTGCATGGAGACTTGATTTAATCTAAAGTTTGAGTTGAATTGAAAGCCTAACAAGTAAGTTACAATATGATCTTTATGACATGTTTAGTAGTATGAGAATTATGCCTACATTGGAATGACATATATTAGATATTGGTGAAGATGTATGCTGGAATGTTATGAATTGGAGAATTTTCATTGAATAGACTTCGGTATTTCAATTATATCTTGAAATGTACATTTCCAAATACTTTGATTATTGATTCATAATAAATTAAAGATACATGTCTACAACTTTCCTGAAGAAGTCGAATGTTAATTCTATCTCTAAGCATTTCAAAATCTGGCTAGAAGTAGAGTTAGGAGTTTTGTTACAATTTAAAAACAGTTTGAACTATTTTGGTTATAACTTTCAGTCTACGGAATCAAATTGTATGATTTTGGTGTTATTAGAAACTGGAAACATAGTGGAACAATTGTCTAGAAGAAAGTGTCATTGAAATACACCATTTTCCTTGTCATAATGATCATGCAAAGTTATCCCGAAAGGGGGTGCTAGTATGAAAATGCTAAAGTGTGCTGGAATTTGATAACTGGAATGTTTTTACTGAACATGCTTCGATATTTTAGCTATACTTTGATCTGTAGATTTCCAAATGAAATGATTCTTCATTTAAATTGAACTAGAGACATTAGGCTACAAATGTTAAGAAGAAATTGAATTTGAATTTTGTCCTTAAGGGTCTTGAAATTTAGCTTGAAAGTAAGTCTTGGCTTAGGTAGTAGCACTACTAGGGACAGAAATTAGGTCCTAATGTTATGGAATAAACTGTATTGACGTAGGCTAAATCAAACAAATGTGTCTTCAAAAACGTTATAGTTTATTCTCTTAGCTTTCGATTGGTATAAAGTTTGTAATTTTTGGATATTATAATTGAGAGATATGAGGTGTATAATTTGAATGCATGATCATGCATTATCCAAAATTTCAAATGTACATAGTCTGTGGTATTTTGAAGATAACTCATAAAATAATGAATAAAATTGTACGATCTTGGTATCATTAGAAACTTAAGACATTAGAGAATAACTTTCCAGAAGGAAGTGTCGCCTAATTTTTTCATTTACCTTATCAAAATAATTATGTAAAGTTAACTTGAAAGCATATTATAAGAAAAAATATGAAATGATCAATTGGGTTATGAAATTAGTTTCACATTGTTTTATTATGGTCCAAACCCTAAGTACAAATTATATTAATAAGGGTTTTGCTACCTAAATGATATGGTGACAAAATCTCGATAAGATACCTGGAATTGTCATTGAACATGAAATGTGCATATTGTCTATACATTGATGTGCATAAAGAAAGATTTGCACATTTGTGCAAAATTGTGATATATGTAAATGTGTTTTGTATGATATAGAGGAGCACATTGGACGCTAGTTAGACATTGCCAGACCATCCAGGTAATAACATATTAGAGCGTACTGTGAGTAACCTAAAATGGTCTCACCTTGATTTGTTTTGTTTATTATTGAAATAAATTTAATATTGATGAATGTGTACTAAATTATATACTGAATTCCGGACAATAATTGTCCGAGGCGTTCGATGCATGTGAATATCATTGGAAGTGCTACTTGTATGTGAATGAAAATGATTTATTGAATTTGATATGCGCTGATTATGTTCTGAATTCCGTACATGAATTGTCCGTGGAGTTTAATATTTGTGTATGTATTGGAAGTGTTATGAATTATTGCAAAACTCTGTATGATATTTGAATTCTCAACGAAAGTTGAATGTCGGATTTAGGTCCGATGATTATGAGATTCTGACTATCCATCCTTTGTGATTTTTATACATGGTAAATTCTGTAACTTATGCATTTCATAAAATGCATGTTCAGATAAAGGTGTTGTGACCAGAGTAGCTAGTTTGATAGAACTTTGAGCTCGGTTTTCTACACATAGAGCTTTGCTCCGTGATTTCTGTTTGCACATAGAGCTTTACTCTGTGATATATGTTTATGACTGAGCCCAATGGGCCAATATTTACATTCGTATGTGAAGGCACTCAGTCACAACAATAATAACGAATGTGGAGTCTCATATGCATCTGTATTGATATGTATATGTTCTAATTCGCAATAATATCATGATTTGCTATGATTATGTGTGTATTTGGATTATACAAGATCTGAATGATTATATGTGAATTATGTGATCTTGTGTGATTGACTGATAAGTCAAATTATTTGTAGATGATTTTGGGATGATTTGGAATTTATTTGACTTATTTATGTGCGGATTTGAAGTTTTATGTGGTCGATTCTCTCACATTCCAAATGTGTTGCTTGATAGGTACAAATGGTAGATTGTGGGATAAAAGGCATAACTTTCTTTGTGGATGCCGGATCAAATCCACTCAAGGATGATTTCAAAGAGAATTCCGAGCTCTACAACTTCTGAGAAGCCTCTGAGAAGAAATTATGTCAACTGGAAGGTCAAAGGCATGAAATTGTTGGATTGATGCATGTTCGTTTAACGGACATTCATGTCTATTTAACGGACATCGCTTGGAAAAAGGAACTTCCATACCCAAGAAGGTCCATTTAACGGACATCACTTGGTAAGATGAACTTCCAGACTCGAGAAGGTCCGCTTAACGGACATCACCTGACAACACACAATTTCAGACCCAAGAAGGTCCGTTAAATGGACATGTGTTGGGGGCCAACACGACTTGTTTTCCCCTGTTTAGGAAAACTAGGTTTCTTGGGACAAGAGGACTATAAATACTCACTATTTAGACCTAAAAATAAAGGTTGGACACTGAAAATAAGGTTATTACTGTTGGGAGGCACAAAATAAGAGGAAGATAGGGAATTTGGGGGATTTCCCCAAGGATTGGGAGCTACATTCTTTTGTGTTTCTGCTACTTTATCTACTCTTTCTTAAATGCTGACCATCCTTATGTGTATGATTTTTGTTACAATGTTCTGGAACTAAACCTCATTTAGGGTGAGGGGTGTAGCCCATTTGGGAGATGATTTGTATGATATGGATTGTTGAATGTTGAATGAAAATTTCTGGCTTATGTTTGTCTTCTTTGAATCTCACTGTTGTTTCTATGTTTGATCTCCATAGATGTAATCTTAGGAATCATATGATGTATTGAAGAGTGAAAGATGGTTCATGCTATAGGAAGATGAACACCTTAGACTTAGAGGTAGAGATATCCTAAGCCAGGGTGAGAACTTGCGGTTGCTTGTTCTTCATGGATTTGGTTAGTAAGTTCACACATTGAGAGATGGTGTTCATCTAGCTGGGTACTCTTGTATGCTTTGAAAAGAGATATGGATAAAGTTGTGCAACTATTTTCATAGCCTAACATTCAATCAATCTCATATTGTATGAGTCAATCTTTTGAATTGGTGAACCCCAATCCCTAATTCTAAACCTTTGATTTACCCCATGCTATTTTCTTGTTTAGTACTTATGATTTACTATTCACTCAACTCCAATCACATTTTAGAATTTTCTGTCGATAACATGCAAATAATTAGAATTGATATGGTAGTGAATGAATTGGTCCTTTAGGGAGACGACTTTGGAATATTCAGCGTGTGGATACTAGAAACGACTTTGTACACTTGCAAAAAATTATCGATCAAGTTTTTGGCGCCGTTACTGGGGACCTTTTTATTACTGCTTTCATTAAGTCTATTTATTCATGTTATCTATTTATTTATTATTCAAGTTTTCTTCCATTATTGAATTTTGAACCCTCGAACTTGTTTGATTGCAGGAGTTACATACACTTAAAGCATTCACAAAGCTTTAACAACGAATCACTTGTTGAAGGAACAACGCTCAAAGGAGGAGAGAGATGGCCAACAATAACCAAATTCCAGAACTGCATGAAGAGCATGAGCTAGGGAATGAAAAATTTAATGGAGAAAATCAAGCCGAGCTGGTTGTTGTCAATCCCGTTGTAAAGAGAGTTTGGGATTATCAGATGCTGTTTATTGTTGGGAACCCTTCATGCATTAGATTAACTGTAGCAGCACGGAATTACGAGCTGAAGCAAATACATTTGTCTATGTTGCTGCAATTTAATGGGATGCCCAGTGAAGATTCGCTAGCCTTTATGAGAGATTTTTATGCGATAGTTCAAACGCTTCCTTTGTATGGACCATCGGGGGATAAGTTGAGGATAAAGTGTTTTCCTTATTGCATGAAGGGATTGGCGAGAAATTGGCTGTTGAGTTTAGAGGTGGATTCTATTGATATAAGGGAGAAGGTTATGGAGACCGTTATGATGAAGTGGTACCCAACCCATAAAACTCTTGAACTCCGAAAGATGATACATTGGTTTTCGCAAAAGGACGGAGAAAAGTTTCATAAGGCTTGGGAACGGTTTAATGATCTCCTTAACCAATGTCCGTACCATGGATTTGACATGTATTTATTGACTCAGTTTTTATACTATGGTCTCACCGATCATAACCAAACCTTAGTGGATTTGAATGCTGGGGGGAATATAACTGACTTGAGTTCTTAAGAATTATGAAATATTTTTAAAAAGGTTGCAGAGAACTCACATTGCAAGGTGACTAGGAGCAAACCTGTGACTTTAAATGAAGTGGGTTCCAAGTCAGACATGGCTTATCAAGTTGTTGAGATTAATAAGAAGTTGAATTTGTCGATGAATGATAACAAGTTTAGTAGAGATCCCTGTACTTTGTGTGGGAGATTTGGGCATTCAGTAGCGGGTTGTATGAACATTGAGATAGCTATGACAGAAGAAGAGGTAAGCTATGTGAACAATAGTAGGCAGGGTCAGAGACTAGACCCTTTCTCAAACACTTACAGTTGAAAATTCCACCCAAATTTCTCTTGGAAAAATCAAGGGGTGGCAAAACCAATGGGACCACCAGGGTTCCAAACACTAGTAAAGCAACAATACTCAGCCCCTTCATCTTCTGCACCGAAAAAATTTCCCTCCCCATGGCAGAAAAAGGTAGATCGACTTGAGGATATGTTTTCTCAACTTATGGGCAAGATGGACCAGAGTACCCAAGCTAGATCTCAAGCAATGAACAGAATGAAGCAGAATATTCAATCAAATCAAGCAGCTATTAGGAATTTAGAAGTGAAAATCAGTCAAGTGGCAAAGGAATTTAGTGAAAGAGGAAAGGGGAAGCTGCCTAGTAATACCCAAGTGAATCCGAAACAAGATTGCATGGCAGTTGTTCTAAGAAGCGGTAAAGTTATAGAAGGTGTAGTCCCTAAGACGAAGGAGGCTCAAGATGTGGAAGGTGAAAAGATGGATGAAGGGGAAGAATCTAAAGAGCCCACGTAAAAGAAAAAATTACCATCTAGGTAAGACTTTACCTTTATACCACCTATACCGTATCCCCAAAGGGTAAGGAAGAGGATGACGATTCTAAATTCCAAAAGTTTCTCGATCTGTTCAAGAAAATTCACATCAATATCCCTCTTACGGAATCTCTTGTGGAGATGCCTGAATACACCAAGTTTTTGAAGGAGATCATCTCCAGTAGCCATAACCGAGGAGTTTAGTTCTATTTTACAAAATAAACTACCCCTAAGTTAAAAGATCCAGGGAGTTTCACTACCTTGTCACTTTGGAAAATCTAATATTTTTCAATGCTTATATGACCTCGGTGCAAGCATTAATCTTATTCCACTGTCTCCATATAACAAGTTGGGAATTGGTGAACTTAAACCAACTACAGTAAAAGTTGGTACGCTTATAATTCTGGCTTATTTTGTTGTGCTTGAGATAGAGTTTGACATACTGGTTCCCATAATTTTGGGAAGACCATTCCTAGCCACTGGTGGAGGATTGATTGATGTCCCGGATGGTAAGCTAACCTTGTGGGTAGGTGATGAAAAAGAGGAGTTTAATATTTTTAAAGTATTGAGGGGTCCCTCTTTTGATGAGGTCACTTACCAGATTGATGTAATTGATTTTCTCACATTTGAATCTATTCCTGAATTAATGTGTGATGATGCTTTAGAAGCATGCCTAACCCTAGGAATAGAACCAACTGAGTTAGATGATGAGTTAATGGAATATGCCTAAAGGTTGCAAGGTAATGGTTTTAGGTATAGACCCCAAATTGAAGAATTGGGCCCTCCGAAACCTAAACTATTGCCCCCCCATATTAACCCACCAAACCCTAAACTTAAACAGCTTCCAATTCATTTAAGATATGCATTTTTGGGAGAGGCAAATACATATCCAGTTATCATTTCTGCTTCTTTGGACTCCTCTCAAGAGGAGAAGTTGCTAAGGATATTGTGTGAACATAAATTGGCTATTGCTTGGAGTATTGTTGACATAAAGGGGATCAACCCTTCTATTTGTGTTCATAGGATCCTAATGGAAGAGAACCACAAACCTAGCGTGGAAAGTCAAAGGCGGCTCAATCCTAACATGAAGGAAGTTGTGCGATCTGAGGTACTTAAATTACTTGATGTGGGAATTATTTATCCTATTTTTGATAGCCTTGGATAAGTATAGTGCAGGTAGTGCCTAAGAAAGGTGGCATAACTATTGTTTCAAACGATAGGAATGAACTAATTTCTACTAGGGTTGTGACAGGATGGAGGGTATGTATAGATTATAGGAAAGTGAATGCAGTCACTAGGAAAGATCACTTCCCTCTTCCCTTTATAGATCAAATGTTGGAGAGATTAGCGGGGCATGAGTATTACTGTTTTCTAGATGGTTATTCAGGTTATAACCAAATCCTGACAGCTTAACGATGCTCAACTTAATTATACAACTACCAAGAAAGAATTACTACCAGTAGTTTATGCTTTCAATAAATTTAGATCTTACTTGGTCGGCTCCAAAGTCATTGTTTACACTGACCATTTTGCTCTAAAATATCTTCTCACAAAGAAAGATGCAAAACCTAGATTGATCAGATGGATTGTACTTTTGCAGGAATTCAACTTGAAAATTTGAGATAAGAAGGGATCGGAGAATTTAGTAGCCGACTACTTGTCATGACTAAAACAGGGAGACAAGTCGAGAGAGGAACCAATCAATGATACCTTCTCTGATGAGAATCTGTGATCTGTGAAAGACAACATCCCTTGGTTTGCTAATTATGTCAACTTTCTGGTGTCTGATATTATTCCTTCTGATTATTCATACCATAATAGAAAGAAATTTTTATCTGAGATGAGGAATTACTTTTAGGAAGATCCATTGCTCTTTCGGAGATATGTTGACCGGGTGATTAGGAGATGTGTACCTGATGAAGAGACACAATCAGTTCTACATCATTGTCATGCTTCCCTGTATGGAGGACATCATGGGGCCAATAAAACATCGGCGAAGGTCTTATTATCTGGACTCTTTTGGCCGACTCTATTAAATGATGCTAGGACTTTCATCATGACTTGCGATAAGTGTTAGAGAACTGGAAATATTGATAGGAAGCATGAGATGCCTCAATCTAGGATTTTAAAAGTATAACTTTTTGATGTATGGGGTCTGGACTTCATGAGATCGTTTCTAGTGTCTTTTGGAAATGAATATATCTTTGTGGCTGTTGATTACGTATCTAAGTGGCTGGAAGCTATAACGTTGTCGAATAACACTGGGGCTAGCGTAGTCAAATTTGTCAAGAAGCACATATTCTCAAGGTTTGGTGTCCCAAGAGCTATAATAAGTGATAATGGTGTACACTTTCAGAATCATCAATTTAAACCGCTATTATCCAAGTATGGGTGTCATTTCAAGTTTGGTACCACCTACCACCCTCAAACTAGTAAGCAAGTCAAGGTATCTAATCAGGAAATCAAGCAAATTCTAGAGAAGATAGTTAATACCTCAAGAAAGGATTGGGTATTAAAACTTGACGACGCTCTATGGGCTTATAGGACAACCTACAAAACTCCTTTAGGGATGTCCCTTATAGGCTTGTCTTTAGAAAATCCTGCCATCTTCTGGTTGAAATTGAACACAAGGCATTATGGGCCATCCGGAAGTTGAATTTTGATATCAAGGAAGCAGGATAGAGGAGGCTAATAGAGCTGAATGAGCTAGATGAATTTCGCCTGGATGCTTTTGAGAATGCTCGCATATACAAGGAAAGAACCAAGGCTTTTCATGACAAGCACATCCTGTGGAGGAAGTTCAAACCAGGCTAAAAGGTTTTGTTATTCAACTCTCACCTGAAATTATTTATGAGAAAACTACGATCAAGATGGTCGGGATCGTTCGTAATAACAAGGACATATCTTGTAACATCCCAGATTACCCGCTTACAGATATTGTCCGACGTTATAAGTCCTCCTCAAAAGAGTTTTGTCCTCAAAACTCCTAAGTCGAGGACACAAATAAATAGGGGTACTGATGTCTCATAGTATCCTCATGCTCCCATGTCATCTCCTCAACCTTATCGCTCTTCCAAAGAACCTTAATCGTGGGTACCTCCTTGCTGCGTAATTTCTTTATCTGTCCATCCAAAATATGCACTATCTGTAAGTAGGTGATCTGGGATGTTACAAGTGGTATCAGAGCCGGTATCCGAATCATTGTGCCAACTAGGTTGGACCCCAAAGAGGGCTAGGCCCTAAGGGGGTGGAGAGTGTAAGATCCCACATCGGTTGGAGAGGGGAACGAAGTACGCCTTATATGGGTATGGATACCTCTCCTTTACAGATGCGTTTATCATGGCCTGATGCACCAGATCCCATCGAAAATATAAGGTTAAATGTGCTTGGGTGAGAGTAGTTCTAGGATGGGTGACCTCCTGGGAAGGCCTATGGAGAAGCAAAACCGTGAGAGCTTGGCTGGGCTAAGGCCTAAAGCGGACAATATCTATAAACAGGTGACCTGAGGTGTTACATATCCATATGGAGTAGTGGAAATTAGGCGGGATGATCAAGAGCCCTTTGTAGTTAATGGGCAAGACTTAAGCACTATCTCGAGGGAGAAACGGTGGGATGCATTTCCACTGTCACATTTCAAGGTTGATAATAGAGTGGGCGAGTCTAGCTAAGGACATTAAATTTAGCGTTTATTGGGAGGCAACCCAATATCTCTAACTCTTGTGTTATTTCCTTTTGTTTTTGTTGTTATGTTAAATTTTAACTTGTTTGTCTCATCAGTTCGTTGTGCTTAATTTATTATGTGTGTTGAGGGATGCGTTTTGTGAGGCGTTTCAGGAACATCTTCCAATAGCATGAGGAATGGTGTGGTCACCACTTTTAAAATTTAGAGGTGAGACTCATTTTAGAGGTGAGACTCAATTTCTATCCATTTTATTTTGATTCCAATTTTAGCACTTACACATCATGCATGTAGCCTTAGGGCATCATACAAGGGCTAGAAGGAACAAAGGAAAAAGGGAAAAATGGGAAAAAGTCATGTATGTCCATTACATGCATGTTCGTTTAACAAACATTGGCTACCTCCAGAACCTAATTTGACCTATAAAGGTCCGTTTAATGGACACGAGGACCTCCAGTTGCTTAATTTGACCCATAAAGGTTCGTTAAATAGACATGCATATCTATTTAACGGACAAAGTTTGAATGCTGCTTAAACCCTCCTTCTCTCTTTCCCGCACTCTCCCTCTCTTTTTCTCTTGACGTCGTCACGTCCCCTCTCGATTTCTCCCACCTCCGACCACCCTAACCCTACTAGCCTAAACCCTCAACCCCTCTTCATCTTTCCCCATTCTTTCCCTTCACTCCTCCCTATCAAACCTTTAATCTATAGGATATTATGTCCCCCAGATCGACAAGGACGTCTAGAGAAGGAGAGCTGTCAGAGAAGTGTGGGAGGGAGGAAAATATTTGAGGTCTCCATTGCAAGTGTTGGACCCCGATCCTTAAGTGGCAATTTAGAGATATGAAATGAAATTCAATGAGTGTTTTGTATATGTGTTATGT
>JANKYE010459969.1:0-12267 GCA_032467995.1 Erythroxylum dillonii
TTTCCCATAGTCGAAGATTACTCAAGATCATGGATCACAACAATGATATTCCAGTCCAGCAAAATCCGGCTGAACCAAGTGGAATAAATCTTAACCAATTATTTTGATCACTTGATGAACATATCAAATTAAAAATTATAGAAATGTAAAATTGCTATCTCTCTCATAATTAGGGTTACTAACATTTTTCTATCAAGTTTCTATAACCATAAGAGAGTTAAGAGAGAACCCAACTTAATCAAGAATGTGGTGAAGTTCTTGATCTATTTACGATAATGGCATCGTAGGCATCATTTACATAATATTACATTATAATGATTTATGACAATTATTTATTTAAGATTCTAAAGTTAAGAATGTTAATTTTGATTTTTATGTTATAAAAATTATATTTTCACATGATGTATCAGAGCTAGTATTCTGAATAAACAATTTATTCATCTATTTTATTATGATTATTTAATAATAATTGTCAAATATTTTTTTGAAAAGTTTTGTGATTATTCACGATTAAAATTAAGCATAATGTGTATCTTGACTTCGATCTATCGGCTGAAAGTCAAGCAACCCAGCCATTAGATAAAAACAAGCATAACATCGTTGCTAAGAATTGAGCCCTAGTCTTTAGGGTGAAAGACAAGCATCCGACCATTAGAATGATGTAGATTTCACGATGACATAATTTGTCCACTTATTATCAATATTCGAAGTTCACGTAGAATGTTTTTAAGCTTTTTTAAATTTTGTTATTTCCATAAGTTAATCCCACTTTTATTTTATTTTGATTTTATATATTATATTAATTTTATCAATGATTTCTAGTTAGTTTTATGCATATTATTATTAGAATTGAAAATTATGTGTTATTTAATTTATACAATGACATTATAAAATGATAATTTGTTGGTCGCTAAAATGACCAAATTAATTAAGTGAAATTTTGTGTATAAATAGTCATTTCATCATCATCATTATCATCATCACCTAGTCCGAAATCCCGTAATGAAGCGGAGTCTGAAGAGGTTTGATAACACACTGCCTTACCTCTACATAGTAAAGAGGTTTTTTCTAGTAGAGCTATAAGCAAATGAGACAAGATATGAATGGTGCAGGTTACAGAGGGAAAAAGTAAAAACTAGCATGGTAAATTATTAAATAAATAAAAATTATTTAACACTAAATACAAAAATAACAATAAAAATACAGGGTAAACCTGATGGAGTCCAAATCCGCGAGTACGCGATAAGCTGCATCGACCAACTCACCTCATTTCTAGTTACTATCGGAGTCCTTGCTCATACACCCTACAGATATGTCAGTCCTACTATCCCCGTAATCTACCTGCCACGAGTCCCATCTATAAAAAACTACTCTACTATAATGGCGAACTTTAAAGGTTAATCCCTTACCCTTATCCGATCACGCCGTACTCGACTGTTTGTAGCTACTACCTCATTAAGGTCTAACTCAGACAGATCTTGCTTAATCACTTCCTTTCAGGTCTTGTAAGGCCTCCCCTTCTCCTCTTGTATTCACTAAGAGTTATACTCTTGCAACAACGCACTGGGGCATCAGAGGGCCTCCTGTGTACATGCTTGAACCCCCTAAGTCTAGTCTCTCTAAACTTGTCGGCCACACTAACCACCTGTAGTCTACCTCTCACCACACGATTCTGAACTCTATCTCTTTTGGTAAGGTCACACATTCACCAAAGCATACGCATTTTTGCTACCAACAACTGTCTTGTATATCAACGTTTGGCAAGCCAATGATCTGCCCCATATAGCATAGTTGGGCGGATCACCGTTTTATAAAACTTCCCCTTGAGTTTTACAGGAATCTTTTTGTCACATAAAACCCCTAACGCACTTCTCCATTTGGTCCATCCCGATCTAATACACTGTACTATATCCGCATCGATATTACCATCACTCTGAATGATGGAACTTAGATATTTAGAACACGATTACTGTGGTATGAAGACAGCACCAATTGTCACCACTACGTCATGTACCCGCTGGTTTCTGAAAAAGTTGCATTCTAAATATTCCGTCTTAGATCTACTCATTCTAAAACCTTTCGGTTCTAATGTATCCCTCTAACGTTCTAGCTTGAAATTGGCCCCCTCCCGGGTCTCATCCACTAGGACAATATCGTCAGGAAATAACATACACTAAGATACTTCTCCTTGTATATGTTTGGTAAGTTCATCTAACACTAGAGTGAACAGAAAAGGCCTTATTCATAAAATATTAATATCTATTATTGAATTATTATATAATTAAAAGATGTTTATTAGTTGATAGAATCTTAGAATTTATCTAAAGGTAAATTAATACCCTATGATTAATAAACATAATAAAAGAAAATCAATATTCACTTGTCAAATATATTATATATCCAAAGATATTGATCGTATTGGATGAGCTCTTATTTATTACCTAATAAAGTTTGTATGACATTAAACTTATGATAATTTATTGTTAAGTTTGTCCAAAAAAACATGCAATATATTATAACTGTTTAATTATTTGAATATGATGATTTACTGAGCATTTATGTATTTGCATCTATTTCTCTTCATTTGCATTTGCATTTTTATTACCTTATTTAATTATTTGAACTTCTCTTAATGTTGTGAACAACTCAATTTCCATTTAGATGTTTTGGATCTTGACTTGGCATTGTTACAAGAAAAACTATTGCCATTACAAATACAAGTAGTAAGGTTGAGATGTTTATACCTTACAACTAATCGATTGGTTGTAGTTTAGTGACAAAATAATTTAAAGACATTCTTTATCTTTTATATGTTTAGAAGTATATGATAAAGTCGATGAAATAATTATACATTGCAAATGAAATTATAATGATATTATAATTATGAGATTCACATTGCATTTATGTATTATCCCGAAATTGTTCCTAGTCATTGTTCTATTAAGACTGAACATTAATAGAACGTAAAAAGAGTAGCGCACATTATGTTTTTCCTTATAAAGGAAGTAGTCAATTTCATTGACTAAAGTATGAAAATACTAAAAAAAAATACCTATGGGTGCTTGTTAGAGAACAAGTTCACTGAATTGACCCAATATGAGAAATATATTTAGAACATTGCTTGTATGTCTATGGAAATTCTCATTTTGATGATTATATAAATTATCCTTTAACTTGAAGATCTTTAAAGTTATCTTGTATAGGATTGTTATCTTTTGACACTACTTATGGCTTATTCTAATCGTAGGTCATTTAGTCAGTAGTTATCGGAGGTGATATGACCTATATGGAGGTGGTTGACTGATCAAGATAGGATTCATTACCCTAAAGTAATTAGGGAGAATGTTTTGTTGTTATCGATTAGTATTGATTTGGGAAATCCTTGGCCAATGTAAAACATCGTTATGTAAATAGTTTATGAATGTCATTAATTGAATTAATAGCTAATGTCAGAGAACTAATATGATTGGACTTAAAATAGAGTAAACATTAATTCCATGCTCTATATGTAATCGAAACATTATGAGATGAAATGATTGAATTATATGAAAAAATTATGCACTGAAAGATTAGTCAAAACTATTTTGACATTCCTAAATATTTAGATAGTCATGATGTATTGTTAGATGCCAATCTTCATATATAATTATATATTATTTAATTGAAGAATTAAAGATAAATTAAAAGGACATAAATTGTTTAACTGGAAATTAAAGATAAATTAAAAAGACTTTTAATTTATCTAATTTTAATTATGAATTAGAATTGTAATTTATAATGATTGCCAACATATTTGGAAACCTAATGAGTATCATATGAAGAATAAGTTGAAGGAGAGCAAAGATATTTTAATCAAGTTGGACTTAATTGTAAAGTTTAAGAAACTTTATGCTTAACTATGAGATATTTGATAAATAAAGATCAATCTGAGATATTGGATCTTATTTGGGTATAATTGGTATTTAACTAGAATTATTTGTAATTCTAGTTAAAGTTTAATTGAAATTATAATTTAATTTTAATTAAATTACTAAAATGTCCAAAACTTATTATAAATATGCTTAGGCTCTAATGGAGATAACACTTCTTGCTTAACCCGCTTTGTAAGAATTAAAGAGTTATCTCAACATGTTTACCCTTAGAGGCCAGACACTTGTATAGCTATAATGGTTGAGATAAACTAATTTTGGAAATAGTTAAAGAGATACGACAAGAAAAGGATCAAGTTTCAAAGTAAGGTACAAATTAAGATTCATTCTTTATTATGATTTATGTGTTAATTATTTTATATAATTAAAGAGACCTTGGTTTTTAGGAAATTAAAATATGAAAAATTTTCATAATTATTTTGCAACAATTGGAATCGAATTCCATTCCAAATTCTCAACAGAGAAGACAAACTATAAAGCATTGTAAAGGTCTAATAGATTATGTCTTCATTTCATACAAATGACTATTACCAACAACATTAAGATCACTATTCCAAAAACTGAAAGTGCTAAAAAATGTCTTAAATTTATGGAATTCACTTTGGTACAATATGGTTGAACTCATGACTGTGAAGTTTGATTTGTTGTAAAGCATCTAGCAATATGTCCTAAAGATGACGGATATTGTAATAAAATTAAAGACCTTAGGTATGATAGTTGATGACTCCTTTTCAGTGCAATTCATTATGAAATTGTTACTTCCTAAGTATGCACCTTTTTAAATTAATTACGACACTATAAATGATAAGTGGAATGGTAATGAATTGTCTAATATGCTTATTCAAGAGGGAAGAAGGCCAAAGAATTAAGTAGTTCATTTAATTAGCCTTATAGATCAAGGAGCTAGCAAGATTTAAAGGCGAAGAAATTTAAGAAGAAAGCACTCACTAATGCTACACATGTTATAACTAATGTTGATAAAAAGGAATAAGAGATAGGTAAGTATCATTTTTGTAAGAAGGGGGGACATTATTAGAAAGATTGCCTGAACTGTAAGGCTTAGTTTGAAGAAAGGTACATCTAACTTTTTTTTTATGTTCGATCTAAACTTAACTAATGTTCCTTCTAACAATTGGTGACTTGATTTTGGTGCTATTACTTATGTTTCTAATGTTATGCAAGCATTCCTTACAATTCAAACCATAAGCCCAACTAAGAACTCTATTTTTAGGAAACTGTAAAAAGGTCCCAATTGAAGGCGTAGAGACTTATTATCTAATGTTAGATATTGGTTATCACCTAGATCTAAAACAAATTGTTTATGTAGATTCAATTTCTAAAATCTTAATTTCTATTTCTAAACTTGATGAAGGTAGGTTTACTTTTAAGTTTGGTGATGGTCATTTTATTTTGTTTAAACATAATTCTATTATTGGTTATGGAATTCTTATGGATGGTTTATATAAATTGAAACTTGATGTTAATTTTTTGAATCTCTATTTTCCATTTATTATACCATTAGAACTAACATAACATAATGAATGATAATTTTGCTTACTTGTGAAATAAATATTTAGGTCACATATCCAAATAAAGATTAGAAAGATTGGTAAAGAATGAAATTCTTTCGACTTTAGATTTTATTGTTCTTTGATATATTTGTGGATTACATTAAGGGAAAGCAAACGAAAAATTGTAAGAAAGGAGCCATAAGAAGTACTCATTTCCTTAAAATTATACACACTAATATATAGAACTTTTGACACTCCATAGTTTGTAGAGAAAAGTATTTTATGATGATTTTTCACGTTATATATATGTATATTTGCTTAATGAAAAATATCAAGTTATAAACATCCTTGAGATGTATGTAAAGGAGGTTGAAAGACAATTAGATAAAAAAAAGTGAACATTGTAAGATCTAATGGAGGTGGTGAATATTATGAAAAATATGATGAATCATGATAATGTCCAGGTCTAATTGAAAAGTTTCTCGAGAAACATGGCATATGTGCATAATATACTATGTCAGGCACAATTCAACAAAATAGTATGATGGAAAGGCATAATAGGACACTAATGGATATGGTTAGGAGTATGATGGGTAATTCCTCATTAACCAAAGCCTTGTGGATGCACACACTTAAAACTACTGTGTATTTGTTAAATACGATTCCTAGTAAGACAATCCCTAAAACTCCTACTGAGTTATGGATTGAAAGGAAACCTGTATGAGGCACCTGTATATTTGGGGTTGTTCAATAGAAGCATGAGTTTATAATCCATAAGAAAAGAAATTAGACTCTCAAATAGTAAGTGGTTACTCTATTGGTTACTTAGATAAATCTAAAGGGTATAAGTTTTATTATCCAAACTATAGTCCAAAAATTTTGAAACAGCTAATGCCAATTTCATTGAAAATGGTGAAGTTAGTAGAAGTACTGCAAAACATGTTATGGATATTAGGAAAAAAAGGGATAAGGTTCCATTACCCATAAATGTTCCAATATTCACATCTATACCAAATAATATTCTAGTATTGAAAGAACAAAATAATTCTAGATAAGACTTGGATGAAACAACACCTCATAAATAAACTAACTTACAACCAATTAATTTAAATATACCACGTGGAATATCTTTAAATAAACCTGTAAGAATACGGGGATCATATATTCCTAGAGTCAAAATTTTATTGTGGCATTAATAATGATCTTATTTCATTTTCACAAGCCATAGAAAATGAGATTGATGCTATAAAAGATTAGTTAAATTCAATTGCACAAAACAATGTCTGGGACCTTGTTGATTTGAAAGAAGGATCTAAGTGAGTCAGATGCAAATGGTTTTTCAAGACTAAATATGACTTAAATGGCAATATTAAACAAAATAAATCTAGACTTATTCTTAAAGGTATACTCAAAAGGATGAAATTGATTATAAAGAGGCTTTTTCATCTATCTCAAAGAAAGACTCGTTAAGAATAATCATGGTATTAGTGACTCAGTTTGATTTAAAGTTACATCAAGTGGATGGAATGGTGATCTACAAAGAAGTTTATAAAGTTACATAAATTGGATGTGAAAATACCTTTTTGGATGGTGATCTACGAAGAAGTTGATGTGGATCAACCCAAAGGTTTGCCCAGAGAAGGAAAGGGTCACATGGTATGTAAATTTAAGAAATCAATATAAGGACTTAAACAAGCTTCTTAATATAAATGATACCATAACATCTTTTGGTTTAAATAAAATCTCATTAATCGTTGTATCTATTGAAAGATCATGGGGATTTTTAGTTCTGTATGTTGATGATATTGTACTTGTTACTATTGATTTATACATATTATATAAGACTAAAGATTTTCTCTCTAAGAATTTTGAAATGAAAGATATGAGAGAGGCATCCTATGTGATAGGAATTTCAATATTTTGAAATAGATCATAAGAATTGGTAGGCTTATCTCAAAAGACTATATTGAAAGAATCCATAAAAGATTTAATATGAACAAATGTTCAGTAGGGATTGTCTTGATACAAAAAGGGAATAAATTTAGTCTCATACAATGTCCAAAAAATGATGTAGAATATAGAAAAATGGAATAAATTCTATATGCTTTTGTTATTGGTAGTCTAATGTATTTAAAAACATGCACGAAACCTCGTATTAGCTTGTAGTTGGAATGCTAGGCAGATATCAAAGTAATCCTGGTATATACAATTGGAAAGTTGCAAAGAAAGTCATGGGGTATCTTCAAGAAACAAAAAACTATATGCTCTTGTATAGAAGATCAAATCCATCAGACGTACTTAGATATTTAGTTTTAAATTTTCCTAGATGCATTGACAATAGAAAATCAATGTTTAGCTATTTGTTTCTAATAGTAGAAGGAGAAATTTCACGAGAAAAATGCCAAATAAGTCATTACTTTATTCACTATGGAAGCAAAATTTGTAGCTTATTTTGAGGCTAAAATTCATGCTTTATGGCTGCTAAATTTTATTTTAAGATTAAGCTACTGAAAATTTATTGTGATAATTATGTAGCAATTTTCTTCTCCAAAAATGAGAAATATTTTAGAGGGACTAAACATATGGAGTTGAAATATTTTGCTGCAAAGGAGGGGGTTTAGAAATAAATAGTGTGTATTGAAAATATTAGGAAAAAGCTTATGATTGCTAGTTCTTTATTATGATTGCTTGTCCTTTAACTAAAGGCCTTCTATTAAAGATATTTAAGGAACATGTTCAAAGAATGGGCCTTGGTTATATTGATAATTTTTATGAAATTTTGACACTCTTGAGCACAATAAAGTTTCTGAATGGTAATTTTCTTATTTATTATGATTATGTACATATAATTGTTATTAAATAAGAAATAAAATTATCAATTAACATTAATGTGGACCTTTATGATGTTTATATGTCATAATGTTATTTGCCATGATAAATTACTAGTGTTGTGGTATATGGAAGGAAGTATGCAAATTTGAAATGTAGAGTTGTCATAACCCGAATTATGTGGTTTATTGTGTTGAGACAAATTTTTGAGATATTAAGAGATTTATTTATGCATACTTAATGTTTACACTATTAAAATAAAGTCTGAAGCATCAGGTTAAGTGGAAGAAGGTAACAATGTAGCCTACTTAGTAGCCATATTCTAAATAATATTAATGACATTAATATAATTAAGAGTCCTATTTGTTATATATTTTTCATTTAATAATGAAATAAATCTCAACCGTTTATTTATGTCACTTAGTGGACATACCAGTTTATAATTCATAGATATATAAATTGATCATCTCTTTACTAATTAAGGTTACAAACAATTTTTTATCAAGTTTTTGTAACCATAAGAGAGTCAAGAGAGAGAAACAAATTTTAACCGAAAACAAGGTGAAATTTCTTAATCTCTTTATGATAATGACATCTCTTTATCAATTACACAATAATACACTATAATAATTTGTGACAATTATTTATTCAAGATTATAAAATTATGAATGTCAATTTTGATTTTATACTATGAATATCATATTTTCACATATAGGAGGATACAAAATCTTGTGAACCTTTTTAAGTTATAACAAAATTGATCAAAAAGGGATTGGATCAACTATCAAACCTAGCTAAAGTGGTTCACTAACGTGAGCAAGTGAAGCAGAATGCAACAAATTTAGGCAACACATGGAGGCTTTAATGAAGGTCTGGTCACTAACGTTAGAGTCATTTTGGTAAGAGTAATCTTTTGGTATGTTAAAAAGGAACTGAGCAATATATCTTGTATCTGATCGTCTATGTTGGATTAAGAATAAGAACCAGGAAATAAAAAGTATATAACTACTGGCTCTACCAAAACTTATCTAAAGTTGTTAACAATACATTCATATAAACTAATATGATTAATAACAAAAAATAAACAACGTATAAGGAAAAAAATAATTAATCAGAAAGCTACTTGAAACTAGCATGAAAAAATAGTATTATTATTAATCATTCACTGCTTATTGTTGCCACTTTTAGTGACAATTGTTTTAGTTGTTAATTAGTTGCTCTAGTTATTGTCAAGGATTGGTTTCTTTTTTCATAGTCATCGTAGTAATGGCAAGAATGAAAGGTACTAATAGAACAGTAGAAAATGCTAAATTGATAGCAAATCCAATTAACAGAAACCTTTCAAAGATTGTACTAATCACTAGTGTTATGCATGATCAAATAGCCAATGGTATATCTATTTTGTCACCATCTGAATTTGATCTTTGTGGACATTTTATCTTTAATTCTAAAGAGAGAAAACATAGGCATGCTACTTATAAAACTTGATAAATAAATTCAAGTATGTAGATTAACATTCTTTAGAGGAATTAAATATCAAGGAAAATTTTAATGCTTTGATTGATGATATGAGTTAGAGAAAATTTATGCAAATTAAATATCCAGCGTTTATTGCATTGATTAGGGAGTGTTATAGCAATTTTAAATTCGATAATTTAATAATTTCATTGTAAGAGTTCTAATGTTATGCAATATAGATTAATGGGTAAAACATTTAAACAAAGTATCATTGAATTATGTTTGACCATATGGTTTATAACTGATAAACCAATATAAGGAATATGTTATAGGATATAATGATAATGTCTTTTGACAAGCAAGTGTATCATCCTAGTCAATCTAAAGGAAGCTTTTTTAAAGAACTTGAATGGGTTTATTTGCAGAGTTTTCATGCTTTAATTTTTCAGGAGGAAGGATATAACTTGTATATATACTAAGGTTGAATTATTCTTTATTTAATATGTGGAATATTGATATTAATTCGGGTGCTTGATTAGATAGACAATTTAACATTTGTTTTCATATAAGAAGAATTTGTGTCTTGGTTCTTTGATTACTAACTTGGTTATTAATCTTAACTTGGTGGATATTTCTAACATTGATATAAATGTAGCTTATGAGATGGTATCTTTGCATAATGATTATTTGATTAAAATGAAGTTGATTGAGCAACAGAAGAGGAAATTTCATTTTGTGTCATGTGATTCCTCCTAAGAAGGTTCATTATCATGTCAACACAAGGATTTAGATGTTCAATAAACTTTGTTTCTTTTAGCAACACCAATCTAACACAAGTATCTTTTTTACTGAAGAGGTTGGAGCACAAAATTCCCAAAAATAGGGAAGAATTTGGATTCCTTGCTTTAATTTATGGCATTGACACCTCTCTGTCCACCTACACCCTCACAATTACGGGAAATATTATAATCTTTCACTTAATTTATGATAATTAATTTATTGTTTGTGAGAATCTTATACGCACATTAAGAACAATGTATATTTTATATAGCTTTTAAGATTAAGAGCAATTCATCACATTTGTGCTTATATATTTTTCTTTGTTATATGTCAAAAAAACATAGTTTATGTATGCTGGAACTTGCTCTTATATATATCTTAAGACCAAAATTTTGGTGAATTTATACATGGAGATGGTAAGAGCACTTAAGTGTAACCATTTTTAACCTATAAAAGCCTACCTTAATTTTCACCCTTAAAGAACTAATTTGTGCTTTGACCATTCTTTCCCTGCATATTAAGCTTGTTACAAGTCTCTTTTATCCTTTTTTTATTTTATTAATAATTTTGAGCCTTTAAATTGAAGGAATTATATAAATCTTATTTGCATAAGATTTTAACCATTTTCAGGAAAAGTAAAATAGTTAATTCAAGTTGTACTATTTTGATTTCTTAGTCTTTATAGAAATGGGGAGAAGTATAGTAAAAAAAATCTCCTATTTGATATTTTAAAACAATAAAATGAAAAATGAATGATGACGAGAATCAAATTATGCGATTTGAATAAAGTGAACAAATTATGCGATTTGAATAAAGTGAATTCCAAACCTATTTAAGTAAAAGCTTGCATGGATAATTTTGTATAGTTCCTTTAATTTGTTAAACCTAAAATTTCTACCTTACTTAAACCACATTATAACATTATCAAGACCTTTTTATTTGTGCATTAAATTTACGTTTATTAGTGTTGAAGATATGAGTTATGAGCAAGCTCGTGGAAATAACTTGCTATATTTTTATTTTAGAGTTTAATGAACCTTAAACATTTTGAGTGCTTAGAATGAAATATATGAGAGGGTTTTTAAGTCTTGTTTCATTTGAATTTGATGAAATTTATTAGATTTTCATTCTAAAAATTTAGCTTATGAGGGTTTGTTAATTGGTATTTTCTCTTAGGCATTTAATGTATATTACCTTTTAAGATATTTTTGGATAACAAGAAAGAGGATGAGAGGCTGCTAAGAGGACGATTGATATATTGAATTGATGTATACTTGAGGACAAGCATGAGTCTGGTGTGAGAATTTGATAATATGTGATTAATTATATTAATTAGGCTTATCTATTTTTTTAGGTTGATTGGGTGATTAATTGGTAAAATTAATATTTATTTTTATTTTAGGATGTGAAAATTGAGATTGGACTAAATTTGGTTTGAAATATCCATTTAGAGCATTATTTATTGAAGCCACAAAATTTTGGGAAGATAAAGTAAAAGGTGACATAATTGAAACTAATAAGACGAGCTCATGCTTCGAGTTAAACTCACTCTATGAAGTTTAGTTTAATTAGGAGACTTTATTTTTAGCCATAATATATAAGGATTCTGATTTGTTTTAGTTATAGACTAAACTTTTTGTGAGAGGGAAGAACAAGCTATTCTTTATTTCTTTTGTTTTCTGCCTGTTGGATCGGAAAAAGAAAACATGCTTTGTTTGGAAAAACGGTAGATTTCAAAACTTTTAAGAAATCATTACTTG
>JANKYE010460181.1:0-12266 GCA_032467995.1 Erythroxylum dillonii
TGACTTGCATCATACTTTAATGTATCTGGCTTCAGACAGCTCCACGTGATCCTCACATGTGTATGACTTAATGTAGGCTTGAGTATTCTGTCATTTCTTTTGAACATTCGAGAGTCATTCCCTCTCTTCGCAAGCTTCAGATATTACTCCTTCTTCGTTTCTTTTCTGTCTTCTAGACCCGTAGTGATTCTATGTAGATTTATGAAGAATATTTTGTGAAGAAACACCAAAAACAATGTGGGAATGGAACAGTAGAGCCATTGCGTCAGAGTTGAGCAAGTGGAGCGTGGTGGTAGTATAAGGAGTTCGGTGCTTCTTCCCATCACAAGGCCTTTTGGAGGGCTCAGTGGTATCAGAGCCACCACATTTCGGCACCTGAGTGGTATCAAAGCTCTGTTCAGATGATGACTAAGAGATTGTTGCAGAGACTTCAGATGTTGGGACAAAGGCGTCAGAATAAGCTTTTGTATTATCTGATTAAGCAGAGGAATCTTCCGTAGCAGGTATTGGTGCTTGAGTTGCTATGAACTCTGTCTGAGGTGCTTTATCATTTCCAGTAGAGTTAGAAAGTTGAGACTTTAGTAGAGAAGTAGGAGGTGTATGGATCTGTAATGGTTTACTCCACTGATTAACTGGTTTTGGTTTATTGAATGAAGTTGATGGCTCAGGTAGGGGTGAGCATTATTCGAGTCGGCCCGATTACCCGGCCCGGCCCGAATTAATTCGGGTAAGCAAATGCTAAATTTCAGGTAATTCGGGTCAGCCCGGGTATTACCCGAATTATTTTCGGGCCGGGACGGGTAACTCCGAAAAAATTTGGGCTGACCCGATTACCCGAATTAGGTTTAAAAGAATTATGAAATAGGGTAATTAGGGTAATTCGGGTAAATCGAACCGGGATAATTCGGGTAAATCAGGCCGGATAAATAGGTAATTCAGGTAAATCGGGTCGGGTAAGTTCGGGTAATTGAAAGTTTGGGTTCTGGCTGGGTAAGGCAAATTTTTTTTTGGGTAATTCAGGCCGGGCCCGAACAATGAAAATTGGGTCCGAATTACCCGAATGCTCACCCCTAGGCTCAGGAACTGTTCAGGCTTTGGCTATGAGTTTGGCTTTTTAGGTTTAACATAAGCTACCTGAGGATAAATATACTGTCTAATTAAAGGATAGTTAAACTTGAAGACCTGTGAATAGTCGACTTCTTTTGGGTACTTCTGATATAAAGGAGGAGTGTATACTGGTTGTATATTTGGAAATACTGAAGAGGATGAGCCATATACAGTTTTAGATTGTGCAGATTGCATATCAGCCTCCATCTGTTGCATAATTTCTTGTATCTTCTTGATTTCTCTAGCTTTGATGTCAAATTCAGGTCTAAGATAATGTCGAAGATTAACATCAAGTTGCTGAATCTGAGCTTTGTAGGAGCGGTACATTTGTTGGATCTGCTTAGAAACGACGTCAACTCTATATTGAGTAGTATGAGTCTGTTGACTGATTTCATCAAGCTTAGAATCAATTCTTCAAAGAACTTTGTCTTGTACTACTTCATTTGATGTCCGCCAGTTAAGATATTCATTAGAAGGATTTGAGATAAGTGTTCCTTGTGGAGTAATTCTTGTGGCTCGAATATAAGGGTTAGAGATAACCCTAGTTGATTCATCAGTACTCCTTTGTATAGAAGGAAAGTCTTCCTCATATGGCTTAACCATCATGCAGGGTATAGGAGTAGGAGTCATAACAGGAACTGCTGGCTTAGGTTAATAGGTAGAAGATTTCAGCATCTCACGACGAGATCTGGGTTTGAATCTTTCTATTTGTAGACCAATATATTTGTTGTAATCATTTGGATCTGGATCATCTCTGTGTGGATGATACTGTTGAGAAGGCATACAACGAGGTTTAGGCTTTTTCTTCTTCCTTCTCCTTCTGGCATGTTGTTCATCATCAACTGTCTGATTTAGGATTAAGACAAACTTTATAGTTAGGTTCGCACATAGATGGGTCGACATCCCATACAAAATGTCCACGATGATGACTGACATAAACTAGATCTCTATTAGATTTGAAATAATGGATAGGAGGACTAGAGTTATTTTCTGTACGTGAAAATACGGAATGGATCAGAAATATAGCCCCGGATGTAGAAGGTCCAGATGGATCTTCGTTAGGCTTTGCATAGATGGATTTCATTGTTCCATCCTTTAATGTCTTTAGAATCAAAGGAGTAATTGTATGAAAAGAGTGTTGATGAGGCGCGTGAAACACCTTTTGGTAATTGGTGATCCATTCAGTAGGCATCAACTTTTCAAGCTCCGTAACTGGTAATTACTTCGAGATCTAGATGATAGTAGTCTAATCATTAGCACGATCAACAATCATGTAAAGAGCATCCGAAGTAGAATTTGAAAAGTTGAGGTCCAAAGCATGATTCTGCAGACGATAGATCATCTGGTGATGTAAGGTAGCCATGATAGCTGTAGGATCTTGATCTACTCTAGTGATCTGGATTTGAGTTTGCAGACATTCAAACAAAGTGGGATTGTCCAACCTGATGTTGAAATCAGGTGCTATTATTAGAGTGACACTTCCATTGTTGAGCGTTGTTAGTAATGTACTAATCAAAGTAGTTTGGTACATTGTATAGGCAATGTCAAGAAGAGATATCCTGATTGTAACAGGTATTCCTTTTCTTCCATAAAGTGTGAGAACAAGGCGTATAGCTCCAACATGAAGATGTGTATGATTGTGTTCCCTCTAGAGAGATATCAACTCCTTGGGGATTTCAAGCTTTACGTATTGTTCTGCTGTAGTAGATCTGAGGCCACACTGTTCCAATATGAAACTCTGAATGATTTCTTTTATTTTTGGTCTAGAGGTAGAAAAAACGTATACTTCTCGTCTAAGAATAGTCACGAGAATAGATACTGTACGGACTCAACAAAGGTAAAGAAGACTCATAAATATGATTTTCTACAGGAACATGGGTAATCTCTACAAGATTTTCTATATGATTAGATTGAAAATGCTTTACAGTAAAAGGTAAACTAGACATAGACAAAGTAGAAGACAAATGAACAGGGTCATTTGGTAGTGTTTCCATTACTTATAGGCTCTCTCCCTACTCACTTTTATCAAGAGACAATGTTACCGCCGACCAAGACACGAAAGATGGCTCTGATACCAACACGGGACACAAAAGGGCATACAGGAAAAGTACGACAACCAACTAGCTAAAACAACACCTTTGAGAAGATTATCGACTAACTAAAGTCAGATTGTAGACTACTGTAGTGTCTGGTAGACTATTGTGGAACAACATAGGAACCTTGTGACTATCGATAAGTTCTAGGTATGATGGCCGATACTTCAAAGCCTTTCTCTCTACGGGCATAACACTTAACTTTCCTCTTAGGAACCTTACACTCTCATAACACCTTTTCCGCTTTGAAACAATAGTCTTAATAGTATCTACACTCTTTCCCCGTTAAACTCTAATCTCACAGCAGAATTGAATTAAAACAGTCATAGACTGTCTTAGACTTTCTGATACACAAGATCCTCAGAAGAGGTGAGTATAGAGCATACTTGTCTCTATATAATGACATATAATAACATCACTCAAGACTTAAACTTTCAGGAGAGGAAAAATTTAGAGAGAATGGAAAACAAACAAACCAAACTTCATTTAAACTTCTGTTTAAATGTTTACAAACTAAATTAAGTCTAGTTCTAAATATGCTTACAACGAAAGAGAAGCCTTGCTTTTATAGGCGAAGAAAGGGTAAGAAAGTAAATCTCTTAAGAGACACACTCATTACAACTTTTAAGAAAGAAAGTAACTTTAAAGTACAATCATCACACCTTTAACAAAGTTACTTTGAAAAAGCAAAGCAAACAACTTTATAAAAAGTAAACAGTATGATGATAAGATGGAATCTTGTACAGTGGTTTATGGGCCACAAAGATTCTCTTTAATCGAAAGACTCAAAAGTAAACTCTTAAAAAGACAAGCCGTGCTTTAGAGGGTTAAACTGAGGGCATCATTACAGTTGGATTCGTCTGTCAACGTCATATCCTTATCAAGTTGCTTAAGAAGAGGGTCGATATTTGTGAATTACTAAGCAGAAAGCCCTAGACTAGAAATAGGAGTGGGCTCTTGGATTGGACTGGATGATATGCTTGAAGCTGTTGAATGTCGATATATAGGACAAGGAACTTCACCAACTTGAATGTTGATGAAATTAGAGGGAGTCACCGATGTCCTCTGGTCAAATGATGGAGTAATAACTGGTATAAAAAGAGTAGTATCTCCAAAATATGGACCAAAGGATGTACAAATATCTGAAGGAGACTAACACGGGAATTGATTGAGTTGGTCTAAGAAAGAATGCAATTCTTCCATTAAATGTGTACCTTTTGTAGACCAATCGAGGTTAGTTTGCCAATGTTGAATGTGATTTAGTGTACATAAATGGCCTGAAGTACTCACACAGTAGGGACGATGAATGATATAAATAGCATAAGTTTTATGATTAGTCAAGACGGTGTCCCATAAACGGTGATGAGTTAAGATTTAAGACATATCAATACGTTATTTAGATAAGGTTTGAAACCATTCCAAGAAAGTCCATAAAAGAGAATGGGCATTAGTCGGATCAGACAAGTGACGATAAACATAGAGAGGCGACAAAGATATAAAGCAAGCATATAAGGCAGATAAAGCCTAGAGATGCCATAAAGTAGTTTCACGAAGAGTATCATAAAGATGATACATGAGTTTATATGGAGTAAGAGCATCAGAAAGACAAGGAGTAGGTAGAATGTCAAACTTGAGAAGTGTGAGATGAAGATAATAAAAGAGACTCTGATGAAGAAGGGGAAAAAAGATCTACAACATTTATTAGAGGAGTAGAAAATAAAGGGGGAAAATCTTTTTTATATTTTTCAAATTTGGGAAACTCCACTAGCAAAAAAAAGAAAAGGAATAAAATGGTGTAGAGAAGATGAAAGAAATAAGATTGGTTTGGTAGGTCTAGAGAGAAAACCAGCAAGTGTATTGTGGTGACCTTTGATATGGCAGATGGAGAATTTATAGCGACAAATCCATTCTTGCCAATGAAGCAATTGACAGTTGGAAAGATTTTTCTTGGGTTGATCAAGAATCTTAGGGAATCAGGGGTTATCCATTTTAATGACAAAATGATAATGTGTGAGGTGGAAAGCAAACTTTTCAATGCCTTGTGTAACATCCCATGTTAGGGTTTCGAAAATTTAGGAATTTCTAGTACATCATATGGTTTGCATAATTGAGTATTCGCTAATATGTGTATATGAATTTTGTCATATACAAATAATTGTACATGCATTCATGACATTTTTAAGGTATAATTGATTTATAAAATGCGATTAAAAATGTGAATTGTGGATTATTTGCGTTAAAACTTTATTTAGAGAGTGTTATTATTATTTCGAAATTTTTGGTAAATTTTAGAAATTTTCAAAATTTTTGTGGAATATTTTAGACCAATTATATAGTGACATGTGACGATAATATTTATGTGAAAAATGGCTAAATTGTTTTGTAACAAGTGGCAGCATTATATAGTGATACGTGTTGAACATGCAACAGCCACTTAGAGGAGGACCTTAGTTCTTTCGTTGTTGTTCCTTCATACTGAAGGTTTTGTTAGACAAAAATAATTTGAAAACACTGGTTATTGATTCTGAAACTATAGTAAGGCTGTTAGTTTGTTGATAAAGAGTTGATTGCTATTTATCCTGTACATGTGATCTACCAACACAACCAAAAGCTTATTAAATCAAGTAAGTGAAGTTTGAAGGTTTTTAAGTTCTGTGGATTTGGTGATGCTTTACGATTTAGTGCTGAATAAATGTATGAAATGTGTAAGGAATAATTCGGTGATAGTGATGAGTTATATGATTAGTGGATGAATTTTGTTAATGAATAAGTTGGGATCTATATGGGAATGGTCTTTGCTTATGATGATGATGCAGAAAATCATGAAAATTGATGTATTAAATATGCTTTGTTTTGGACTGATAAAATACGCAGAAGGTTTCCCATGTACTGTACATATGTGAATCTGTTGCATATTGGTAGAAATGGTTTTAAATGAAGATGTAGGTGAAGTCATAGTATAGAGTTAATAAAATGCTAAACTTATGATGAAATGGGAATGTTGTTGGATACTATGTTTTTGTAAATATGTAGAAATGTTTGGGTAAAGTTTAGTCATAGATTTTGTGAGGTTAGAGTTAAAGAGGACATGTGAGTAGTGTATTGTTGAGTTTTAATAAGGATTAAAATGGCAAAAAGGAAAGGAATGCAACAGATGAAGATGGAAGAAAAATGCAGAAATGTGACTTTTTGCTACGTGAACAGTGCCATTCTTGTCATGTATGTATAAATCTTTGAAATTTTGATTTATTTGTGTTGGGATCAATTGAGATGGAAGTTAAAAAGAATGGTTTATGCAACAGATATAGTAGTTGTGATGTGTAAGAATGAAGCATAAAAAAAAAAAGAAAACAGAAAATGAAACAAGTGCAGAAATGTTGCAGGAAAACTGTGTGTGACATTTGGCTGTGATGTTGTATGTGATCTTGAGTTTTGAGAGGTTTTGTAAGTAAGTTGAATTGTAATGGGAGCTGAAATGAAGAGACAATGTGAGGGTATAAATTAAAGATGATAGGGTAAGTGGAAGAGAGGAAGAAGAGTGAAGACAATTTGGTGCAGTTTAATGAAGAAGATGAAGTTGGCGTGTTAGAGAGAGAAAAGGTGATGGTTGGTTAAAAACTAGAGTTTTCATTGAACAACCTTCAGTTTTTTTCCTATAACTTCTGTATCTGAACTCCAAATGACTTGAAACTTAGACTAATAGATTCCTAAGACATTTTTCTTTCTCTCCATAAAAATTTAGAGTTATCTGAATTGATTTGAAGGTGATTGATAGGATGAAAGTGTGGAAGTCTGTTGGAATGTTATAAACTGGAAATTTTCATGATCATGCTTCGGTATAACTTGAGCCGTAGATTTCTGAATGAGTTAATTTTTGATTCATATTAAACTAGAGACATATTTCTACAACTTTTGTGAAGAGGTCGAATTTTAATTTTGTCTCTAAAATTTTCAAAATTGGCATGTAAGTGAGTTGTAGCTTAAGTTGAAGCACTGTCAGGGACAGAAATCAAATCCTATGGTTATTGAATAAACTGTATTGATGTGGGCTGAATTGGGCTGAGTTGTCTTCACCAAAGTTGTAGATTATTCTCTTAGCTTTAAATTGTTATAAAGTTTGTAATTTTTAGCTTTAAATTGATATAAAATCTGTAGTATTTGGTGCATAACTCATTGAATACTAAATCAAATTGGATGATCTTGGAGTCATTAGAAATTTAAGACATTGGAGAACAACTTTCCAGAAGGAAGTTTTGCCTAATTTTTCATTTACCCTATCAGATTAATTATGCAAAGTTGACCTGAAATCATGTGGGTAAAAAATCTGAAGTGGTCAATTAGGTTATGAAATTGATTTCACGTTGTTTTATTTTGGTCCAAATTATAAGTACCAAATGATATTAATGAGGGCTTTGATATCTGATTAATTTGATGGTGAGAATTTCAATAAGATACTCGGAATTGTCATTGAACAATGCATTGTGCATATTTTAGTTATTTAAGTGCATGTGCATAAGGAATATGTTTTCAATTGTGCAATAGTGATTTGTATATGTGTTAAATGTTATAGAGGAACTCTTAAAGCGACCGATTCCAGATATTGCCGAGACTTCGAAGCAATAAACAGTAAGGGTGCTTTTAGTAAGTAAGCTTAGATGATCATACCTTACTCTATTCTGCTTGTTAAAATTGATTTACACTGATTGTGTTATGAATTCTGGACAATGATTGTCCGAGACGTTTGATGCATGATTATATCATTGGAAGTGCTACTTATATGTGAATATGATTGACTGCTTGCTTTGCACATAAAATGTCTGAAATGACTTTGTTTTGCTTTAAAACTGTTGAGTCCTAGTTGTGGGTAAATAGGCATGCCTAGAAGGGTCTGCAGCTGCTTCTGTGACACTTCGGTGTCTGACACTTCGGTGTCTTCTGTTATTGACACTTTAGTGTCTTCTGTTATTGAGGCGTAAGTCTCTTCTGTGATATGATACCAATTATGGTATCTTTTGTATAAGTCCTGTTACCCACTTTTGTTAACGGATTAGCAGTCATTTGATTATGTATTATGATATATGTTAGATTTTGAAGATGTTTTGAACTAGAGGGATTGTTCCTTCTCTAATACTCAGTTCTGTTAACTATGCAACTGTTCTGAAATTTAAATATCTGCTTGTGCTATAACTTGATTCAGTATAATTAATTGTCAAATTATGCATAGTTTAGTTATTACTCATTAAGCTATATGCTTAGCACGGTGGATTTGCCCCTTGTAGGTTCTGAACGACATTTATAAAGACTGGGACAATACAATCTCAATGGCCAATGGAATCTGAGTGTTGTTTTGAAAATAATGTAAATTTTTGGTTTAACTTTTAGGCTTGTATCTGATATGTATATGTGAATTTGTTTATAAGTTTGTAACAATGGTATTTCAGTTTGGTTTGGATTTTTCAACGAGTGTGTGCTAAGTACTATGTAATTTAATGTATGTTTACTTTAATTGTTTATTGGAAGTTTTCGTACGCTTTGATTTGTTGTATTGTTTTGTGTAGCATTTATATATCCTTCCAGGGGGTATATGGGTGTTACACCTCACTTAACAGTCAGAATTTCTTTATAACTGATGTGGTAATGGCTTTCAAAGGATCGAAACTAGCCACTGGCATGACCAAAATAATGTCGGTTGACATTGATTTCTTCTAGAAGTACTGCACCCTAATAATTGTCACAAGCATTTATCTGTAATACGCGTTGGCCTGTATTGGGAATCTTTAAAGGTGGAGGATTTTAACATATGTGCTTTAAGTGCTAGACATCTTTGGTTTGTTCCAATGTCTAGGATGGTGGATTCTTTTTCAGTAACTTGGATAAACATGAAGTATAGGCTACCACGTCTAATATGAACTCATGGATGTAATTAACAATCCCGAGGGAATTGTTGTATTTGTTTCACAGTGAGATGTTTGTCAAGAAAATGTGACAGCTTTTGTGCAATATGTGGACTAGGATGGTAGAATTCATCTGTGAAACGCATACCCAAAAATTCAATTTTTTTAGTGCCAATGATGCTTTTCGAGGCTGAAAACATAATGTCATACTAGTTAGTCAGATCTAGGAATTAGTGAAGTAAGGTCTGATGTTCCTCATAGGTCTTTGAGAACAGGAGAATGTCATCGATGTAAATGATTGCACTATAGAGGATAGACTCATAGATCTTAGTCATTGTTCTTTGAAACAGTCATGGGGCGACTTTAAGCCCAAATGACATAATAGTCAATCGGTACTCTACATTGGGAATGCATAATGGAGTCTTGTATCTCAGTTGGGTCGATACCCAATTGCCAAAATCTTGCTTTATGATCAAACTTGGAAAAGATAATAACTTTTTTTAGAAATAGTACTTAAGTACTAATCTTTGGAAGAGGAAACTTGTCGTGTTGAAGGAATGCATTCAGAGCCTTGTAATTAATTACCAATCTCTTTTTACCACGCTTTTGCTTTGAACATTTATTGATATAAAATGCCTGACAAGCCTAATCTAACTTTGTGGGCTCAATTAATCCTTGCTTCAGAAGGATAGCACACTCATCTTGTGCAAGCGTGAGGTCATTAGGGTTCATCCCTAGATGTGTGACTTTTGTGGGATTGATATTCTCATTCTTTTTGAAAGGTAGACTTATGAAAAAATCAACATTTTTCTACAAAAGATATAAGTGAGAAAAATGTGCATATGATTCTGGATAGTAGTCTAATAGTTTATCTCGTAGTGTTGTATATGGTGTAGGAACTTGAGAAAGTTCAAACACATTTTTTATGTCAGTGTAAGGACTGAAAAATGATCAATACCTGAGGCTTGTGGGTAGGATCTGTAAAGGTGAGGCTTTACTGTATGTATCCATACCAATGAGAATATCTAGGTTAGGTAGATTGCTTCAAAGTACTTTAGTTCAAACTATACACTGTGAAAAGAATCGTATCCTGATCTTTCTCTTTGTAATAAGCCTTATTTTGAATGAATTACGATCTGCAGTTGTAAAATACTCATCATATGAGGTCTATGTTATAGTGGGTAAAATGTTAGGCTTCATGATCGTATGGTTGGATCCAATATCCATAAACCTAATGGCTTTAATAGGTACACTACAAGAAAAATGGAGTTTAGCAACGGAAATTACCGACGGAATTTGTATACATTCCATCGGTAAGCTTATTTAGTGACGGAATTTACCGACAGAAAAAGACGTCGGAGATACGACCGAAGGTAAATTTACAGACATAAATGTTTTTCGTCGGTAAATTTTGTTCAGTCAATAAATTTACCGAATGAGAAGATTTTTCTGTCAGAAAATATCAACAAATTTGGTTATTCCGTCAGTAAAATATATAGAAAATTATCAACAGAATTGGTTATTCTATCGGTAATTACCTACGATTAATTTTTTTCATTTGTAATTTTTGTAAAAAATATTTTTTAAAATTTACCTGCAAAGTGTTTAGTTTCTTTAGAAGTCACCATGGAGAGAACTTTGCTAAATCTCTTCCTACCAATCACAACACTTATTATATTCTGGTTCTTGTGGAAAGTTAATAAAATAAAAAGGATGTGGCTCCATTGCCACTAGGTCCTTAGGGATTGCCAATAGTTAGATACCTTCTATTTCTAGGCTAAGACATTCATCGAGATTTCACAGAATTGGTTAGTATCTATGGACCTATCTATAAGCTTTGCCTCGATAATAAACTGTGTCTCGTCGTTAGTTCCCTCGAACTTGGTCAGAGAAGTTGTTTGAGACGAAGACAAAATATTTGTGAACCGCAACCCACCTCTCACTGCTAAAATGGAGAAAGATGCGCAAGGTCTTTGTTTGTTAAATTTTAAGTAACAAAAACATTGATGCTTGTTATGGTCTGAGAAAACAAAAGATTGAGAAGACTATAAAGCATGTGTATGGTAAGATTGGACAGCCTACAGATATAGGTCAATTGGCTTTTATGACAAGCATGAATGCCCTAATGAGCATTTTGTAGGGATGTACGTTACAAGGAGAGGAAGATTTTAAAGCTACAATAGAATTTAGAAATTTATGCTTGGAGATGATGGTGGTGATGGGGAAATCAAATATTTCGGATTATATTCCAATGCTTGCAAGGTTAGACTTACAAGGCTTAGAGAGGAAGGCAAAGAAAATCTCTATTGGAGTTGAAATTTTCCTTAATTCTATAATATGCACATCTTGTCAAGTTGTTTTTTTAAATCTTATTAAGATGTTTTTTTAATCTCTCAGTAGACTTGAATACTAAATTGCCGTAAATGTCTCATAAATAATTATCCATTTTATACTATAATCATATTATAATATAATCTAAGCATATTATATTATACTATAATCTAAGCATAATGCATTACAAAAATATCAATGTAAGTTTAAAAGAATTGAAATCATGAAATTCATACAAAAATAGAACTGAAAATGAAGAATTGAAATCATTTTTTCAAAGAATAGACATTTCATCAAATACCTTACATGCATCAAAAATTTATCCCAATATCACAACTAAAATTACGTCTTGTCCCTTCTCTCACTAACATTTATACCTTAAAGTTGTTTTCCAATCACAAAATACACAAATAAACAAAAGTAATCAAATACCCAAATTAACTTTCATCCAATATAAGAAAAAACACATGATAATAGTTGCAAAAATACCTCCACCAAAGAACATGATGACAATGGTCGGAGAAGACAACGCCAACGAGTAAAAAAGGAGTCCACAATAGAGAAATCAACGGGAAGGAAAGCGAAGAGGAGACGCAGGAAGAAGGAAGAAGAAGACGCAGGTGGAGGGGAGAAGTCAGGTGAGTTTAAATGTAAAAAGATTTTGCCGACAGAATCTACCAACGGAAATTTCGTAAGTAAACTCAAAAATTTTTTTATTTTGCCAATAATTTCCGCCTTTTTACCGACAGAATTTAACAAACGAAAATTGTTAAGTCAGAATTTTGACTTCTCGATTACAATGATTTTGATGACAAACAAAGATAAGAACAGAATGAAAAGC
>JANKYE010461018.1:0-12260 GCA_032467995.1 Erythroxylum dillonii
GGGTTAAAGGGGTTTGCCCCGGTTAGGTTTTCTGATCTCTGCGTGGATACTTTTAGAGATAGTCTCTATTGGCTATTAGGTTTGAGTCTTCATACAGACACTTGGATCCTGGCTTTCGGGAAGGTCCCGGCAATAAAAATTTTTATTTTCCGCACCCCGTGTATATGATACATGGACCGGGATTTTCCTACAAATGAATCTGGAATCAAGTATGCTTTTAAGAATAAAGTGGGCCATCACTTTTGCAACATCCCACTACCATGAGCTAAATACCCGAATACCCCAAGGACATTCAGCTACATACCCTATAATAATGGTATGTTAGAGCAATAACAAATCCAACTTATACATGGCATCAACGAACATATTCGAAAGTCACTAAATTTAAAAACCATTCATTTCATTCATTCAAAAATCTTACACCGTTTACATCATACAAATATTTACAAAATCTCTTATAAGTTTTAGCAAAACTACAAAAATATAATGCTACAACACTTCTGGTGTAGCTGATAGACCTCTGAGCTATTTCTCTATCTAAAAGATTCCTTAAATCCTGACTATGGAACTAGATCTCCTGTCTCGTACCTAAAAAGCCACATTGCAATTTTTTATGAGTTTTGCAAACTTAATGAGTGAACCATCATTGATAAATTCACTAGATTACATACACATATCACATATATCACATATATTCATTCAGAACATATAATTATTTTTTAGATATTCACACAGCATGGCATAACATATGGTCACTCATTACAGTTTTGCAAATCATTCATGAATTTCAATCTTATATGAATGCTATATGCATGAGACTCACATTCGTTCTCATTGTTGTGACTGAGTGCCTATCGCAACTTATATAGATACTAACCCATAAGGCTCAGTTAAAACAGAATCACGGAGCATAGCTTTACATGCACACACATATATCACGAAGCAAAGCTTTACATAGAAGCACTTTAAACATGCTACTCAAGTCACAACGCCTTTATCTGAGCATGTATTTTATGAAATGCATCAATTACAAAACATTTCATATATCACAATCTTATACGAATGCTTAGATAGAATTATCATAGTCATCAGACCTAAGTCCAGCATTCAACTTTCCTTGAGAATCAAATGTCACTCAGAAATTGATATCAAATCAGAACACTTAAAATACATGCGCAACTAATAAACTCCTTGGACTTCAAGTCTGGAATTTAGAAACAATTCACAAACATTTCAATAATATTAGAAGTTTAACAAATTAATTCCAATCAATTCAAATCAATCCTAGGAAATCATCTAGGTTGACTCACAAAACGCTCCAATATGATATTGCCTAGATGGTCCAGTAATGTCCGTCTGGCATCCACTCGACTCCTCTATAACATACAAAGCACATTTACAAATATCACACTTTTGCACAATTGTATAAATATTTCTTAATGCACATCTACTTATATGAAATATGCATAATGCATGTTCAATGATAATTTCGGGGTACATTATTGAGATCCTTATTATCAAATCATTTAGATATCAAAGCCCTAATTAAAACCATAGGTACTTATGATTTGAACCCTAATAAAGCAATGTCAAAACAATTTCATAACTTCATTGGCCACTTCAGATTTTTCTTCTCATATACATACGGGTCAAGTTTGCATACTAAATCTGATAAAGTAAATGGAAAAATTAGGCAACAATTCCTTCTAGAAAGTTAATCTCAAATGTTTTAAGTTTCTATTGACATAAAAATCAATCAATTTGGTTTAGTAATTTGGAAGATATGCCTCAAACATTATCGGGTTGTCCATGTCCAAAAAATGTGTACTATATACAACTTCCATCCAGAAATTCAATATCTTATAAAATGAATAAAAATTAGAATTTTTGAGAATATTTGTAGGCCTATATCTCTAGTTTAGTCCAAATAAAAAATCATCTCATTTGGAATCCTATAGATCCAGATATAATCAAAATACTAAAGTGTGTTCAGAAAAAAAAATCCTATTTCACTGTTCCAACAGATTCCACACTTTGACTTGATCAATCTTTCTCAATGCAATTCATAATGCTACAAAACTTTATCTACGGATAGAAAAATGTGTTAGAAATCCATTGGTTTAAGTCCCATGTCATTTGGAGGTTGGGAGAAGAAGTTATGGTTAAAAGAAGGAAGGTTGTTCAGGTGAGTCAACTCTTTGGTCAAACCAACAAAGTCACTGTCGTGCTTAAGCACGATGGTGCTTTCCAACCAATTTCAAGCATGAGGGTGACTTCCCAACCCACCAAGCAATGTCACTGTGATGTTTAAGCACGACGGCGACTTCTACTCAACTAAAAATTGCATCTTCTTCCTCTCTTCCATTTTCTCCAGCTCTTTCCAAAATAGAATTTCGAATTACTTTTACCCAATCATTTTGACAATGAAACAAAAGGATTAGGCCAAACTTTCTTCTAAACAATTATTCCTTTATGACTTAAATATCAAATGAAACTAGTGTCATGCATTTTGGCTCGATATTCTGCAAGTTATGGTAAAAAAAGTACAAATTGTTCCAAACCACGATAGAATTCACAAACTCAACTTCCAAACTCCATTACTTTTGATCCAGAACTCCACAATTTACAAACTTTATATCAATGGAAAGATAAAAGAAAGATACAACTTCCCTAAAGACCATTTTATCAAAATCTCTCTAGATCAGTACAGAAAAATCACAGAACTTTCAGATTGAAAATCCAACTCTCCACTATTCTTCCTCTCTCTTTACTGTAACTTTTTTTTTTCAAGAAATTCAATCTTTCATAAATTAACTCCAATAACTAGCAAACAATTTCTCTAGCTCATTTTTAACTCATCAATACATATACACAATCCAAAAATACAAACTCCACACTTAACATCAAAATCTGATTATTACACATGCAACTTTAAATTTCTGCATTTTGTTTCTCTTTCTACTTTCATCTGATGTATTGTTTCATTGTTACTCTTTCATTTCATCAAAACAACTTATCAATTCATGAACTCCATATCACGACTTCACCAAATCTTCATTTAAATTCATTAACCTCATTTAAAACCATCTCTAGAAGCACTCCATAATTTCATGCATGAATAGTACAAATCACCATATTCGGATTTCCCTAAACCAAAACAGAGTATGTACATTTACACAATTTTTCTAGCACTTTTGCATATCCATTTCAATATAACAACATAACCTATTTTATACTTTTCTGAACAATTTCTATTTCACAATTCAATCATTTAATTCATTCATCACCGAAATCATAAATCACAATTCCATGCATGCATGTTAATTTCTACACAGTAAAACAAACATCATCAAAACTACTTACTTGATTTAGCTTTTAATTCCAGCAATGAAAGAATCACATGCACCAAAAACACCACAATTGATTATTTGGTGTTAAGTGTCTCGTCGTAGTGAAGAACACTTACAGTGAATGTTCCTAACTTAAAATATCATAATATGTGTATCCTTGCATGTCTCACACGTGTCACCCAACAATTAGCCACTTGTCACCATATAAGTAAGCCATATGTCATCTATATCACTGCCACGTGTCACACTATAATTGGCCCAAAAATCAATATTTTCTAAATTTCACCAAAAAAATTTCAAAATATCTTAAATATACCAAATTTGCCAAATCACAATTAATACACTCCAATTTAATCCACAATTTCCATTAATAAATCAAATTTACCCGGAAATGCCAATGAATGCATGTACAATCTTATGAATGTGCAAAAATAAAAGTGTATGTCACAATACTATCTCACAAATTATTATTCTAACCTTAACATAGGTAATGGGATGTTATAATTCTCCCTTCCTAACAAAAATTTCATCTTCGAAATTCTTACTTGAAAGATCAAATAGGTAGGGGTACTAATTCCTCATATGCTCCTCCGTTTCCCATGTGGCTTCTTCACTCTAATGATTCTTCCAAAGGACTTTCACCATCGGGATCACTCGATGCCTCAGTTGCTTATTCCAATAATCAATTATCCTCACAGGTTCCTCAACATAGCTCAGATTACTAGAGACTTCAATCTCCTGAGTCGGTATCACATGAGTTGGATCCGATCGATATCGCCTAAGCATGCTTACATGAAACACATTATGTATCTGAGTCATTTATGAAAGTAAGGCTAACTTATAAGCCAATGGTCCAATTCTTTCAATATCTCATATGGACCAATATACCTCGGACTTAACTTACCCTTCTTGCCAAATCTCAGTACATCTCGTCAAGGTGATACTTTCAGGAATACCTTGTCACCAACTTGATACTCCATATCTCCCCTATGTTGATCCACATAGCTTTTCTATCTATCTTGTGCCATTTTTATTCTGTTGCATATCAATTTTACCTTATTAACGGTATCCTGAATCAATTCTGGGTCTTCAACAATTCTTAGACCCTCTTCATCCCAATATAAAGGTGAACGACACTTCTTGCCGTACAACACCTCATATGGAGCCATAACAATACTGCTATGATACTGACTATTGTAGGCGAATTCAATCAAAACTGTATATTTATCCTATGATCCCTAAAACTCCAGAACACAAGCTCTGAGCATATCCTCGACATTTTTTATCATTCTCTCACTCTAAGCATCTGTCTGAGGATGAAAGGCCATACTGAAATTCAGTTTGGTACCCAAAGTTGTCTATAAACTACTCCAAATTCTCAAGGTAAATCTAGGATCCCTGTCCGAAACTATAGACACTGGAACCTCATGCAACCTCACAACCTCATTCACATATCGCTGAGCTAACTGATCTAGTGAAAGATTTTCTCTCAATGGCAGAAATGAGCTGATTTGGTCAGTCTATCCACAATGACCCAAATGGCATCATGTTGCCTCGGAGTCCTCGGTAAACTCATAATGAAATCCATCGTGATTTGTTCCCATTTCCACTCCGGAATAGGTAACGAATGTAATTTCCCTGCTGGTGCTTGATTCTCAGCCTTAACCTGCTGACAAGTTATGCATTTAGACATAAACTCTGCTACTTGTTTTTCATACCAGGACACCAGTAATTTTGTTTCAATGTGTTATATATCTTGGCAATATCAGGATGCATAGCATAAGCTGCTAAATGTGCTCCCTCCAAAACCTGTTTCCTCAAATTGTCAATATTGGGCACACATAATCTTCGTTTTAACATCAAAGTATCATCTCTTACTTCAAATTTAGAATTCGGATTTGCTTTCAACTTCTCAATTAACTTCACTAAATTTGGATCTCTTCTCTGAGCCTCTTTGATTCGTTCAATCAAAACAGGTCTCAACTTCAAAGTAGCTATCAATGTATCATTTGGCTCCAAATTCAAATCAACATTCAGTGCTCTTAACTGAACTAGGCTAGGTATCCTCGATAACTGCACTTGTGCTACACTGCTATATGATTTCCTACTCAATGCATCAGCTACGACATTAGCTTTGCCAGAATGATACTCAATTGTACAATAATAGTCTTTTAATAATTCTATCCACCTCCTCTATCTCATATTTAACTCTTTCTGGCTCAATAGATATTTCAAACTTTTATGATCAGTAAATATCTAAAAGGTTTCACCATACAAGTAATGTCTCCAGATCTTCAGCAAGTTCCAGATCATTAACTGGGTAATTAAATTCATGAGACCTCAACTGTCTCAATGCATATGCTATTACTTTACCATGCTGCATTAGTACACAACCTAAACCCTGATGAGACGCATCAATGTACACAATATAGCCTCCAGAACCAGACGAAATAGCTAATACTGGTGTTATAGTCAACCGATGCTTAAGCTTCTCAAAACTCCTTTGGCAATCTTCACTCCATCTGAAAGGCACATTTTTTCATAGAAGTTTTGCCAAAGGGGCTGAAATCAGTGAAAACCCCTCGACAAACCTTCTATAATACCCAGTTAATCTAAGGAAACTCTGGATCTCAGACAAATTCTTCAGAGCCTCTCACTTCATTACTGCTTTTATTTTCTTTTGGTCTACCCGAATGCCTTATCCAGACACTACATAACCCAAAAATACTACTTGATCAAGCCAAAATTCACACTTAGTGAACTTGGCATAAAGCTATTTTTCTCTCATTATCTAGAGAACCAATCTTAGATGTGCGGCATGATCCTCTCTACACTTCGAGTACACCAAAATATCATCAATAAAAGCAATCACAAAGTGACCTAAATAAGGTTGAAATACCTCATTCTTCAATGCCATAAAAGTTGCCCAAGCATTAGTCAATCCAAATGGAACTACTAAAAACTAGAAGTGCCCATATCTGGTTCTAAATGCACTCTTGGGAACATCCGCCTCAGCTTTCTTTAGCTGATAATATCCTGATCCTAAGTCTAACTTTGTGAACACCTAAGCTCCCTGTAACTGGTTAAACAAATCATCAATCTTCTGCAGTGGATATTTATTCTTAACTGTTATCCGATTCAACTATCGATAATCAATGCACAATCTCAGAGTTCCATCCTTCTTCTTTACAAACAGAATTAGAGCTGCCCAAGGTGACACACTAGGCCTAATGAAGCCCTTATCTAACAACTCCTGCAACTGGGTTTTTAGTTCCTTCAGTTCAACTGGTGCCATCCTATATGGAGGAATTGACATAGGAGCGGTACCTGGAACAATATCTATAGTGAACTCCGTCTCCCTACGTGGGGTAATCCTAATAGTTCAGCCGAAAACACATCCAAGAAATCCTTATCAACTGGAATATCCTGAATGGTTTGTTCATTCCAAGTATCCACCACGTGGGCTAAATAGGGCTCACATCCACCTCGGATCAATCTCAAAGCACTTAGGAATGAAATTAGTCGGGCTAGCACTGCCTGACTAACTCCTTGAAATACCACTCTCGGCTGATTAGGTGATTCAAGCACTACTTCCTTAGTATAACAATTCATCACTACCCTATGAGCAGTGAGCCAATCCATACCTAAAATGAGGTCTATCTCTCTCAGCTGCAATATAATCAAATCAGCTTCTAATTCTGCCTGATCAATCCAAACTATACACCTTTTACATACATCACCGATCACTTTTGTGCTACCCACTGGAGTGCTCACTACCAACCCACATTTCAGTATCTCTCGCTCATAATGCAATTTAGATTCCAGATGCGGTGTGATAAATGAATGGGTAGATCCTAGAGCTACCAACACATATGCTTCAAAATTAAAAACATTCAACACACCTGCTAACACATATGGGGAGTCATGCGCCTCCTGTCTGGTAATGGCATAGACCCTGGCCTGAGATTGCGGCTGATTGCTTCGCACCTCAGTCCTGACATTAGGCCCTACCGACTAAGCCCAACCTCTACCTCTACCTCTCTGTGTAGATCTGCCAGATCTACTCTACTGAACCGAAATCTCAGTCATAGTTTCTCCTCTAGCTCCAAACTGTGATTCCAACAACTCAGGACAATCCTTAATTTGATGGTTATAAGAGCCACATCGAAAACATGCTCCCGATATTCGCCAACACTCACCACTATGCATGTTACCACAGTGCTCACATTCAAGCAATTGGTGCGACTGACTGGTAAGAATTTGTCCTCTACCACTCCTAGACTGAACAATTCTACCTCTTGTTCGGGTTCCAGATTATCTCGATCTAGACTGGAATTGAGAAGATTTGTTCTGGCGCTTTCTGAAGCTTCTGCCAGAATCAACATAAGATTCACCCTGTCTCTTACCACTAGCTTCTTGTCTGTACTCTACCTGACCATCTTTTAACGGCTGTGTAATTCTAATCGAGGCCACTCGAAGTTCTGTAAAGCTGCTCAAGTTAGAGATGGTAAGCCTCGTTCTGATTTCCATATTCAAACCGTCCTCAAACCCTTATATTTATCTTGCTCATTTCGAATCAGTGTGGTTGCATACCACATTAACTCATTGAATTTTATCTCATAGTTTGCCACTGTGATCTTGCCTTACTTTAGGTCTAAGAATTCTTTCGTCTTCCGATCCATGTACATCTTCGACATGTAATTCTCTCGGAACACTCTCAGGAAATCCTCCTAGGTCAAGTTACAAGGTCTGGTGGTACTATCCGGAATAGTCTTCTATCACTGATATGTAGGACCTTGTAGGAGTGAGACTACATAATCAAACCCCTTATTTGCCTCACAGTTCATCTGGTCAAACACTTTTTCAGTTCGCTCAAGCCACCCTTCTGCTTCAACCGGATTTGTACTTCCGTAGAAGTCTACAACCTTTTGCTTCCTCAGCTTATCATATTTCCTTTCCCGCCTCATAGGAATTCTCAAAGGCATCCCAGCAAACTCAGGTATAGGAGGCTCTACATTGGCTCCTACAGACTCCATGTCAGCTGACTCACCAATCAGATTTCCTATTGAAGGTGACCTATAACAAACAAAAGTTATAATCATTGTTTGAATTTCTCACTAGGATTCATATTATATCCCTAAAGATGCCAAATCATGCTATGATATCAAAAATGCAACATCCCATTACCACGAGGTAAATACCCGAATACCCGAAGGACATTCAAGTACATATCCTATAATAATAGTATGTTGGAGCAATGACAAATCCAACATACACATGGCATCAACTAACATACTCGAAAGTCACTAAATTTAAAAACCATTCATTTTATTAAATCTTACATTGTTTGCATCATACAAATATTTACAAAACCTCTTATAAGTTTTAGCAAAACTACAAAAATATAATGCTAGAGCACTTCTGGTGTTAGCTGACAGACCTCTGAGCCATTTCTCTATCCAAAAGATTCCTTAAATCCTGACTAAGGAACTAGGTCTCCTATCTCATACCTGAAAAGCCACATTGCAATTTCTAATAAGTTTTGCAAACTCAATGAGTGAACCATCATTGATGAATTCACCAGATTATATACACATATCACAGATATTCATTCAAAACATATAATTATTTTTCAAATATTCACACAACATGGCATAACATATGGTCACTCATTACAACTTTGCAAATCATTCATGAATTTCAATCTTATATGAGTGCTATATGTATGAGACTCACATTCGTTCCTATTGTTGTGACCGATTGCCTATCACAACTTATACAGATACTGAACTATAGGGCTTAGTCAGAACAGAATCACAGAGCATAGCTCTACATGTACACACATATATCACGGAGCATAGCTCTACGTGGAAGTCCTTCAAATTGGCTACTCGAGTCATAATGCCTTTATCTAAGCATTCATTTTATAAAATGCATCAATTACGGAATATTTCATATATCACAATCTTATACGAATGCTCAGACAGAATTTTCATAGTCATCAGACCTAAGTCTGACATTCAACTTTCGTTGAGAATCAAATGTCACAAAAGAAATTGATATCAAATCAGAACACTTCCAATACATGCCCAACTAACAAAATCCTCGAGCTTCAAGTCCGAAATTCATAAACAATTCACAAACATTTAGGTAATATTGGAAGTTTAACAAATCAATTCAATTCAATCTAGGAAATCATCTAGGTTGACTCACAAAACGCTCCAATATGCTATTGCCTAGATGGTTCGGCAATATCTGTCTATTGTATAATATCACACTTTTGCACAATTGTATAAATATTTCTTAATGCTCATCTACTTATATGAAATATGCACAATGCATGTTCAATGACAATTACGGGGTACATTATTGAGATCCTTATGATCAAATTATTCAGATATCAAAGCCCTCATTAATACTATAGTTACTTATGATTTGAACGTTAATAAAGCAATGTCAAAACAATTTCATAACTTCATTGACCACTTCATATTTTCCTTCTCATATACATACAGGTCAACTTTGCATACTAAATCTGATAAAATAAATGGCAAATTTAGGCAACAATTCCTTCTAGAAAGTTATTCTCAAATGTTTTAAGTTTTTATTGACATAAAAATCAATCAATTTGGTTCAGTAATTTGGAAGATATGCCTCAAACATTATCAAGTTGTCCATGTCCAAAAACAGTGTACTATGTACCACTTCCATCCAGAAATTCAATATCTTAAAGAATGAATCAAAATTAGAATTTTTGAGACGATTTGTAGGCCTATATCTCTAGTTTAGTCCAAATAAAAAATAATCTCATTTGGAATCCTATAGATCCAGATATAATCAAAAGACTGAAGTGTGTTCAGAAAAAAATAATACTATTTCACTGTTCCAACAGATTCCACACTTTGACTTGATCAATTTTTCTCAATTAAATTCATAATGCTACAAAAGTTTATGGAGGGATAGAAAAATGTGTTAGCAATCCATTGGTTTAAGTCCCATGTCATTTGGAGGTTGGGAGAAGAAGTTATGATCAAAAGAAGGAAGGCTATTCGGTGAGTCAACTCTTTGGTCAAACCAACGAAGTCATCGTCATGCTCAAGCATGATGGTGCTTTCCAACCAATTTCAGCAATGTCAAGAACGAGTGTGACTTCCTAGCCCACCAAGAAATGTCACCATCGTGCTTAAGCACGACGGAGACTTCTACTCAACTACAAATTGCATCTTCTTCCTCTCTTCCATTTTCTCCAGCTCTGTCCAAAACAAAATTCCGGATTACTTTTACCTGATCATTTTGACAATGAAACTGAAAGATTTAGGCCAAACTTTCTTATAAAAAATTATTCCTTTATGACTTAACTTTTAAATTAAATCGGTTTCATGCAATTTTGATGGATATTCTACAAGTTATGCTAAAAACACGACAGATTGTTCCAATCCACGACAAAATCCACAAACTCAACTTCCAAACTCCATAACTTTTGATCCAGAACTTCAAAATTTACAAACTTTATATCAATGGAAAGAAAAAATAAAGATATACAATTCCCTAAAGACCATTTTATCAAAATCTCGCTAGATCAATACAAAAAAATCACAGAAAGTTCATATCAAAAATCCAACTCTCCACTATTCTTCCTCTCTCTCTCTCTCTCTCTCTCTATTGTAACTTTTTTTTCCAGAAATTCAATCTTTCATAAATTAACTCCAATAACTAGCAAAAAAATTCTCTAGCTCATTTTTAACTCATCAGTACACATACATAGTGCAAAAATCCAAACTCCACACTTAACATCAAAATCTGATTATTACACATGCAACTTAAATTTCTGCATTTTGTTTCTCTTTCTACTTTCATCTGATCTATTGTTTCATCGTTACTCTTTCATTTCATCAAAACAAATTATCAATTCATCGAAATAACAACAAGGAGAGGATAGATTAACAAAGGAAAGGATTCAAAAGCAAAGGTTTTGGATACAAGAAGAATGAGAGGATAGCGCATCGAGGAATTAAAGCTGTAATGAAGGAGTCAATAGTATCACTATCTTGTTTATGTTTATTATTATCCTTATACCATATCATGTATAGACTGGCATGATGATTTGGATATATGGCTTCCGCTGCAAATAAGAATTCTAAAAAGTTTTGAAATCTACCGGTTCTCCAAATATGGCATGCTTTCTTTTTTTGTTCCAACAGTTAAAAGTCTCAATCTTCTTGATAAGCATAGTGTTTATAGTATTCTTCTGAATCTGTTAAGTTCTACTTTGATATCTTTTAACTTTTAAAGATTAAGGCATGGGATCTAATAACATTGAAGTTTAAACCTTTTAGGACTACTTCTATTAAGTTTGGATGAGCCAAAAGTACATTAAAGAATCTAAATAAGCTTGTCCTTTCTCTATCAGCTACCTTAGCTTGAATGACAATAGGGGTATGATATGAGGTAAGTTGATTGAAAAATTCTGTAATTTTCCTTTTAACCAATCCTTTATATGCATTTTGTTATCTCATAAAAAAATTTCTTTAATTGTTATTTCTTTGTCACTTTCTAGCACTATCTTCTCCTCTTATTTAACTTAGTTGCCTATGCTCAGACTAGACCAACACCATATTATAGGCTTCTTCTATCAAAAAGGATAGTAAGGGAGCAAAGAAGTTGTTTACAATTGCCTTTAGGATGATTTTCTATTATATATGGAAGGAGAGGGATTTAAAAGTCTTTGGAAGCACCTAAAGCGTTGGACCCCGATCTTTAAGTGGCAATTTAGAGATATTAAATGAAATTTAATGAATGTTTTTGTATATGTATTATGTTATAGATGAAATTATGCTTTAAGAAAATTAATGAGGAAAGAATGGATTAGTTTTGATGACTTTGATATTTGAGTAGATTTGTATGGGTTAT
>JANKYE010461636.1:0-12258 GCA_032467995.1 Erythroxylum dillonii
AGGATATCTGCAGGAGATATTATGTATCTCTTAGGTACCCAGATTTTCTTGGGTCCTTTGGGGTTAGTTTTAACATGATCTATAGAATGATGATAATGGGGATGATGGAATTTTTTCCTATGAGGAACAAAATTCTTTTTATAATGATTTTTGTTTTGAGCAAACCCTAATCTAGTTTTATCATTAAGGTGTCTGTATCTCCCTAGCATCTTATTCATTTTTCTAGTACTCTTAGTAAATGTTGATAGATCAACTAAAAGGCTATTGATCCTTTGTTTCAACTGGCTGATCTCCTTAGATCTATCTACAACTACCTTTTTCTTCATCTCATCTACTTGTTTCTTCAGGCAGACGTTTTCCTGCTCTAACACTTGCGTGTTTTTCAAGTTTTTTACGAACATTTTCTTTAGCAACTTATACTGCTTAAGTATTGCATGAGAATCTTCTAGTAATTCTGACTATGCATCTTGTAGTTCACCAAATTTTGAGGTTATCTCCTCATCACTTTCTTTTTCGGCTAATAGGCAAATGTTGGCTTGTACTGATGCTTCTGAGTCAGTATCTCATTCAGACGAATCCAGATCTTCCCAGGTTGCCTTCATGCTCTTCTTATTTTCTCTATTCTTTTTGGGTTTTCTTTTCAGCAATGGACATTCGAACTTGTAGTATCCCAGTTTATTGCATTCATAGCAGACGACCAACGTTTTCTCATTCTTGCCTTCATCTTTGCTATTCTTCTTGAAAGAAAACTCTTTGTTTCCTTTTTCCTTCTTCTTCCACACGCGTCTGATCTTCCTTGAGATAAAGAACAATTCATCATCTTCTTCGCTCGAATCTTGATTTGATTCACTAGAGTCATCATTCTTGACCTGCTTGATCTTCAACGCTTTCGATAATGAACTCCCCTTCCTCGAAATCTTGTGGTTCTTCTGTCCAGTCTTTAATGCTATAGATTTATCCCTTCTAGGTTTATCTTTTACAACAAGTTCTACTTCACGTATCTTTAAGGATCCAAGTAATTCGTCAAGCTTCAACACGCTCAAGTCCTTGGCTTCTTATATAGTGGTGACTTTTGGTCTCCATCTTTTCGGTAGACTTCTGAGAATCTTTCAAACGTGATCTTGATTATCATAAGTTCTGCCGAGAGCTTTTAGTCCGTTGACGATAGTTTGAAATCTTCCAAACATCTGATCAATAGATTCTTCGTCCTTCATCTTAAACAGCTCATAATGGTGTATAAGAACGCTTATCTTGGATTCCTTTACTTGATTGGTGCCTTTGTGTGCAATGGATAGAGTATCCCACATGTCCCTCACAGTTTCCCATCCGTAAACGTTGTCGTGCTCGCTTTTGCTTAAGCCACAACTTAAAAAGAATTTGGCCTTTGAATTTAGCTGAAATTTTGCTTTTCGATCTGCTGTCCATCTAATTCGTGGAATAGCATTTCCTTCGTCATCTACCGGTGTATACGGTCCATTCTCTATAATCTCCCAAAGATCAATATGAGTAGATTTAATAAAGAGTCGCATCCTGTCTTTCCAATAATGGTAATCTTCACCATTGAATGCTAGTGGTCTAGTGACGGAGGTGCCTTCAGCTATATATACGTGTGATTCTGCCATGGATCTTTATCCACACTTTGTAACGGTGGTTCTTGGACACCAAGCTCTGATACCAATTGAAGTAAATCACACGTAAGTATAGACTTTATATTTGATACACAAAATACATAGGAAGGGGGTTGAATTGTGTATTCTTTTTCGTAAAACAATCCCCTTTCAAAATTTCTTTTGAAAACTTGCTTTCTCAATAACTATTAAGTAAGAATATCACGATGTATTGCAGTTAACTTCTAAGTACTTGTATGAAAACAATATGAATAAAAATCGAGAGTTGAGAGTAGAAGTTGACACAACAATTTATCCTTGTTCACCCCAAACCATGGGCTTCATCCAGTCTTCAGAATCTTTTATGAGATTTCACTATACTTCTAAAAATACAAGTATTCTTTTCACCGAGTCTCTTCAAGTCTCTTACAACAAATATTCTTTTCTCACTTAGCCTCTTCGAGCTCTTAGCTTTTCTTCTTTCTTACAGAAAGATGTTTGCGAGCTTTGTTATAGAGAATAATAGCTCTCAATGTTTAGCCCAATGAATACAATGTTTCTAGCTTTAAAATCTCTAACACTTTTAAAATCACTAACTTCTGCAGTCTTCGACTCTGACTCGTATTTATAGTTTTTGTCTTCAATCGCTTCTTGATTACCACTTCCTTCTTCTTGTTTCTTGATCTTTGAAGAAACAATTATTCAGTTGAGTTCTGTAACTAACTCAGATTGATTATCCATCCGACGTGGTATCAAGTCTTCGTCTTAGTTTCCACTTTGCTTCGTCTTACTTTTTTCTTCCGCTTCATCTTATTTTTGTCTTCGCTTCATCTTATTTTTGTTTTCGCTTCGTTTTAGTTTTGCTTTTCTGCTTCGTCTTACTTTTGTCTTCGCTTCGTCTTATTTTTGCTTCTCCATTTCGTCTTACTTTCTAATATTATTATTGTTTCATTTTCATCAAAATTATTATTCGTCAAGTCATTTTGACTTAATACAAAACCCATACATTGATATTTTTGTAAGGCATTATGCTTAGATTATCGTATAAGCATTAGTTGTAGTTAGATTATATTTTTATAAATATTTTTTAATGGATTGACAATCATCGATTTTCTTATTTAAAAGCAAAGTTTTGGTTAGAAGATAAGAAAACATAATTAAGGACAAAAATTATAACATCTTGATATAAGGAGAAAGCAACTTTTGAGAGAAAAAAAGATTTTCAATCAAAATTATAGCATCTTAATGTAAGTTGTCAAAATAAGGGAAAAATTAACTCCAACAGAATCTCATGTTGATGATGGTGAATCAACAAATTGAACCGTGTTTGAACAATGAGTTGTGATTTGGTTAAGGATATAAACAATATATTATGATTTCATTAATAATTTAAATATTATGTTATGATTTGGATGAGCATTTGAGCTTAATGTTATGATTTTGTTAAGAATTTGAACATTATATTGTGCTTTCAAATTTGATGATTTGAACATTATATTGTAATTTGGTTGATAATTTGTCTAACAAGTTGAAGAACCAATAAATATTGTCTAAGAAGGTGAAGGTTCATATGTATCAGTACAAATAAAAGATACCCATCATTGAGTAAACATCGGAGAGATTAGGTGTTTAGTGACTTTGAACTTTCTCACCATTTGACAAATCCTTAAGTAGTTGGATGCTTGTGGAGGTTATTTTGGAATGAGTGTTGCATAGGCTTAAGTTACACTAAATGCCACTAGACCGAGGTTTTAACCTCGTATGATTTTTGGGGTTTTTTGTAATTACCTGTGTATTATTTGGTGTTTTTTTTGTTCTCATCAATGAAATATAAATATTTTATTTCTTTCAAAAAATGGCATCATAGATAAAGACAAGGCCTTAATAAGAACTTTTGTGAAATATTAAGGCGTAATGCAAACCTTTAGTATCATAAACATTGGTAGGTATTTTTCTTTATTATGTTTTATAAGATTACATGCTTTAAAAAAATACTTTTATGTTATTTATGGTAAATGTGCATATTAATGGATCATTAATTTACGTATCTAGTTATAAATTTTCGTATAAGGTATCTATTACCCATAACAAAGGCAAGTATACTTTTCGTTAGCAAGTAATATAGTAGTAAGTAGGAGTTGATCCCTTAAGGAAATAGTATGGATTAAAAAACCTAAAACTACTAATTTTATGGATTTTGATTAAAGTAATATGAAATAAAATAAAACCTAAATAGGTAGATAAGAGAATAAGTAGTAAGACAATTGACCAAAAGAGAATTCCATATAATATCAAATTTTAGACAATTATTATCCTTATTATGAATTTTTATTTTATGATTCAATTAACCTAGATTGGATATGTTAAATTGGACTAATAGGTTCTTCTATATATTGAAACTATATTCTTTCTACTCTCAAGATACAACCATCTACTTTTTAGTACGTTGAACTGTATCTATATCAATCTAACACCCCTATAAACACACTAAGATCTATAAGATCCATATAAGGTTTTATCTTCACACCAAAAAGATTTTGTAGGTCTCTCTCAAGCATCTTGTTTAACTCATATTACCTAACCTACAGTCCATTCATAAGTAGCTCTCTTGAGGCATCCATAAGTGAATTAAAATCAAATTTAGTTGCTAGCATAACTAAATCATACATTAAGATTAATAAAAGACAATTTACCTAATCTATATCTCAATTAATAAATTAAAATGAATCAATCTGTAGAAAAAAAACTAGATTTTTCATTATTTATCATATAAAGGTGTTTAGCTATGAATCATAGTCAAAACAATTAAAGCAATAGACAAATATAAGGAAAATGTAATAGAAATAGATCTACATGAAAATCCTTAGTTTACCAATAGATCAATATGTTGACATGGTATCTTAATCTTGATTTTTTTAATTAAAATATCCTTAGAATTAGTCTCTTAAAGGTTTCAAACCTTTAGATTTCTAAACCTAAAATTATAGAGCAAATGCTGTGTCCAAACAATAGTCTCTAAAAGTTGTCTAAAAATTAGGATATTTGACATTTATATATGTTTTCATACCCTTCGACACATGTCCTATGTTATGGATCTATCTATATCTTTTATGGAAGAGATAAAGTCTTTGGCATGCCCGTGTCCTTAGGCCATGAATCTTTTTATTTCTTTTAAAATTAATGCATGATTTCTACCACAATTGTGTCCCTATATTATGGATCATATTATTTCTCTTGTAATTAGCATACAATTTTTAGGACAACTACTGCTCATGACCTATTACTTAATAAAATTTCTTCAATTTCATAACAATCTCTCTTTAGCCCCTATTCTAGGTCATGTCTCTTATTTTACTTAATCCACATAAGACATGAGTTGGCACATGGGCATAGATAGGGACACATAGACCAATCCATGTTCCTTCAAGAATTATAATTTTCTTCATATTTTTGCTTAAAATAGCCTCTAATTCTTAAATAATTTACCCTATAGTTAATTTATTATGATTATATGAAAATAAATCTAAGTTCAATAAAATAAGGTAATTTGACATGAAAATGAAGCAAAATATTTTTTTAAATATGTCCATTTTCATGCACACTAAATATTCCCATGCTTATGCTTTTGGTCGTCCTCAAGTGAATCAATTTCAGTCACTCTTAGCTTAAATAGGTGATAATTTTAAGGAAGCAAAACAAATATATTAGAGAAATCAAGGTTTTCCATCATCTACTTAATTGCATTATTCATCAACTAGAAAGGCATTCAAATATTTGCATTCAATTCTTCATCAATTCAATTTAATCTAACAAATTCAAATAATAATTTAAACCATATAATTTAGTCTCTAACATAGAAAAGTCACCTTGTTTGAAAATTTATCATTTCATTTATCTATCTAAAAGGTTAGAGTTAATATTAATCTTCCCTCTAAAAGTTACTTTGTTATTTTAAATTGATGTTCTTAGTTTTTGATAATTGAATTTGTTCATGTAGGAAAATTTTAACATTACGGAATAAGCTTCTCCTCTTTCTATTAGTCATAATTACTTCCTTTTTAGATTATAATGCATATTTAGTTTACAAGGATTTTTGTCTTTTTTAATGTTTCATAATATATTTTAATTTTTGTATTTTTTAATGATTCAAGCTTTAATACACTTTATTCCTTTATGTTTCCTCGTATTGATCTTTTAATAACATGTAGCACAAGTTTGTAATAGAATTAATTGACCAATGTTACTGTCTTAGCCATTAAATGGTTAGTTTTTGTTTCTAATGAATGTTTAGGTTATTTTAAGTATAAATAGATTACATATGAATTATGAGAGTGCTTGTATAATTACTACAATACTACTTTTTTTATTGTATAATTACTACAATTAGGACAATTGTTTATATAATTTGAAACAATGAATCTAATTTAGATTCATATGACTAATTAACTATGTCATTTGTTCTTAGTAATGTGCTTAATATTTTTATGAAGCTAATGAATTTAAGTATTTTAAACATATATAGGTAGGTTGTAGTTGTTTGTTTCATGATTTTACACCTTCCTATTTATATATCTAACCTCTCTTTTTTATATAGGGAGTTGAAGTGTTTCCTGAATTGTACAAATATTAAGATAATAACAATTCTACCTTAGATGAGATACTCTTATTATATATTGTTATTGAGTTCAATTATAGAGATCGGATAACACATTAAGCTAAGTATGTATGCCTATTGATGAATAAAACAACTATGAAATTTACATGTGTTGTGTGTTAGAATTGTGATATAAGGAATGGCGTCCTGGATCATTTGTTATAGTAGGTTCACATTTATGTGTCATATGCACTATCTATGTCTATCTTTTATAACCAAAATGTAGATAAATTCATTTATGTAATTGTGTTTAATTACTTGCACCACCTATGTCTATCTTTTATAACCATATTAAGATAAAATCACACCAATGAACTTATGGATTATCGATTTCATATTTTAGGAAAGGATTTTACTTTTGTAGATATTATTGGTAATTATGTTGGTAAAAATAATGTATCAGTTGCATGCTATGTAACTGATAATAATTTTAAACAATGAATTTGATTTGAATTCATACGAACAATTAACTATGTCATTTGATCTTACTAATTTACTTAATATTTTCATAATGTTTATATCTGTGTTAATGCTACGGAAGTATATATATATATATGATCCAATCCATAGTATTGCCTACCAACCTTTTGGAGAGGTATAAGAAGATTTAAGCTTTAATTAAAAGTCAATTAAAATTCAATTCCAAATATTGGAATTGATAAGCCTAAAGATTGTAAGCTCATTTTTTGGACTATGTTATAGGTTTTTTTTTTTGGTATTTTTCATATAGTTAGAGCAACATTTTTAAGAAGTCTAAAATACAAAGTATGGGAGAAGCCAGTTCATACACGTTATAGAGACTTTCTTGGTGCGCTATATATAACTGGTGTATGACCTCTATATATATCTGAAGAAATATGAAGTTGTTGGCAGCAATATTGGACATCATCTAAGGCAATGTCCATTTTATAGTGCAATTCTGCCAACAGATGGGGAGGATTGAGGAGAGAGAGTCTTCCCGTACATACTGAAGGATTTATTACCCACCAGGAGCATGTAGAGAAACTTTTAAGTATATACACTTTACATTTATTTTCTGATTTTTTACTTTGATGTATTTCAATTTAATTTGATGTGTGAATTTTAGAAAGAAAATATATATGTATTATGGAGAATGGTAATGTTATAAATGTTTGATGCCATATATGGCTGTATTGTTGAGTTACTTTCTTTGTTCAACAGGGGGTAAATATCATAAAAATAGAGAAAACTTTGCTAAAAAATTTTAAAATTGTAGTTCACTTGTAACAATTTATTCTGATGCAAGAAAAGTTTATGGGCAGGAAGCCTACACCACTGTCAACTCTTTTTGCACACCCACACTAAGAAGTATGATGGTGTGACCTTCATCAACACCGGATGTAGAGAACTTAATGTATGTGAAATTTATGCTTTAATATTAATTCTTAATAATTATCACTTATTAACATAAACATTGCCTCCCAATAGGACTAAATATAAGAAAGCATTCAACAATAGTCTTAGCACTCTAAAACTGTTAATGAGAGTTAGGCATATCTTGATGTAGTGGGTGGTAGGGACTGTCGTGGAAGGATCTTCAGCTTAGGTTCATTTGCAAACACATGCTATTCGCAATCCTTCTAATAGGCTGTCGACATCCAATGAGAGAGTCGTTTAGCTTGAGAGTACAATACAGATGCTGGCAACTCAGTTGCAACAGTCGATGGAATACATAGCCCAGCTTCGTAATGAGATGGATGAGTTGAAGGGGACAGGCAGCATCTCATCGCAATAGTCAGACCATCCACCTTCACCAACTACATAGCTTAGTTTTGCTATTTAAGTTATTTTGTATGAATTACATATAGATAAAAAATTTTTATTATCAATTATGATAATCTTTACTTTATATTATCATTCAACCTACTATTTAGATAAATTAAATGTAGAAAAATTCTATATATTATCACCAGAAAACTTGAGAAATTAACTATCAATCGTAAGATTACCAATCAAAATTAAATTTACAGCTTAAATGTATGAAAAATAAAAAAACAATATCGGTGCATTTATCGACAGAATTATCATATCCATCAGTAAATAATTTACCGACAAGAAAACTTACTGTCACTAAATTTTTTGATGGAACTTCAACAACTTAACCGCCGCTAAATTTATCGACGCACATATAATATTCGCCACTAAATTTACCAACGAAACACAACTTATTATCGCTAAATGTTATGATGAATTTTCAATACTTTCTCTGTCGATAATATTTACCGACGAAATAGAAATATTTCGTTGGTAAAGTTACCGATGCACTTAAAAATTCCGTCGGTACATTTAGTAATGGAAAAAAATTCATCGGTAAATTATCATTGCTAAAGAGTACCAACAACTGTTTCTTTGACAACTTATGCAGTTGGTAATTTCCGTTGGCAAATTCGCTTGTCGATAGAAAACCTTCACATTTCTTCGGTAATTTCTGTCGTTAAGAATCCATTTTCTTGTAGTGTATACTTTGATACTTTACTAAAAAAAAAAAGAAACATCATCCTTGTGTGCAAATTATTTAATGAAGAATATAAAAAATATAACTATAACAATTATATAAATTGGACGTTAAAACTCAAAAAGATAGATGATCTTAAAAAATGAATTTAAGATAACTAAATGGTTATATTTCCAATGATTCCTTGAAAATTCAATTGTGATTGTATATAAGATTTAGAGAATAGATTGTACACCAAAAAATAAGTTTTGTTTTACTTTTTTAATAGTTTTATTAGCTTTGGACTTCATTGCCACTAAATCCATCCAAACACAAATGTATAGTTAATGAACATATTCCAACATATATACATAGAAATTAAATGTTTTTGAAGTGTTAGAACAGATATAACGTTCTATATAAAACTTCCTAAAAGTTCACTAGAAAATAAAAACTGCGAGCATTCTAATTCTTTTAGAATTTTTTTTAGTTATTTATATCTTATTATCCGATTCTCCCATCTTCGGTTGCCTATTCAAGAGCCATCAGTTGTCATATGGAGGTTATTCAACCTCAAGTTTGTTAGTTTGATGCAGTTTTATTGGACTATATTTCAGTGGTAGTTATACACATGGATGAAACATGACATTACAAATCAAATTGTCTAGGGAAGTAAAAAAAAAAAACTCTTTTTAGTTATTTTTCTTATCAATTTAATAGGTATTATCTTATGTTATGCTTTACATGACCAATTTCACCAATACATAATATAGAAAACACACAATTTATTATATATGTATAGTTAACAAACTCATTTTAATAAATTACATCAACACATTAAAATTCATAAACTCAAGTCGGTTTCTCTTTCCTATCATTTCAAACTAAAATGTTCATCAACTTTGTCAATTTCACAAAAAAATCCTTTAATATATAACTTTTTTTTAGGTAAATCAGCGTGATCCTGGTAGGGCCGTTTTATTGAATATTAAAAAGAACACATAGAGAAGCAGAGCCTGAATCTTACTTCCTCAGAATGAATGACATAGGTTGCTTACAATGATCTATTCTGATGGCAGCCCATGAGCCGTTTACAACAAAGAAAACAATTACTTGAGTCTAATGGGCAGATAAGGGAAGGATAATTGATCCAAACGCACTTGCCTTTGATTCGTTAAGGCAAAGAGTCCGTCATAAAGGAATGAGAAGTACGAGAGTCACTAGCCAATTTTGCCAAAGAGTCCACGACTGAATTGAGTTCCCGGAATCCGTGGGCAACCCTGCAATCCATTTGCTGACATCTCCTAAATCAAAGAAATCCACTAGATTTCTTTGAGCCAGCACGGATGGCTTGGTTGGCTATCTAGCAGGGTCAATTGGAGCAAGATATTAGGTTCGATTCCTAGTAACGGGAGGGAGTAGATCGCTTTGTTAGAGGGCTGACTAAGATTATACCATGATTCAATCCTCCAGCGATAGTCGGGCCTGCGATTGGAGGCCCTTGAGATTAGGGATTCAACCTTTTGGAGCAAGAAATCCACTAGAGATCCTTGAGCGCTCTAGTTGTCATAGAGCAACGAGCAGGACCCATCGTGAATTATAACTCGTGTCCTGGCCCTCATGAAAGTGTCAACCTTAACCAACCAACAGCTCACCACTGAATGTTTCCAAGAGACCCGATTGAGATAGAGAGCCCACAGCCCTTTCTTGGTTTTCCATTTCCACCAAAGCTTACAGGCATAAGCTGAGGCAGTCAGGCTAAAATCCCTGAAACCTAGGCCTTTTTGCTCCACCGGCAGTGCAACTCCAGACCAAGAATGCCAATGCCTCCTGTGCTTCCCCGAGTTATGTACCCATAGAAATTTCAAACAAAGCTGCTCCATTTGATGAATAATAAAGTGCGACGGCTAAATCTTAATAAAGAAAAGAAGTAGAACTTTGATTTCTAAAATTGATCATAGAATAACTTACCAGTGAATCATCGTACTAGTCCATGGAGCATTTAGAATCTGTTATTGAATTAATTTTTATGACTATAATTGTATTATGATCTATGTTATAAACACTATATCACTAACAATATCAAGTTTAGTTCCTGTATAGGACAATACTAATATAAGCCACTATCAAATATAGTTTTGGATAAGTTTTAAAATTATAAACAGTCGTTAAATTTTTAAAGTTATAAAATACTCCATCAGTATTGTGCTATATAATTTTTAATTTTACATCAACTCCTTACCCAAAAAATATAATAATATATATTTGAAATAACAACTATCTCTTTATTTCTATTAATATTACTTTTTACATATTTCACATATAAACAATAACCACAATTAATATAAAAAAGATAATTTAATTATCTTATACATAAAACTGATAATAATGCAAAGCATTTAAAATGTTATAATTTACATCACATTATAAAGAATAATTATATTAAAATATCATATAGTAATAATAATAAAGGCCTATGACTTCATAAGTATTACAATAAGAGTTCGTATCGAGAAACATGATCAATTATATGCAAAACCTAAAACAAAAACACTTATAGTTAAAAATTTTATATTTATATTGCATATATAGAATTTAAATTATGTATCAAATACACGTGAAATTTCTTTTTTAAAAAGAGAAGAAATGAAAATTCTGGAATTTCATTCAACCGAATATCTACTCAAATCACATTAACCTTAATTTTCATTTAGTATAAAATCCTTAGTAGTGAGAAGAGTATCATCATCATTCAAATTCATTAAGCCTAGTGACATGTCAATACTTTCACAACCTAGATTATCTTCTAAGCCACTCTCATATACTAACTTGATTCCTCATAAACCCATTTTGCTAAAAAAATTGATTTAATAAAGACAAATTGGATATATAGAACTACTTATTCTATTAAGAGTATTAGCTAATAAATAAAATTAAATTATTAAGAAATTACTAGAAATTATATTTAATTTAACAATGATAATAACATATTTTTCTCGAAGCTTTAAGTTATATCGAATAAAGACCAAATCATTTAATCTTTTGTAGTTCTATATATTCTTTTTCCTTATAATGGATAAATTCAAATATGCTTCAATTCCTTTTACACCCTGTTGCACTCATAAATTGACTCAATTTGAATTACAAACCTTTATAACTCTAAAACACCACTTTTGAATTGGTCATGCCAATCAACTGTAAGACAACAAAAGAGACCTTATAAAAAAAGTGATGATTTTTTTTCCAAAATGTAACAAAAATGAAGAAATATCTATCTGAATTAAGTTTGTCTCTTTGACAAATTGCAATAGGCATCTCAAAATCACCATATGCATCTTTGTAAACCTCTATTTGTGAGCTTAAGAGATCTTGCATCTTCTCTTGTACAACAATTATGATAATTAACAGTATTCTCCTATTAGCTTTAGCTTTATTTGTGAGACTTGGTCTAAAATAAACATTAAGATTAAAAAAATGTCCTAGTTGCAATTAAAGGAGAGTAAAATTTCCTTTTCCATCTTTCATTAATGACTACAAGATAT
>JANKYE010461840.1:0-12257 GCA_032467995.1 Erythroxylum dillonii
ATCTTGTGCCATTTTAATTCTGCTACGGATCAATTTCACCTTATCAACTGTATCTTGAATCAATTCTGGCCCTTCAATAATCCGCAAACCCTCTTCATCCCAATATAAAGGCGAACGACACTTCTTGCCATACAATGCCTCATATGGAGCCATACCAATGCTGCTGTGATACTGATTATTATAGGCGAATTCGATCAAAGTTATATACTTATCCCATGCTCCCTGAAACTCCAAAATACATGCTCTGAGCATATCCGACAGTCTTGATCGTTCTCTCGCTCTGACCATTTGTCTGAGGATGAAAGGCTGTACTGAAATTCTATTTGGTACCCAAAGCTGCCTGTAGACTACCCCAAAATCTCGAGGTAAATCTAGGATCCCTGTTCGATACTATGGACACTGGAACCCCGTGTAACCTCACAACTTCATCCACATATCGCTGAGCTAACTGATTCGTTCTTATTGTTGTGAATGAGTGCCAATCACATACTTATACAAATAATGGCCCATAGGGCTCAGTCAGCACAAAATCATGGAGCATAGCTCTACGTGCACACACATATATCACGGAATAAAGCTCTACGTGCAAAACATTCGTCACGGAGCAAAGCTCTACGTGGAAGCGCTTCATACTGGCTACTCAAGTCACAACGTCTTTATCTGAACATGCATTTTATGAAATGCATCAAATACTGATTATGCCATATCAGCCAATCACATATGATGCTCAATTAGAAACTCATAATCATCGGACCTAAGTTTGGCATTTAACATTCGTTGAGAATTCACATATGATATTCGATCAGAAACTCATAATAATCGGACCTAAGTCCGGCATTCAACATTCATTGAGAATTCACATAACATTTAGAATTTCATAGAAATCAAAGCCACAATCAAAGCACTTCCAATGCATTCCCGAATATTGATCTCCTCTGACAATTTAAAGTCCGAAATTTATAAACAAATCACAAACAGTTTAATAATGTTGGAAGTGTAAACAATCAAATCAGATCAATCCTAGGAAATCATCTAGGTTGACTCACAGTACGCTCCAATAAGCTATTGCTTAGATGGTCTGGCAATGTCTGACTAACATTCGATAAGCTCCTTTAAAATATACAAAACACATTCACAAATATCACATTTTTGCACAAATACACAAGTGGTTCTTTTATGCATATCAAAGTGTAGAAAGTATGCACAATGCATGCTCAATGACAATTCCAGAGTACTCTATTGCGATCCTTATCAAAATTCATTCAGATATCAAATCCCTCATCAATACTATGTATATTTACAATTGGATCGAAACAAAAAAATGTCAAACAATTTCATAACTTCATTGGCCACTTCAGATTTTCCCTCTAATATACACATAGGTCAACTTCCATACTAAATCTGATAAGGTAAATTACCAAATTAGACAAAACTTCCTTCTATAAAGTTGTTTTCCCATTTCGTAGCTTTCTAATGACATCAAAATCGTTTAATTTGGTTCAGTATATGAAAATATATACTCAACATATTTTAGACGGCTCATAAGCTTCAGCAGAAATCTTACCTCAACTTCCACCAAATATTTGAAACTCTTAGAGACAGAATTAAAACTCCATTTCTTCATACAGGTTGTATCCCTATGTCTCTAGTGTACGTCAAATCAAAAATCACCAAATTTGGATAACTATAGAGAACGTTATGGTCAAAATATGAAAGTATGTTCGAGCTGTCAAGGGGGGCCTCGCCGCGACGAGAACAAAAAGTGAAGTTGCGACGTACAATCCAGAAATCAGTTTTTCTTGAGATTTTTTTTACAACGGTTGCCGCTACGAGCTCAATGGTGAGTCACGTGTTACAACGTACAAAAAGGAATGAGCCACTATGAGCTCAAAGGTGCGTTGCACATCGCGGCCAACAAAAAGGAATTAGTCGCGATGAGCCAAGATACAGGATAGAACGTCCACATCCAGACGTTTCCGGATCATGAAAGCAAATGCTATCTGGAGCGTACTGTGAGTAGACCTAGATGGTCTCCTTTCATTGTTTGTTTTGTTTGAATTTTGGCATTGATTAACTATGGATTGATTATATGAATGTGTTTGCTTATGTTGGGTTCCGGACAGGAGGTCCGATGATTGTGTTATTTGATTTGGATTTGGATATTAAAGTGTTACTTGAATGTGAATTGGATGAACTAAGTGTGTATAAGTTCATGATACATGTGTTTTGAATGAGCAATTGCACTTATATGATGAATGTCGGACTACGGTCCAATGTTATGGGAATGAGATCGAATGGGAACATACATTATGATTGATCCATTCCATTGCATGAATGCATGAAATATAATGGTAGTTGCGACCAGAGTAGCCACCGATTAGAGCTTAAAGCTCAACGAGTGAAAATGAACTTCGCACTCAGATAGTGATTCAAAGCCTCAAGCTCAACGTTAATGAGCCCTATATAGGACAGTTTTCAATGAGCCCTATATGGGACAGTTTAGGTACTCGATCACAACAAAGTAATAAATGGAAAGTGGGTCTCATATACATATGCATAATTTGATTGATTTAATTATATTGATAAATGTGAAGTGTGACGATAAATGTGAAATGTAACATTATGGGAATGCATTTATGTTTTAAGTGACTAGGTGAACCATCAATGATGGTCACTCACTGAGTTCGCAAAAACTCACCGAAATTTGCATTTATTTTTCAGGACTCAGAAGAATACCCCGTTAGGCAACAGGAGTATACTTACTACACACAGGAGAAGTTAAAGGTTGGGATCAGTTCGCGTCTGCATTAGGATTTTTCCTATTTTTTTTATAAAGTGTATTTCGCGATTTCTGTACAATGTGTATTTGAATATTGCAGTTTGTAATAAGTAATGAAGTATGGGAATCTTTGTAATTGAGCTTTATTAAATGTGCATATTTCGGTTTACATCAATTTGTGCCAATTGGAAAGGATAGTAAGTGTTTTGTGTATTGAAATGGGCCCAACCGGCCCAAAGTGAATTGGTTTGTACCCGAAAAGGGTTATGAATGAAATTGGGCCCTAATTCACTATTGAAACTAACTTGATTGTAATGTATTGAAAACAATGTTCCATCGCCTTTTTAAACTTATTTGGCCCACATTGAAAACGGACTTCTGTATATGAGAGTGTTTTCAAAAAAAAAAATTATACTGACTTGTGATTAATTGAGTGCCTAGCATGCCACCTTCGTAGACACGAACTTGGATATCACCGTCGATGTCGGGTACGGGTCTTACGGGAGTGGGATGCTACAAAAACAATCTCTAAAACTTCACTTCACTTAACTCTTTATTCAGTTCAAATCATTCATATAAGATCAAATTTCAAGATTACTCTCTAATGCCAAAAATATAGCATAATCGAATAAGCTCTCATTTCCCAACACTGTATCGGTTAATCTTTTCCCTGAAACCCAAACGTATTCAAACTCAACTCTATTAACTCTTCATACACGAACAACATATCTTCCAATCTAGAGTTCATTCAACACAGTTTTGGACAAATCTAAATTCTAAAATCAACTTCATGAACTCATGCATGCAGGTACATTTCTACACTAAAAACTAACATCAACAAAGAAACTACTTACTTGCTTAAGTAATATTTCCCAGCAGTGAGAATGAATCACTGACACAACAATAACAATTGATGTTCGGTGTTTGGTAAAACCAGTTGAAGATTTTTTTCAACAATGCTTTCAGTGAAGGGATAACAATAGAGGAATGAGTTACCCCGAAATCCATACACTACGTGGCTATAACGCATGTCCTACATGTGTCACTATTCCATACTGCCATATGATACCTTTGCATGTAGGTCATTTTTCACTAAAGATCAGTCCACCTGTCACACCATAATTGGCTCAAAAATCATGATTTTTTCACAAAATTCACTAAAAATTTCAAAATATCCTAAATAATACCAAAATTGCCAAAACATATTTTAATCATATTTAACAACTCAATTGCACCCAGAAATGTCAAAGAATGCATGTACAATCATATAAATGTGCAAAAAATGTGCATGTCACAATTAATTCATGCATGATGTGCATTTTCCTATTTTCTCAGAAATTCTCATAAATTATAATTTTAGCCCTCACATGGGTAACGGGATGTTACAAAGCTAATGCGAGGCAAAATATTTGGGACAGTTAAAACTGGTAATTTTTCTTTCCATTATTCTTCAATTTGTATCATGAGTTTCTATTGGTTTGACCTGTTAAAGTAGTTTTTTTTCCCTTTTAACATCACATTATGAAGCATTTGTAATTTTTTGACTTCCAATTATTGCTTCATTGAATTGTTCTATTATGTTAATGAATATTTTAGTACATATTTCATGGTTCATATATTCCTTATGTTTTTCTTACAAGCATATTTAGCTAATCATTTAATGTTCATACTATATTAAAGATCCCCTCAAATGTTAATTGATAAACACAATTTATTCTAATACTTGTTCAATCATTTGCATTACTAAATGTCATTATTTTAAAGTAGCTTTATCAACATCTCTTTTCAAGTAGATCCTGACAGTTAACTGATTTTTTAATATATTGTACAATATATTATTTGATAGTTTTTTTTCATCCTTGTGTTAGTTGTTTACACAATTGAGTTTCAGAAATGTGGCTCACCTCATGCTCACATCCTTTTGTTCTACAATGATAAAGAGAAGTACCATAATCCTGAAGAGCTTGACAAGATTATCTGTGCCGAGATTCCAGATCCTGTTACTGACACAACTTTATATAATATTGTTTCTAAACATATGATGCATGGACCTTATGAAAGTCTAAATCCTAAATCTACATGCATGAATGAAGGTAAATGTGGAAAGTAATATCCTAAATCTTTTGCAAGAATCACTTCTTTTAATGATGAAGGATTTTCTATTTATAGGAGAAGAGATTATGGTAAGTTGATACACAAAAAAGAGGTTGACCTGGATAATCAATTTGTTGATTCTTACAACCAAGAATTACTTCTGAAATATGCATCCCATATAAATGTTGAGTACTGCAATCAAAGTTTATCAATTAAATATCTTTTCAAGTATTTGAGCACGGGAAATGATCGAGTTACTGCTACCTTATATGATTAGAATCAAACATTTAGCTATAATGAAAAGACTGGAAGAAAAGAGTCAAAGGACAAAAAATTGGTAGAATGATTTATGTTTCACCTTGTGCTGATGAACTTTTCTATCTCAAATTTCTATTGAGTCAAGTGAAAGGCTTAGAGAGCTATGAAGATATAAGAACTGTTAATGGAATAATTTATCAAACTTTTATGGATGCATGTTATCAAATTGGGTTACTAAATGATGATAGAGAATACATTGATGCTATTAATGAAGCATCTTTGTGGGGTACTGCTCATTATTTGAGATCTCTATTCATTACAATTCTTTTGTCCAATTCTATTTCACGACAGAAATATGTATGAGACAAGACATGGAAACTTCTAGCAAAAAATATTGTTTATTCCCAACAAAAAAATATGGATGCAATGGTGAGCAACACAATCTTGGAAATATTTCCAAACTATTGTATTTTTATTTTTTCAAGCATTGGATTATATTTCTCTTTATACTCTTTCAATTTGTGTCATTCATACCATGAATTATTTTATATCAAATATTTATTTTCCTTCCAATATTCCTCATTGTTTTATGTTTATACATTACATTATACTTACTTACTTTACTTTTTGTCAAATAATGTTTAGTATTGTTATACATTCAAGGTTGCTTGAAACATTTAGTGTAATTTTTTTTAGAAAACCATTTCAATATTAACAATTGTAATTTTTTTGTTACAGATTTAAGACTTACAGATTCTCAATTTCAAAATTTTACTCTAGCTGAGATTGACAATCTCTTAAAAGCAAATGGTAAAAGCTTGCAAAAATTTTTTCCAAAGCCTATTCCTCAAGGCCATGTTGATCTTGATTTGCAAAATTGACTTACTACAGATCAGTTAAACTTTAATAGGCAACTATTTGTAGAACAACTAAGTACTCTCTTGAGCACAATGACTGCAGAACAAAGAGTTGTCTATGATACAATTATGGAATTTGTAATTCAAAACAAGAGAGGTACTTATTTTTGTATGGCTATGGTGGAGTAGGAAAAACTTTCATATGGATTGCTCTCACTTATGCATTAAGATCAGAAGATCATATTGTGCTCACTGTAGCATCTAGTGGTATAGCATCAACCTTACTTCTTGCTAGACGCAATGCTCATTCTAGGTTTGCTATCCCTATTCAACTAACTGATGAATCAACATGTAATATCAAACAAGGAAGTTTCAATGCAGAGTTATTGCAAAAAACTAAATTGATAATTTGGGATGAAGCTCCTATGGTTAAGAGGCAATGCTTTGAGTCTCTAGACCGTACACTTCATGATATTCTTAGATTTTACGTTCCTGATAGTCTTCACAAACCCTTTGGTGGAAAGTTTATTATATTTGGTGGTGATTTCAGAAAAATACTACCTGTAATTCGTCGAAGTTCTAGATCTGACATTGTTTAGCAGCTATGAAGTTTTCTTACTTATGGCTTCTTTGTCAAGTCCTAAATTTGACAAAAAATATGCGATTACATGTAAATTCTCAAAATACTAATGCTGATGAATTGAAAGAGTTTTCAGAATGGGTGCTTAAGATTGGAGATGGAAAATTATGAGAACCTAATGATGGCGAAGCACTTGTGGAAATACCTCCTAAATTTCTACTAAGTTTCGTGATCCTGTTATAGCTATTGTTGATTCAACTTATCAAAAGATTTTAAAAAAATTATTATCCAAGCTAATTGAAGGGCAAAGCTATTTTAACTCCAACTTTGGATGTTGTTGATAAAGTTAATGATTATATTCTATCTCTTATTCCCAGCAAAGCTAAGGAATACCTAAGCTCTGATTCTATATTTGTAGCAAATGAACAATGTGAATTATTGCAAGAATTGCATTCGGTTGAGTACTTAAACACATTGCAATGCTTAAGCTTGCCTAATCACAAATTGATATTGAAAGTTGGAACTCCTACTATGCTCATTCGAAATATTAATCAATCTACAAGACTTTGTAATGGCACACAACTTGTTATTACATAGCTTGGTGTTAATGTTATAGAAGTTAGACATATATCTAGGACTCCTTTTGGTGAAAGAGTATACATCTCTAGAATGACAATGACACTTATAGAGTCAATTTAGCCCTTCCAACTTCAAAGGAGACAGTTTCCATTCAATATCTCATATTGTATGACAATAAACAAAAGTCAAGGCCAGTCTCTTGATTATGTTGGATTGTATCTGTCAAGGCCCATTTTCACACATGGACAATTATATGTGACAGTTTCAAGAGTGAAATCAAAGCATGGACTCAAAATCCTGGATTATAATACAAAAAATGAAGCATTATCTAAGACACGTAATGTTGTTTATAAAGAAATATTTCAAGATCTTTAGCATTATGGTCCATTTATTCTGAAACATTTATGAACTGTTTAATATTATATTTTTTTGGAACATCAACCACATGCTAATATAATTAGTTATTTTTATATTAAATCTTTGATTTGATTCATTTATTTTGTAGTTTCTTTACTTATTTTGGTTATTTAAATTTTATAGATTGAAGCTTTAGTTTTGAATGATTTGAGTGATTTTTGTTACCATATTTTCTTTCGTTCATATTTTCTATGCTGACTTATTTGCCTTGTATAAATAAAGCTCATTTGAAATGCTTCACTAATTTATCTTTTCAGTTTTCTATTCATTAATATTTTCTTTCCTAACATATATTCCTTGATTTAAAAAGCTTTTTAGATCATGTGAAGATGTCTTCCATGAAAGTCAACTACATTGGTCAGTTGCATACCGAGAAGGATTCTTGGAAAATAGCTGCAAGAATTATTAGGCTGTGGAATGTTTCTTATCAAAATTCCCTTAATGTTGTCTCTAATCTACAAATGTTGCTTGATCAGAAGGTACATTCATTTTTTATTTCTTATTAATGATATTGATATGATTATCGTTTATAAAGAAATTTATTAATTTTTCACAGGGAGATAAAATCCGATCGACAATTGGAACAAAAAAGTTAGTGACCAAGCATTGTGATTCAGTTGGGGAAGGCAAATGTGTCATCATACATAAATTTGTTGTGATTGACAATTCTGGAGATTATATAGCAAGTCAACACAAATATAAGATTAATTTCCACTTTGGCACTACAGTCAATGTTGTTGATTTAGATATTCCTTTACACTCTTTCAATTTTGTGCCATTCACAGATATTCTGGAAGATAAGATTCCTAAGGGTTATTTGATTGGTAATCATATATATATATATATATATATATATATCTTTAGTGGTTTCCATTTCTATTTTAATACATTAAGTCATTTATGATATGATTTCTTTAGTTAGCCTTTATTGATAAATTGTTTGTCTTGTCAAATAGATGTCCTTGGAGAGATGACTGCATATGAAACTTGTAAATAATTCCAAAGGAATAATCTCAAATCAAAATATATGAATCTATATCTCATAGATAAGAGGTTATCTTTACTTTCAGTAACTATTGTATTATACTCTTTGTATGCAAAATAATATTTATGCGTTAATATTATTTTTCATTAACAACAAGATCAAGTGCACATTGTTTGGTGAATATGTTGACTTTTTGCTGAATACAATGAGGGATGCACAAGAGATTTCAATCATTATTGTTTTTCAACTTGCTATGATATCAAACTCTATTGGTACATTATTATTTTCAAAGCATTTTATACAGTTTACATGGTTCATTGTTGTCAAAAAAACATAACGTATCACCCTTTTTTCGTGCAGGAGAAATCAAGATTTCTAATGCTTGGAATGCTTTAAAACTGCTGATTAATCCCGACATCCCTACTGTTCAAGATTTTAAATTGAGGTAATTATATTTTTATGATGGCTTATTATAATCTTATTCTAAATTTATATCATTGCATATATATGCACTACATATTTATTCAATTATTTTTTTTAACTTTAGCCTCAGTTTGATAATGGTTGAAGAAACATCTTCCCAGAGATACTCTCAGCTTGATCATCCTTTCTTAAGTCAATCCCCTTTGAATGATTTCTTATCTTTTGAAATAAGAAAGAAGGTTACTGAACTGAGATGGTGTGAGGTAAATTGAAAATGCATAATTCTTTTTTTCATTATTAATTTATGCAGCTATTCGGTACAAGCTGACCTATATTTTCATAACATTACAACATAATGGTATTTTTATGATTCTTGCAACCATTAGAAAGATCCAAACTGAGTAGAATTGGTACATTGATGGATGCTTCATTCATAGATGTAAAGTCAAAATTGAGAATGACCTACTCATGTGCTCTAAATGTGGGAGCACTCCAAATAGAATTGTAACGAGGTATATCATCATTTTAAATTTTATTTAAACTTAATTTTTTATAATGATAAACACTAATCTTTGATATATTTATGCTAGGATTCTATTCGATCAAATGCACCACAATCAGTTTTTACATCTAAAACTGTAAGACAATCTCTTGCTTTACAAAGTTGAATTTTCTTGTTTAATAAAAAAACAATAACATAGCAACCTACAGAAAGTGACAACATATTTGCTTCTCTAATAATATAATTTTCATTCTGCAAGATTCAAATCAAATTGAATCACTCAGCTACTTTTTAGAAAACATTCTTGATGGGTTTATTTCTCTATCTGCAGTTGATAATAAATTATGTACATCTATTTTTTTCAATATATTCATATATTGTGTATTCCACTTACTGAGTTTATTTAATTACAGGATGATAGAGCTGCAATTTGTCAAACTAAAATCGACATTATTTCCTCAGCTCAAATGTCACCCTAGATTTCCAAAATGAGGAGACCAAGATCAGAAACTTCTGAGAATGATATGCCTTTATGTAATTTAATATAACCACAAATGTCTTCAAATAAGTTAACCACCAAAATAAAAGGAGAAATATGTCTCTCATGTTTTGGGACTCATTTTGTGTTGGACCTCATTTTCGGAGCCTAACATCGGACACGGAAGCATGAACCTTGCGCGTGGAGGGAAGACATAGAAATTGAAACTTTAGAAAAAAAGATCCCTCAGAAGCAAAGGCGGGCGTCGCCACGGTGAAACACTTTAGAAAGTTCACGCCGTGGCGAGCAAATTATCTTCCGCCGCGTTGAACCCGCGATTTTAGCTTCGTCACGGCGAAAGCCTCTTGAACAGAACCCACAACTGAAAAAAAAACACAGGCAAACTTAAACATACAATCAAGCAATCCTTTAAAACTCAAAATCTTATTCTCATGGTATAATGACTCAATGCAAAAGATTGGGGCCAAAACAATATCAACCATATCTCATTGATAACCAAAAGAAGAGTTTTACAAAGCTTTAATGGCATTTCAAGCCGTAATACATCAGTTGAGTTCAAGAACCAAAAATACAAAATACACATGAACTAATAAAACTTGAAATGCGGATAAAGCCTTAAATATCAAAACTCTTACAAAAATACAAAAGTATGTCACTTCGAAGTGATGCCGTAACTTTTGACCTACTCGATCTCTTGCTCAGCACCTGAATAGGGGGAGGAGAATAGGGGGTGAGCTATAAAGCTCGTGGGTAACATATTTATAATAAAGAAACAAATAAAACTATTTTCAAAGACTCATTGCCATTACACATTTTTGAAACCCTAGTAATTTCACATGTAAATATCATCATCTCAAAATGCTTGATTTTCAAACAATTTATGAGCAATTAAAAATCATCTATGCATCAAACTTGTGAATAGATCATAAGCACATAAACACTTCAAAATGGTTTGGGTAAGTTCAAATTCATGACGCACTACACATTCCCATATAATGGTCCTGTGTAGCCGTAAATTCTTGAGGGAGTTCTTGAGGGAGCTCCATGTCACTAGCGGGCAGGCGGGAGAAGCCTATACTTGGGTCAACGTGCTTGTGGCGGTTCTTGAGGGACTACCACAAACCCACATAACACATATAGTTCAAAATCTTGTAAACTTGTTGCCAAAAATGGCACATTTTCTTGAAAACTTGCTTTTCATAAACTTGATATCGTTGCAAAAATCATTTCTGCAAATATAATTTCATAAACATATATTCTTTTAAAGAGAAACCCTTTTCAAAGTCTTTTTATCAATCATCAACACAAATCATGTAGCAAACATATAACAATTTCACAATTCATTCAAAAAGAAATAAAGGCAACATTGATGATGCAATTTAAATCATTAAACTTCCTTGATTTGAAAAAAAAAACAATGAGTGGCTTATTTACTCTATTATAAATGTGTACCCACCTTGAGTTCCTTGCTTAAAAACTTGCCTAAATGTGTCCTTCCTCTTGCCCCTCTTGCTTCATTTGCCTCACTTGATTCCCTTAAACAAAAACTAAAATTCCATTCAGGATGTAGAAATTGGAAAGTTACAACCTAAACAATTTTAGATTATCCTTATGCATGAAACTAAATTCTATGCTCAGCTTCACTACCAAAATTGAAATTCTTATAGACCGAATTTGGACTCCATTCCTTCATACAATTTGTATCCTTATGTCTCTAATTTACAACAAATTAAAAATTACTCAATTTGGACTTCTACATCAAAAGTTATGAACAAAATACCAAAGTATGTCGGTGCAGGAAAGCTGGAGCTTGCCGCGGCAAGATTGTGGAAGCGTGCCGCGGTGAGGGCAAATGTACGCCGCAGCGAACGACTCCAAAACCTCCTAAAAACCTGTTTTTTTTTACATTCTGTAGTTATACACTTCTCATCTTCTAAATATAATTCATCTTAATCCCAAACCATCTCTTATACTTCATTTCCAAGCTCATGTTGTAGCATCTCACTCCTACAAGACCCGAACCCGACATTGACGGTGATATCTGGGTCCGTGTCTGCGAAGGTAGAATGCTAGGGCACTCAATCAATTATAAGTCGGTATAAATTTTTTTTTGAAACACACTAACTTATGCAGAAGCCCCTTTCCAATGTGGGACAAAATAAATTTAATAGTCGCGATAGAAAACTTGTTTTCAATACATTACCATTAATACAGTTTCAATAGTCAATTAGGGCCCAATTTCATTTATAACCCTTTTTCAATTACAAAACAATCCACTTTGGGC
>JANKYE010461945.1:0-12257 GCA_032467995.1 Erythroxylum dillonii
AATGCATGAAACTTGACCAGGTCAAATTATCAATTATTCATACAGCATTAAGTCTCCAGTTTCATCAAATCAAAAAACCAGATACCCCCATTGCCGTATCACATAGAATTAAAACATTAAAATCCTACAAGAAATTCATGTGGTGTTTAGCACACAGCATAGCAACACTGCTAAGTCTGCCTTCTTAACCTGTTTAGTTTAGTCAGGTTTTGCAATAAAAACCAAATGAACTATGCTTGTTTGGAGCATCGGAAGCTGATCTAATCAAGATCATTCTGGAACCATTAAATTAAGCTTATAGTATGCTGGTTTTATGCTCTAAATACATAAGTTCCACCTAGCCACAATGATTAAATCAATACTACAGTTGTCTTACAGTAATCTGATCTTAGTTTTACTATAAGACATAGATATGGCAAAAAATCAACTTTTATCATAGAAAACATTTCTTGGCTGAACCAATCTGAGCATAACCACAATCTGCAATTCAGCTAATATAACATTATTTGATGCAGAGGACAACAAATAGAGAAGTATCAAACAGATCGTTTTGACACACCATTGCAGTTTAGACTCAAAATCCAGATAAAACAATATCAACTAATAAACATTTGTATTAACAGTTATAGGGTGATTAGTGCATTGAATCCTCTCTAGTAACATCATCAAACTGAACTACTTAGGATAAGAAAACTTTCACTGATAGGCATAGGACTAATGAATATCCTCATAACACATGCATCTATACACATTAAACAGAGACTAAAGCCTCACAAAAACAAAGTTATTTCTAATCTAAGTATTTAAATTCCAAGACATAATAAAGGGGCTAGTGTTTAAAACGGAAAATTAAAAGGGTGAACGAATATTATTGGAGTAAAGGACGAAGAAAAATGTGAAAACAAAAACCAAAGACCGCCTTTTGTAAACAAGACCAATAGGAGTTCACCTTCTGAAAAAGGATAGGAATCTCACGGGAAAGTACAAATGCTAGCATCAACCAGGAAACTATTTTTGGTACTTGAACATCTGAGAGATCACAGCACCCTTTCCTGGCTCAAAACAAATTAGGGGATAATCACCCAATTATGATTAGTCTATAATGCAGATAAGTACTCTCAACATTAGAACATTATGACCAATTAGCAGGAAAATTATTTGCAAAATGGCAAAATGACTGGCATGCCTGGAACCCATAAGTACAAAAAAGGATGGATAATTGGCATAGTACCTCGTGTCCTTGGAACAATTAAACTTCAAACAGAACCAAGAGATGTTGTAAAGTATCGCTGCCCGCTCAACACAGAATGCATCCCCTTCAATTTCTTTTGCAACATAATCAAGCAAAAGCGAAGGAACAGGAGTGTGTATACTGAATGTGTTTTGGCTGGCTATAGCAGAGATGCTATGCAAAATAACTTCATGTGTTCTATGAACTTGAAGATGAGATCCCAGACATTTTCCTAAAAATTATGGGAAAGGAAACAGGGAACAGTTTGACAAAAACTCAATTGTAGGAAAATGTAAAAGCGGACATAATGAACCAAGAAAAGGGGCATACATAAGTACAGAAACATACAAACATATCCATAATTGAGATATAATTTTCTCTTTGACATAAAAAAACCCAAAAAGGAAAGGCAGTATTTATTTATACGATAAACATATTTTGCTTTGATATCCAAATTGATCAATTCCAATTGTCATCTCAATCATTTAAAAAATGTAAAATCAAAGAAATTGGATATTTCTCAACTTTTGTGACTTCAAAGACCTACATATAAACATGAGAAGCCCGTCTAACTATATCAGTGGGGCAATACAATATTCCATAATAAGATTAAAGACCATTCTTAAATAGTACCTATTATTATGACAAGCACAAAATATTACAATCTTGGATATATAATAATATTATAATACTAAATACTAAATCTTCATTATCTTTCTGTTTAAGATTCTATTATCATGCCACAAACTCCATAAATGTAAATAACAAGACTCAACCTTGTGAAAGTAAAATGAGCAAGACAAAGTAGAAGGAGGAACACAAATTATGTGGTTTGATGGTAATTCCTACATCGCCAAGAGTGCTAAAGTGTCTGTGATTAATTTGATTTAATTTATTTGTTTAGGCAAATAAATAATAATATTTTTTAATTATCTAACTTATTTGAACATAGGATACACGAAATATTTAACTACAGAACACACTTGATAATAATATCAAATATCCAACTATTAAGATCTTCAAAACTCCATCTAATATTGGTGAGTGAATACTTTTTTATTTTCAATTTACGTATGAATTCTTGGGACTACAATAGCTAGGAAACCAAAGATAACCAACCAAAAACAACAAATAAAGATGAAATTTTTCTTCTTCTTTTTGGCTACAATTGTTCCAAAAACTGGCCGCCTTTAACCAAAAAATAGTTGACAAAGAAGCTAAACTAAGGAAACGCAACCTCCAATGATACTAAAGGGCAAGACAAGACTAGCCACTAGACAAACAAAAAGATCTAGCAAACTTAAAAGAACTAAGATCACTTTGTGATTCTTTAGTCTGACAAAGACAAAAGTAAAAGCTTGGGGAAGATCAACAAGCTGAAAAAGCTCAACAAGCCAAAAAAGCATGAAGATGATGAGAATAGTCAATGATCTCCTATGAATGCAGTTCAACAAGCATGGAGAAGATGTTAACAAGGTATGATGAGTAAAGAAGTCTCACAATGAGAATGAGTAAGTGAAGGAGAGGAGTGAGATGGAGAAGATGCTCACAACATATAGATTCCATCAACAACGGCAATTGTTTAGATCATGAACAAAATGCAGTAACTTACAATAGATTCCAAAATGTAATGGTGGTTGCCTGGTGAAAAACTAAGTTAGGTTTTGGCATTCGACAATAAGTTTCAAGAGTAGAGGCAATTATTTCAATTCAAAAACTAATTTAGCCTTTTGGGTTTGATGTAATTTGAAAGTAAATAAACGAGGAATAAAAGTAAAGAGGACTAAATAAGCTATATGGTTCAACTATAAGGCCTGTATGAACAAACACAAAGACTAGAGGGGTGTTAGGCTATGTGCAACTAATGAAGTTAAGAAATCTTCTATAATAATAGATATCATAAAGCAACACTAACATTCATAAGAAAAATACCTAAACTATTACATTATTATGATCCATAGAGTAATCCTATATTTGATATACATGATAATAATGCTAAGTTGTGAATACACATACTTTAAAATCTTCAATAACCAGTGTCAAATGGAAGCATGCAAGTCCCTTGACTAAGCTTAAGGCTTTTACTTGGCTTAAACTATCAAGAATACAATTATCATTGAGCTTCCAAATGGTTTGTAAAGGTTTGAATAGATTTGGAGTTCAAAATGCTTCAAGATCTAAAGATAATAAATATACTCTCCAATAATAATGCAAAGGAAGTGTTCAACACTGCAAGCATATATTCTTTATAAGATTTTCCTCTTTAATTGAATTATATAAAAGTTCAAGGGTCTTCCCCTCAAGCTAATGGTACAAATTTATATGAATCGCAACAAACTTCTCTTTAAGGAATTTACCAAGCATCACACGTTTTGTACCCTGATAACAAGAATAATTGTACATACTAGCCCTCTAGTGAACTTCAGTAACTTTTTTATCCGCTCTAAATCATAGTGTTGCCACTGCGGAAAAAAAAATCAAATGAGTAGAGAAACGCAGAAGCAAAAATGTATATCACAAAAAAGGATATCACACATTGATAACCCATGTGACATAGGTGTTATTTCACACGACATATATTTAGTTCGAAAATGTCTACGATTAGTAGCCTACAACATAATTTTGTAAAGTCTTTAGTACAATCTCCCAATCCAAAAAAAAAAAATTATGTTAATAATATTCGTCAAAATTACAGTTACATTGGTGGTAAAATTTTACAAATAGTTCTGCATTATCAAATCAGATGGCCTCCCAAAACTAAATCCACAGTATAAAGACCTTATTTAAAATGTCAATATGACAATACCATAGACTTATTGAAAAAAAAAATTAAAAGAAGAAAGAACAAAGAATGAATGTTCATACTGGGCAATTGAGAAATTAAGTAGTAACCAATTTGAAGGTCCTTTTATAAGGAAATCCAACCCTCTTTCCTATATTTCCAATCAAAAGTACCTGTAGATTATTTTTCCCCACAAAAATAAACTTCAAGGGCAATATGCAACATCACTTCTTTTCAAGCTTAGAAGAAAATAAAAGATTCAAGGGTTTGTTTTCAATGCTCCAGCATTTTTAAGGTGTATTTCAATACTTGAAGTAAGACAATATAAAATTACAACCATACCTTTTGAAAGGAGAACTCTAACCGCAAGTCGCCTGCGAGAAAACTCCCACTTCAATTGTAAAAGATTGCTCATAGATTCAGATTCCTTAACTTCCATAGCCAAACACAGCCAACATTTCATTTTATTGCAAATACATTTACTTTGACCCTCTAAATCAACCATGCAACTTTTTACTTCCAAGAGTGACTGTCTATGTCCAACACAATCAGCTGCACATGTATCACTCCCTTCCAACTGTTTTGAAGGGCAAACTTGCAGATCTACCTTATTATTTATGTTACTTCGGGAACGATATTTTAAGCGAGTTAATCTTCCAGTAGGCTCAATTGTAGAAGACTGGTCCTCTGGTAGAGGTTTCATCACATTTTTGGATTTTCTACACCTTCTGGATTCCTTCTTTGCCTTTGCGCCTTCCACTGCATTTGAATGAGTTTTGGCATTGCAAACAGTACCATCATCAACTACGTCAGGACAACTAACAGAATTCTGCCACTCAGATTGATTTAACTTGTCCAAAGATTTGTTGTAGAAACTCTCAGCAAGAGTTAACCTCTCTATTGGAGCCTGCTCTTTTGCACTGAAACTTCGGTACAAATCCCCAAGTTGCTGATCAATGGTGACTTCCAGCATTAACTTGCACTTCAAGCAAGAAAAACTGCAGCTATTGATCAATTTCTGTTTGGCATCCTGAAGTTCCTTTTCTGAAAGATCCCAAGATCCTTTCTTACGGTACAATTTTCCTAGCATTTAACCAGTGTTCTGTGAGATAAAAACACCGTAAACCTCTAACAAAATATTCATTACAATTCTAAAAGCAGACACCAAAAGTGTGACCTTAGTATTTCTTACCTAAAACAGATGAAAAAGATACTATAAACAGTGGTAGGCTTTGTGACAAAGAGATCTCTTTTCCCCAGAGTAACAAAGTTTCAGCCTCAGCTCCATTTCCAATTATCTCATGAATTGTCCCAACCTGCATATACAATAAATGGCTTAATAATTTCACCAGCACTATGAAAATGGGATCTGCATAAAGTTTCTATATCAAAGTATTATCAGTCAAAGATGAAACAACCTGAAGAGTACTTTCAAGGTAAGATTGAAGTATTTTCCATGGACTGAGATAGCATGCTTCCATATCCCGTGACAAGTATTGAAAGGACCAAGTTTCACTAGCAACTGAATTGCGGACTTGAAAATTTTTAATACAGTAGCTTAACTTTTGGTTGTGTTCCCCTGCTTCAGAGTATTTCTCAACTTTTGGCTCAACAGAATATGTACAATGCTCTTGAAAGAGTTTAGTACGCAATTGATGGGCTTCTTTTGCATACGTAAGAGCCTAGAGAAACACAAAACAATATTAAATTGTAGGAAATATGCGGCCACAAGGAAGACCCAAGTGTATACAAGTTAACAGAGCCAACAAAGAATTGTCACACTCCACAGAAAGTTTTTAACTTCAGCCTGTCATTTGTCCACTATCATACAAACAATAGGGAGCTGAACACCTTATTTCCAATGGAATGTGTATACTTTATTAATATGATGCACTTCTTCTCAATAACAACACAATGTGAATGAGTTAATTCCAGATAAACTTAAATGGTTCAGTACTGAAACTCTTGGCTTCAGACAAAGTTAAACCTTAGCCTATAACAAAACCTGGAAATGACCGGTTACCTCAACTAAGTGGCCTGTTGCAACTAGTCTTTCACATAAATCATAAAAAAGACATCCAGCGGAAAAAACTGAACGACTGTTCACAGGAACCTGCAAAATAAGAAGCATAAAGCAATTGATGATCATGTATCAACCAACAGAATAGGAAAAAAGAATTGCAACAAGTTCCTAAATGGATCTTACTCTTGAAAGGAGTTCAAAAGCAGCCTTTCTAACATCATTAACAGAAATAGAGGCTTGAAATGAAGTTTCATGCTTGTAAAAGTCACAAAGAAAGTTTGGAGATAAATAGGAAAAATTTTGTTGCAAGCCAACTCGAGAAGGCAGAGATTCCTTCAGACAATGCATCCAGAACTCAACAGATTTACATGTTTCTCCATAAACCTCTGTCAGGTTAAATATAAATCCTTCATTTATAGGTGAAAGGCAAAGGGCATGACTAAGTCTTCTACTCTCCCACAGAGTGGACAAGCACTTCTCTGCTGGCAAACTCTTCCAAATGAATAATCTAATCAACAATGCACATGCTTTGTGATGGAGTTCCATGAAACCCTGCAGACAAAGTATACCATACTTAAGCTTCAAACTTTTATTGATTCAGTATCAAAAGAACCTATTAGATCATATATATACCTTCAATGACAACAAATCTAATATATTAAACAGCATTAGCATCACAGTATCAGATGATATACTGATCTCTCCAGATGGCAGGCTATAATCTGAACTCGGAATGCCCAACCATATCTTTAGTGCAGATTCAATATCTTGAAAGATTTGCTGCTGAAGAAAGGACAGAAGGTAATCGCAAAAGCCACCTTGGGAATTATCTAATAAAATATTGATATACATAGACAAGTGGTTTAATTCTAAGCAGGTGCATTATGACTGACACCTTTAAGTTTGGTTCAGCTTCCTGGATACACAGTGCACGCAAGGAATATGCCATAGCTAATTGATGACTTGCTGGAGTTCCGTGATCTGATGCTTCAACTTTCTGTTCCAAGGACTATTTGAAGTAAAAAAACATGCCAACTATTCATGACTCAGAGCATTTATAGTTAATATTCAATAAAAAGCCACAGGAGGGAATAAAGGCACTGCATAACTGAAGAACTCACAATTGTGGATATTGCCTCTGACAAACAGTGAACACAGTCCCCTAGAGATTCAAATCCACAGGCCCTTAATGCCCACGCTTTTCTAATCAAAATCTTTGATTTCTGTAAAGAAGTATCTTTAGTAACATACACATCTTGCAATAAGCTATCCACTATTTTCAATCGCATCTTCCGACAAAGTGCCGGATAAATAGCATCCATTTCCTCATATGCAAGAAGTTCCTGTACAAGATTCAAATTTGAAAGTTGGAAATTATGATTAACATAAGTAGTTAAATTCTAGGAATACTACCAAAAGTACAAATAACATAGAAAAAGTATAAAAACTCAAACCAGTGAGAAAAAACCTGTTCTAGAATTTTGCCGAGTGTCCTCTTTGACATATTTTTTGAGGAGAGCAAATTATATAAAGTTTGAACACTATAGTTGCTGTCCATTTTTTGGCTCAGCTTACATCCTATCTGAAAAAATAAATAATAATCAAACTTCTAAAACAATAAACATAATCAAAACAGTTACAGGCTTACTGATGCTACCTTAACCCATTGTTTCACCAAGGGCACCGGACCAGGCAACTTTCTGTGCAGATCTTCAGAAACAGACCAACTTTCTAGACTGTTTACAGTTACCTTTTTCACCTTACAACTACCACATTGATTAAGAACATCCAACAGAAAGGCAGTTCGAGTGCATGCCTCAGTGGCAAATTCTAGAATAGCATCTTCTGAAGGATCATCACAAGAACCTTGCACAAACATCTTACAAAGACGTATCAAACATGTCCACGATGCTCTGCAGCATAGTTTTAATGGCTTTGTAGCCTGCATCCTCAACCATCAAGGAGAATTCTGAATATAGGAATTATATAATTCGAAACAAGCAAGTTTTAGGTTGATGAGTGAATAGGAACCTAAATGCATGTACACATGTGTAACAATTAGCTCTTAGCTAGTTTTAGGTTGATGAGTAAATAGGAACCTAAATGCATGTAAACATGTGTAACAATTAGCTCTTAGCTATAAGAATATTTGCCCCTTCATGGACGCAAATGATTGAATGGGAATGACATTACTCCTCTCTTTGTATGCTCAAAAAGACCACTTCTCGATGATTTATCTAATCAGAATATCATCAATGACATCTAATAATCAATGTTCAACCAGCCACGTATGAGGAAAATACATGATTAGATTTTCCAGCAATCGATACATAAATCTGAACTTGGGGGAAATTACGAACCCATCATTTTAAGGCACTTGATCTCTTGACATATATAAAAATGTCTCTCAAATTTATATTCTTGTCTGGTATCCCAGGATTCTCAGCAAAAACAATTGAATAGTTTAGCTATGTTGGTAAGTTTCTTAGATCAGTTGTAGCATGGACATATGCAGACAACATTTTGTGGATTTTATGAGTCGACTTAATTCACATCCTATGTTTCCAAAAGGAACCAAGTATGAAAGTATTGAAGCTAATGGAGTGAACTAAAATCAAGTCCCTTTAGTTGTTCCTAACTACACTTGAAAAATTGCATTACCTACCCCCAAAAATAGCAGAAACTTTTACATATTTTTAACAGCTGAATCCAATATGGAAATGTAACCATTTATGCGCTTCTGCTTTTTGAAACATTCCCTTCATGTGACCACAAGTCCATGCTGCAGACATTATATTTTCTTTTCTTTTTCCATGATTAAATGGGGAAAATCAATTTTCAACATTTATCAGTTGCATCCATCGGTACAAAGGGCAGTAAGTTGTAAACATCATATGCCTCACATTAGAAACAGAATCCCTTGAAATTGAAAATACCTCATTCACTTGCTTATTTCTGTAAAGAAGTACACCAACATTGTAAAGAGAAGCGAAAACATATTTCAGACCCTGCGGGTGAACCCAATCACTGCCGATGATCTGCTTAATAAGATGAATGCTCTTCTGAAACAACAATGGCCAGAAGAACATTGAAACTTTAGAAATATAAGCACAAGTGAATATCAAAACGTGATGAACAAAATCAAGAATACACTTTGGATTAAATATTTATTAATCAATGTTTTATATAAAAAAGTTGACCTTCAATTTGAGCTTTGTTCTAATTGAGAGAATTAAGGCAGCAACAGCTACATTAAGAAATATCTTAATCTCGTCAACTTTGTCCACATCACCTTGAGGCTTGTCGCTGCAAAAAAGCAAATTCACACCACAATTGACCAAATACTTAGTTTTACTAGGAAACAAAAGAAGAAATTGAAAGAAAAACATAAATCCTTATTATATCATTTGGGAGAAAAACAAAGTATATTGGAAGATGCACTACCTTGTAACTCGTTTAGGGCATCATATTGCTTTTAATAACAAGAAAGCTAATAAAATTAATTATATAATTATATATCATAATTATATATTAAGATGTTTTAAATTAAAACAAAGAAAAGGTGTAGAAAGTTAAGACTTCCTTACCAGTAAAGTAAAAGATAAGTGTGCCCAAACTGATGAAATGCTTCCAGGACACTCTGAAGCATGCTACATTCAGTAACATCATTTTCAGTAATTATCTCTTTTTTCCCCGAGTTCACCAGGTCAGCAAGAGGTTGACACAAGAACTTCAATACACTTGAGTAAGCCAGAAGATAGGCGTGTCTATCTCCTTGGATGCAACTCCCAAAATGTGAGCCTGACTGCAGACATACAAAATCATCAGAATCCTGAAGTTTAGCACAACAGGGCAGGGCCTACAGGTATTTTTGCAACTTACATCAAAAAAACTTTTCAACAAACCAAGCGAAGCTGCCAAATTGCTCAGCTTCGCCTGACCACCAGACAAAGTCTTAACTGCATCTTTCAAGTCTTTACACATCGAAGCATCAGTGAGACTGGTGTTGACAACACAATCACTTAAAACTAATCCAGTAGCATAAAGCCTGATAATCGTATCCAAGGGGGTCATATCCTGGCATAAGAATTTCATTGCTAATGAGATTGATAACTTTGTCCACTTACAAGATTTAAATTTCAGAAAGTAACCACCGTGGCAAGTAAATCACCAAAACAAGTTACCTGAAAAAACTCATCAGCTAACTTCTCCAGACATTCTGCAAAGGTACTACAAAAAACTGTACTTGCAGTTCGACATTTATTTGCACAGTAAGAGACAAGATCGACAAACTCTATTGCCCATATTTGTGTTTCAATCTGTTAAAACAATGAGCTGCTTACATCATCAGCACACACAATTTAGTTACACAGAAAACAAGATATCATCTGAAAATGCACCTCTAAAAAATCTTAGAACCAGCCAAAAGTACAGGTTAAAGGGTCTGAAGTGGGTTGTTGACCATTTTTTGAGCTTCAGAAACACTTCAGAAGAATTGCAACCAGAAGGGAGCTCAATCATGAACAAAACATAACACCCATTGGTAGCACAAAGTACATAGAGACAACCAAATTATTCATGGGTTTGATTTCCTTCTTCTTAGTAACCGTACTTCTAATACTACATCATGCTTCATGATTGCCAATATTATCTGTTATTCATGATAAAAAAGGGAAGGGTAAAAGGAAAGACATAGTTCTAATGACTTAAGAGCGCCTTAATATGAAAGTATTACAAAGAATTAGGAAAAGAAAATATTAAAGTTTAAACCCAGGCATCATAAATGCACTGCCCAATTGAAACGCGGCTTCGCCGCTAATTATTTTTGGCACATTGGAAAGCACAAATATTATAAAGTTGAACTTAGCTGGAAGAAACATTATTACCTCACAATTATGGGGAAAAGCGTGCAAATTGGATTTTAATATGTGAATGATGATTGAAGGCTCATCATTTTGAATCGAGAACAAAGAGGAACATAACCGGCGAGCAAACTGCAAGAAGAAGCATTTTGATGATACATAAAGGGTATGAAATCTGTCACCCTATAATCAAGAATAGCAATCACCTTATAGGTTTGATCTCTCAAGGAAGAATTCGAATACTCTCGTAAGGTTACCGCACATAAATCACGCATTATATTCCCCTTGGAATTCATTGGTCCCCCAACCAAAGAAAGAGAGCACTTGGCTAAGTACGTTACAAGCATCCTTTGGAACTTCTCATATGCACTGGCGTCTAGCACCCTAAAACAAATTATTCATGTTAAGTACACCAATTAGCAAAAATGTTTTGAGTATAATTTTTAGTAATCAATGTACCTGAACCAGGGTTGAACCTCCTCTACCAATATAACAAGTCTCCTGCAGTCCTCCTCCTCAACATGCTTACTCTGCACCAACAACGCCGTGCATTTCACGATGGCCACCACAATCTCCACCATTAAACCAGCAAGCTCGGCATCATTGGTGGCCGGTGAAAATGCAGAAGAATCAAGAGCCCTGAGCTTGTCCAAAACTCGAAGCGCCTCCTCTAGGGCCTGAGGATGGAATCCCCAAGCCTGCAAGCAATAAACCAGCCTGAGGGTCTGAAAATAGAGGGTGTAGGGTTTGCAAGACAGCTGGGAAGAGATGAGGTCCAAGCAAGACAAGCAAAGCCTGTAAACATCGAACAATTCAAGGGCGTGTTTGGAAGAATGGGGTGGTAATTTGGATGGATCAGATAAGCGTTTGGGTAAAATGGAGAGAGAACGGTTGAGGAAGGGAAGGAATTGTTTGGCCAAAGAGCGGATTTGAGATTGGGATTGAGACTGAGAGGCTTTGAAACTGCCAAGGTAGTCGGAGAAGAGACAGAAAATAGGGGTAGAAGTGGTGGACTCAAGTTTCGAAATCAGAGCTGCTGCTGTTTCGCTCTGGGTTTGAGGCGCCATCAATTTTGACGATACCCAAAATGAGAAACACTGCTCCTTCTGAGTTCTTCTTCTTCTTATTTTGCGAGTGGCGGGAAATTGAATTCAACTAGGCACTATTGTTGCCAAATGACAAATCAAACCCAACCCGTTCAAGCTCTGTAATAAATGGAATAGTCATTCTATTCCTAACCCATTCCTATCTAATTCCTAAATCTATGTTTGGTTAAAAATAAAGACGGGAATAACTAAACATTAGTAACAACTATTCTTAAATTTTGGAGAATACGCAAACCCCACCCCAACCCATCTT
>JANKYE010462154.1:0-12254 GCA_032467995.1 Erythroxylum dillonii
TAAGACGAAGTTTTAAGACGATAGAAGTAAGACGAAGTTTTAAGACGATAGAAGTAAGACGAAGTTTTAAGACGATATAAGTAAGAAGAAGTTTTAAGACGATAGAAGTAAGACGAAGTTTTAAGACGATATAAGTAAGACGAAGTTTTAAGATGATAGAAGTTTAGCGGACCGTCTGGTAGGGAAGAAATTTCTATGTGACTTATTAGCAACTTTTGAATAATCAAGGCTAAAAAGGATCATTGCGCTGCATTAAATGAGGGCTAGAATTACAAGATGATATAGTGAAACATAAGTGATTTTGCTAGAGAAACGTTAAAAAAAAAGTTTACATGTGTAGAGAAGAGAAAGACATCTTAATGTTGGGTTTTCAAGAATAAATTGCGTTGTGTTAAATGATGACTATTACATTAAATAGGTTAAATAGAAGTGGATCTGTAAGGTATATAATCTGTAAAGTAAAGATACAGATTGAGACGGCAAGAAGAAATATCGAACGATTAAAATTGCACCTCTCTCCAATTCGTTTACTCCAAGAAGGATTACGCAATTTATAAATGAAATTTAATGTGACTTGGAAATGACATCAAGGGGATGGTAGTTCGTTTCTGATTGGTTTCTTCAGATAAGGATCACTCAATTCATTTTAAATTGATGTTCGCAAAAGTAAGACGAAGCAGAGAAGGAAAAATTAGACAAAGCGCAGAGATTACTACTTATAAGATTGTTGTATGGGCTGACCAATAAGCCTTCAGGGAAAATTCCTCTTACACCATTGTTCATAGTAATTGTAACTTTACCGCAAGGAAAGATGAAAGATTTAGCACCACGATGTCATCTCTTTGCAATACCAACAATCAAATCGCAGTCTTTAGTAATAGTGTAAGTAGAATTTTGCCTAAAGGTGACTGATATACAGCAACTGAATGGTGAGCGATTGGAGGAGTTCATCAGCATCTTTACTGGAGTCGATCTGGTAGTTGGTGGGAGTCGATGCAACAATCTTAGGGGTAGTAATCGAGTTTAGCGTGACGGACTTCAATTGAATGAGTTCGCATTGATTTTTAATTAGAATTGTAACCATAATTACCTTGTAATTTGTAAAACGCCAAAGTTTTTATGTGTAATGTTTTTATTAATAATTATCATGTTTCTTTAATAATAATAGAAACAAGATTGGTCGTGATGTGGAAAATGTTCACTGAATGTCAAAAATACGAAGTTTTAAGAGAATAGAAGTAAGACAAAGTTTTGAGAAGACAAATCGTTTCACTATAAAAGTAAGACGAAGTTTTAAGATGATAGAAGTAAGATGAAGATTTAAGATGATATAAGTAAGATGAAGTTTTAAGACGATAGAAGTAAGAAGAAGTTTTAAGACGATCGAAGTAAGACGAAGTTTGGTTATGTTAAGTGATTAGCCGTCTAACACGTAGCCATTACCCGAATTTGCGCAAGTGTGTCCACACCCTCCAAACTTACTTGACGAGGAATCCATTCTCGCGAACATTGATGGTCGGATCCTTCTAGTTGCATTCCTTTGTTGAGAGTAGCATGTCTAGTATTCCAGGTTCCATTTAGATTGAGTTACAGCTGGTAACTTATTCTAGAGCACTCTTGATATGCATTGACATCGACCTTTGCAAAACCCTCAACAAACGCATAATCTAGATATATGTTGGTAATGATGTCTTTTTGGGAGTTGTAGATGGTATATAGTATGAAAATTTGGACATCTGAGTAAAAAGTTATAATCTTTATAAGTGGCGATGTTCTAAAAGGAAACTAAGACGATAAAAGTAAGACGAAGTTTTAAGACGATATAAGTAATACGAAGTTTTAAGACGATAGAAGTAAGACGAAGTTTTAAAACAATTAAACGTTTTATGATAAAAGTAAGACGAAGTTGCAAGACGATCGAAGTAAGACGAAGTTTTAAGACGATATCAGTAAGCTGAAGTTTTAAGACGATAGAAGTAAGACGAAGTTTTAAGACCATAGAAGTAAGACGAAGTTTTAAGACGATAGAAGTAAGACGAAGTTTGGTTATGTTATGTGATTAGCCGTCTGACACGTCACAACCCAAATAAAATGATTGTACGAGTTAACAGTGACGGTAAGAGTGAGTTACAGCTGGTAACTTATTCTAGAAGACTCTTGATATGCCTTGACGTTGACCTTTGCAGAACCCTCAACAAAACCCTTTCATTACCCTATTTCGATATCAAACATTTTTTTTGCTCACACTCTAAATCCTAGAAACCGAATTCACCTTTTTAGAAAGAAATTTGTGCATTCAGTCCTTTACCAAATACAGAACCAAATGGAGCCGGCAATGATTTACGGAAGACTTGTTGATTTTGAGTCTCTGAAGAAAGACAATGTGGATATTGAACCAGAGATAGTTGCAGCCAGTTGGAGGAAGTTCTTTAAAGTTCAAGAGACCGTATATGTGAATGAAGTTTATGAGTTCTAGAAGAATATGGATATGGTAGGAGATACACTTGTATCAACGGTAAACAGATTGTCAGTTATAGTGAAAATGGAGATTATTGAGAAAGTCACTATGTGTCTATGTGTAGGAGAGAAGCTCACAAGTAAAGTTAGATGGATGACGCAAGCTAGGGTGGAGGAGTCTGAGATTAATTGACAACTGTGTGGAAGCAATGACGAAAAGGAGAAGAAGGCCTCAAGTCTTGTTCCAAAGGCTAGGGTTCTACACTCAATTCTTTTCCACTGTGTTCTACCTAGAACAGGATCAAGAGATTTGGTGACGACGTTGGATGAACAATGCTTGTTCTATTTACTTACCCGTCAGCCCATTGATCTACCTTTTCTTATTTTCCACTATATGGTTAAGACAAAGAAAGACTTGAATAGTTTGCCCTATGGGATGATGCTGACAAGGATATTTAGAGATTTCTGAGTTCTCCTAGAGAGAGGAAACAAGATGAAGTGGGATATCAAAAGCACCATCAATTCTGCAACTATTGGGAAAATGGGCTTGAAGAATCTGAGGAAAGAAGAATCAAATTCTAAGATAATAGCAAGAATTAAGGGGGAGCATGCCAAAAAGGGGACTCCCTCAAGAAAATCAAAATCTCAACCCAACGAGAAAATGTCTACGGTTAGAGAGAAGAAATCATCAGATGAAGCGATGAAAGATAAGATGATTTCTCATAAAGAAGGAAGACAGGTGCAGTGTATAGAGAAAGTGTCCTTGAAGAGAAAAGGGAAGACACTTCTATCAGAAATACCTAAGCAAGCAAAAAGGTCGCCCAGAGTTTGAACCCTGCTTCAGGAAGAGAAGAAGAAAAGAAAAGAGCTGATTCAAAGTAAAGACTTTGAGAAGACAACACCTCAGGCAACAAGGTCCTTAGTCTCAATCTTAAAGAAAGATTCAATGAAATTAGGTAAAGAGACTGAGATTAAAAGGAAATTGGAGCTTGAAAGGAAGAAATCGCAATCTCAAAAAACTCTGACATTGATTGAAGAAAACAAAAAACAGAAAATTAGTTAGAGGAAGAGCATTCCCACTGTTGTTCAGAAGAAGAAGACAGTTGAAAGCAGTTCAGAACACGACAATATCTCTCAACGTTTAAGAAAAGAGGATCTAAGAATCAAGGTAATTCAGAAAGTTCAACCCGTAAGGAGTAGCAACTCAATAATCATCAAAAAATCCCCAAAAAGGTCAGTCATGACATAATTACAACCAATCTTGGTGAGTAGTAGTACGATGCATTTGCTAACTGAGGACAAGATAAGTATGTATGGGTTTTTGAAGGATCAAGGAACGAAACCATACCCCTTGCACATAGTAAAGGGGAAATATACTGTGTTTCCCGTCACACCAAGAACTGTGATCAAGATTGTGCCTGACTTTCAACCAAGACCTTACATTGTTTGTAATGATGATAAGGGGAAGAAGAAATTGTACCCCAAAGGAGTATTGAATGATTTGACAGATGATCAGATTGAAGCCAAAATGAGGGACATTGATGAGGCGTGTTATATAGTCCAGATGAAGGAAATCTATATTACCTACTACATTTCGAAAGCCTCAGGAAGCAACTGTGGTTGAGGAACCACTGAAGACTCTTATCAGGTAGTTGGAAGAATTATAGAAGGTCAGTACACATCTGTAAGGATTGGAGATATCAACTACTCAATCGAGACTCTTGTGCATATGATTCTACACATTAGGCTACTAAGTAGTGTGTCTTCATTAGGAGACGTGCTACACCTATTTGGAAGAAAAGTTCCACGACTAACCAACCCTGATGACTTCAACCTCCCAGAGATGAACCTATCTGTCCAACCTCCTGCGCTTAAAATCAGTGAACAGGTTAATCTATCTTAAGATGCATATAGCACCACTATTGCTCTTGAAGTAGAAGAGCAGAAAGATGATCATCAATCTGCTTCAATAAGTGACTTACGAGAGGAAGCAACTCAGATGAGACAAGACTTCAAGTCACTTCGGACATAAATGAAGGAAATATTTTCAGAGATAATAAAGCATCTACGGTTGTAATTCATTTTTGATCAATAACAAATAGGGGGAGAAGGGAGAAAGGAGAAAGGAGAAAGAAAAAAATAGGGGAAGAAGAGTAAAAACAAGAGAAGAGAAGAAGAAGAAAACAGAGGAAGAAGAGAAGAGAAGAAGAAGTTCTATTTGTAGTGTATAAATTTTATGTACATTATTCTGCTTAAGTACTTTCTTTCTTATTAATATGATTATTTGTTATCATAAAAAAGGAAGAGATTGTTCGGTAAAAATGACTTTATGTCAATGATTTTGATGAAGATGAAATAATATTGAAAGAAGAAAGTAAGATGGAAGCAGAAGAATATGAGAGGAAAGGCGAAAACCAAAAGTGAGATGAAAGGAATATGAGACGGAACACGCAGAACAAAAGTGAGACACAAGAAATATGAGATGGAAGCGGGAGGATAAAAGTCAGACAATAGAAAGTGAGACGGAAGCGCAAGATAACAATCAGACGGAAGGAAGTAAGACTGAAGATAAGACGAAGCAGAGTCAAACTAAAACGAAGCAAAAGTCAACGACTCAGAGTCAAACTAAGACGAAGCAAAAGTCAAACTCAGACAATAGAAACTAAGACAAAGCAGAGTGAAACTAAGATGATAGCCAGATGGGGATTTTTAAAGAAATTAGTAAAAAGGGGATCAGTGAAAAAATATACACAATTTAACTCTCCCTTCTTGTGCATTCGTATATCGATTATTAAGCCTTTATTAATGTCCGATTCACTTCAAAACTAAGATGAAGCAAACTTATGATGAATAATTTCTAGCTTTTTGCATTTATGTCTGACAAATGTGTAAACAAATTTCCAAAGAGTGAAGAAAAGTTAGACGAAAGAACTGAACAATTGCAAATGAAACTGCAAATGATATTTAAACATACAAAAGCTCCAAAATACCAGAGACAATTAGATCAGTATGTTGATAATAGACCAAATACTGCTAATGAAGTACATATAAAGGTAAGCAGTAAGCTGAAGCAGTATGAAGTTTGTATGCAAATGTCCAAGAAGGTTGCTTGTACAATTGTCTCTCTGATAATAGCCATTTCATGTTCACATTCTTTGACTTCGTTAAGTAAAACTTCATGAGAATTTTGATTTTTTCTGTTACGACAAATGTCTGGAGTCGACAGTGCATCTAATTATGTCGTACATTCAATATTGCTCATTAACTTATCAGTTTGTGAAGGCGAATTATTTTCAGTATGGCTGAATCTTTTTTCAAGGCATTGTCTAACTGATGAAGAAGATTCGGGAATATGGTCTAAAAATGTAAGAGATCAGAATAAATTAGGCAGGTAATATAAGGTAAGATTACTGGAAAGCAAATGGTAGATACGAAAATAATAAAAGATGACGTTAAAGACGAAATAAAATGAAGGAGGAATGAAAAACACCTGAGATTGTTAGAGGTGTAATTTCATCATTGTTAGACTGATCATCAGTTGAAGGTTGGTCATTTTTTGCGGGCGAAAGTGAAGGCTCGTCTATTTTGTGGGCGTCAATTTTTCGGTTGTAAACAACAGTAAATCGCTACGTTGCATCTGAAGATTGAGTGTTTGCTGGTTTCACATGGAGAAGAAACGTATCACTTTTCAATTGTCTATGTAGGTTCTCTAATGGAAGATCCATGTTCTTATCATGCAAAACAAAAAATGTCAATTGTCAGTGAAATCACTACATAAAGATATTTGGGGCTGATTAAATTGGAAATGTTGATGGAAGAAGGAAGGAAGAATATAACCTCATTGGAATATTGCATAGCTTCAAGCGCGGTGAAATTCAAAAGTTTTTCAGCAACGTCGCCAAAAATGGAAGCTGTGATAGTTCCTGTTTTGTCGGTCAAATCTATGTCACATCGGCACCTGTATAATAAAGTTAGAGTTGTTCATAAAGATGAGTGCGGGCGGAAAAGATGTACAGGTGACATGTAACTAAAAAAGTAATATGAAAATTTAAAAATTTACATGCAAGGAATAAGCAACAAATCGAAGGTCGTAAATAGAAGGGAGAAACCTTGGTTCAGCTGTTAGTTTTTGTCTGCAATAATTAAAAGTGAAGAGAACTCCATATGCAATAGCCATATAGCGAAAGCATTTTTGGCAAGCTATATACCAGTATTTTTGTAGAATGTGTTGAAAGAAAATTTGGGCTTCAATCCATGATATCTAGGGAAAAATCAATAAGAAGATTTAGGGGGACAAGTTTAAAATTAAATATTGAAGAGGAATATGTAAATGTAATTAACCTGGGCGTAGAATCTAGAAACATGATCTTGGTGATTTTTTGGCGAGATGTAGAAGATATATCAGGATTATATTTGAAGTAAGCTTGTTGATTGACCAGGTTTTTGATTTCTTTATTATTTCACCGTGCCCTGTAACATAACAATTAGATAGATGATAATATAACGAATTTAAAACATTTCCTGTATAATTTGTAACGAAATATTTAAAACGTTGTACATAACATAATGGATTACCAATTTTTTAGATCCGTAACTTCTTGTATTGGTGAGTCAACGAGGATTGCTGAGTCGAACCATGTTGATAATGCAACACCTAACATTTGAAAATGTGAGTTTAAGATAGAATAAAAAGGCACACAATAAAATGTAATAATGCGAAGAAGGAAAAAATACCGTTGCAGAAGTTCACTTTGCGCCTTATACAGACAATAATTGGATGAGAGTGAAGCGATTCCGTATTTTGTTGGCCCCTTTTTGTCAACAAAAGAATTCCACAGTGATAGTATGACTGTTTGTTGTCTAATAAAAAACAAGAGATGTTAGAAAAATGTTAAATTTTCTAAACTTTAACAGAAATTATTAACAAAGACAAAAAGTGAAAATTACTCTTTGTTGGTGATAACAAATTTTTGGACAATTGAAGCTCTTCCACCTTTGACGATTTCTTTTTTATCCATCACTTTAATAACGAGGGCTAAAATATTTGTCATGTGCTAAAGACGAATGTAATTAGTAACGAAAAATTTTTATGAGCATTGTAACAAGAGATATATTAAGCATCTAACCAACTGATTTTTGCTTGTCATCAACAGAATCTATAAGCTTTTCGAAAGGCATAAAGTTGAATTTGGCAGGGATGATTGTATCCGTTTTTATCACAGGCTCGATGATAGTGCGGCTTGTAATAATCCACTGTATTTTCAAATTTTTGCTTTGGTATTGAGGCGGAATCAATTTCACGATGGCATTAGAGATGATAAACTTCTTGCATGCTTGCAAGATGTTGCCAATCCTTTGGTTATCATTGTTGAATATGATACCCTCAACTTGCGATCCCTGTTAGATATAAAGAAATTATTGATAGGTAAGTTGATAAAATACAAAAGGAAGAAAGTGCAATCGATATACCTCATAATCGCACAAGATAAACTTTTGACTTTTAGATGGTGTAGTAGGCGAAGCGATGATATGTTGTTTTTCTTGCGCTATCACTTCACAAGACCATGATTGCGCTCCAGGGAAAATATCCTTGATCAAGACGATTATCCATGCTGAAAGAATATGTTAAATGGTCAAGTGAAGAGAAATAATTATTCATATGAAATTTAATTATGTGAAATGAGAAAACAAACAAGTAATATACCTTTGAGGAAATTTGATGTTTTATAATTTGACCAATTGAAAAATTTTGCGGAAAATAATATTTCTCGTTTTTCTATCGAAGTCTGAAGATTCAAAAGTTCCTGGAATAATAAGAACTGTAACTGATTCAGGAGTTCGAGCTCTTGACAGAGCCACATATAGTTGTCCATGTGAGAGTACAGGTTGGCAGAGATAAATTCCTACATGATCAAGTGTTTGACCTTGGGATTTGTTTATGATCATTGCGAAACACAGTTGAATTGGAAATTGTGTTCTGATGAAAGGAATTCCATTTTTTTCGTTCTCTAAAGATTGCAAAGGAATTTTAGGTATAAAAATTAATTTTCCTTTGCGAGGTCTAAAAATAATTTTTGCTAAAATTGTATGATCTTTTAACTGTTTGCATATAAACCTTGTTCCATTGCATAATCCCTCAGTTGGATTTAAATTTCTGAGAAGCATAATTGGAGAGCCTTCTTTCAACAAAAGCTTATGTGGAGGTAGACCTTTGGGATTTAAAGAATTAAGAAAATCTTGATAATCAGCTTGGTGTCTTCGATCAACCGTCTTGTCAAAACTCACATATGAATGCATATTTCCTGCTAATTTTTGAATCATGATGTCATTAATTTCATCAACACAAGTATTTATTAGACATAGCACGCATTTGTTTATCATCTGATATGGGTCGGATGAATATAAGCTTAGGTCAGGGAAGATGTTTTCCAATAACCTAACGAGGATAATTGTACATTCGAAAAGTGTAATTGTAATCGAAAAAAGGGATAGTAAATTGTCTAATGAAAAAAGTACTGACCTATTAAGAGATTCGTCCTTGTTGTCATAAGGAATAATGAGCTCATTTGGTAAACATATTTGATCTTGTTCATCCATTGGCTCAGTGCCTTCTCCAACGCGCAATAAGAAATCACAAAAAATTGGATTTGAGACTGCTCTCATATTTATCATTAAAGAGAATTTGGAGATATGGGGCCAGAGATGTGAATTTAGAAGACTTGAATCAATGAGTTGTTGTTTCGTTGCTTGGTGAATAACTGGCAATGTTTGACGAAAGTCGCCACGAAATACAACAATTTTACCTCCAAAAGGCTGATCAGAGTCCATTATATCTTGAAGTAAGCTGTGAAATGCTTCGATGGCTTCTCGTTTTGCCATGGAAGCCTCATCCCATAAAATAAGGCTAGATTGAAATATCAATTTTGCAATACTGCTTTGTTTGCTCAATTGACAAACTTTCTGCTTTGAGAAATCAAGAGGGATTTTAAATCTTGAGTGAGGTGTCCTACCACTTGGAAGAATTGAGGTAGCAACGCCTGATGTGGTGACAACGATTGCAATATGTCCCTGCGATCGTAAATTTGCAAGAAGATCTCGATATAAGAAAGTTTTTCTTATTCCCCCAGAACCATCAATAAAATAACTTCCATTCGCTGAAGTCAGAACTGAATTCATTATTAAATCAAATATGTGTTTTTGCTCACTGTTCAGTTTCGATTGTAATAATAGGTCTTCTTCATCAATATGTATATTCATCTCACTTTGTACTTCCTTAGTTTGCTATTGGCGATAATCAACATGAAATTGATGTTTAGTGAAATGATAATCAGCTAAGCTTTTTCCCATTTGTTCAAGAGATTTGTTGATATCTTGAAGAGCCATGTTTGTAATATCATCAGATGTATACATATTACATGAAGAATAAGCATACAGATAGTCAGAACATAGGTCTTTTCTGAAAGTTTCCTAAAGCTCTCTAGGATTTGTTGGCGAACAATAGAACAAGAGTGTAGCAAATAAAAGTCTGAGGGATGTTGGCATTTGAAAGATCACAGCTTCCTCAAGCTTTTGATATATGTAAGAGTCAGATGCTAGCAATCCTAATTGTAGTGCAGCATAGAGTTCATCTTTTGACCATCAACAGTTAACAAGTGGTCAAACGATGTCGGTCCTTTAACGTTTGTGAGCAATAACCTCAAGTAATACCTTTCTCCTTCTCGAGGGTCAACAGTAAATAATCATCCAATGACTTTTCTTTGCCTTCTTTTCGACTATATTTTTGTTTTTTGATTCCAAACAAAATGTTGCGGGAAATTTGTATACAGACATTTGATTTCCGAAGCCTTTTGATTTGTTGAATTGGTTGTGAAAAATTTTGTCAGCATTGTTTTGGAGAAGTCAATATTTTTTAATAAATAAGACAAATTAGCATCCTTTGCAAAGGAAACAGATTGTTGATCTGGGGGGTGAACTTGTAGTATATAGATCGATGGATTAATCTCTGCTAGCCGGAATTCATATATGCACCATAAAGCTTCGGAGGGTGAAATCCAATGACCTTCTTGGAAATTAGTGATTTCGTCAATATTATACGCGGCTTCCTGGTTGCTGACGCCAAAGTTCACAAGGTCATGGCTCTTAAATACATATTTGTATAAGTATTTAACAAGCTTGACAGTCGAACATATTTCAACATTGATCTGGCAATCGAGTAACATCAAAAGGTACGGGTTATGAGGAACCACCCATCTATTATCAACCTCATGTCTGTAAATCTTGACTTTTCGTCCATTATCTCTCCATCTATAGCATGGATAAGTGTCTTCACTAGGAATGGCAATGGGTAGGGTTCGGTTCGGGTTTTACTCTATCCATATCCATATCTATTTTTTATGACTCAACCCATATCCATATCCATATCCATTAGTTTTTACGATTTACTACCCATGTCCAAATCCATTGGGTTGTTCGGGTTTTTGGATATCCATCGGGTTGTATAGCATATAAAAATATAACTTTTAAATAGAAAATATAAATAGTACATTTTTACAAACATCCCAAATCAAAATTACTTTAATAATAATAAATCGAGATTTTGATTTGTATGTATTAAAAAAATCATAAAATTGGAATAATAAAAACCATAATATTTAGTACAAAGACAACATACTTTTTTTTACAATTTAGAACTGGAATAAAGATTGAAATAACTAAAGCTTCAAATTGTCTTTGCGTAACTCCACAACATTCAAAACTCCATCTCCACATCATTTGCATTATTATCATCCTATAAGAAAATAAAATATGATGAAAAATGTGAGTACTGAGGAGTAAAGTGGAGATTTTAAAGTTGTTTCTTTGTATAAAATTTTAATATTTTATTATATTTAACCATAAATATTAAAGAAAAAATAGAAAAAATAAAGTTAATGAAAAACTAGTAGGATATGGGTATCCATGGTTCGAGTTTTACTCTACCCATATCCATATCCATTTTTTATGACTCAACCCATATCCATATCCATATCCATATCCATATCTATCGGTTTTTACGATTTACTACCCATATCCAAATCCATTGGGTCGGGTAGTGTGGATATTAATCAGGTTGAAAACCCACTGCCATCCCTAGTCTTCACCATAGATAGTGAAAGGAGTAAAATCCTTCAGATAATGACTCTTGCATACACCATTTCTCATACAAGGACAATTTTTGTTCATAAAACTACAAGGACCGTGGATCATATGCTTAATGACAAGAGAATATAAACTGGAATTGTGATCAGGATTAAGTATTTCAGTTGATATGATTTGATCATAGGAATCTGGATTCAGCAACTTAAATTATGGCTGGAGTATTAGCAGCAAATGAGCATGAAGAAATCCACGTTTTTGAAATTTAACAACGTAAACAAATGCGGCGACATCTCCGAAAATTTGTTTTCTGATTAACTCATTTTTTAGAATTTCAATTTTAGCTTTGAATACTCTAGATAATAAATTTGGTCTGTCTTGTGCCTTTTTATGGAATTTAAGATTCTCTTGTATTTCTTTCCATATAGGGTTACAAATGATAGTGAGGAAAATATCTAGTTTGACATATTTTTACACCAAAGCCATTGCATCGAGATAACGACGTTTCATGTCCCTTGGGTCACCGATAAACGAAGCTCAGAGAACAATTCGGCGGCCAATTGCAGAAGCTTCAGTTTGACCAACGTTAATGCTATCTAAAACACCTTGCAAAATTTCTGATCGTATCTCATTTTGTTTTTTCCTATGGAAGTCAAGGCGAG
>JANKYE010466221.1:0-12213 GCA_032467995.1 Erythroxylum dillonii
CAATTATAAAGATGTTACCCACACTACATGCATATTGAAAACACTCATTTCATGCATTAATCTCCAAATGTCATTGTCAAAAAACATGTAACACAACTTGCTACATTCATTACCGATTCCTCATTTAATAATTCTAACGTCCAATCAAAGTTCGGGGTCCAACATATTTACATTCAATAAAGTGCAGACTTATATTCTCCTCACATTTACAATAGTGTCACCTCGAATTTATAATCCACTCACATAGTTGGATACTTACATTAAACATCTGTATACACTCTCAGTAGCATTTTCCACTTCCAATGCCTGAGTCTCTACTTGGGATATGAGCCTGTTATTTACTTTGATTTATTACACACTCATTTATGATTTGTTTCTTCAATGATTACTCTTAATTTGAATCATTTGATCAATTTAACTCAATTTAGGGAAATTCTTCTTTGAAAGAAGATCTCTTGCTACAATCATCGATACGTTCATCGACTCCTTATAATTTAACTATTTTCCATAATTACTTATAAGTCATTCTTAGTAACTCAAAGAGATCAATTGCAACCATACATCATATCTCAGTAAAAATCAATTTATGCCATAGCTTACATGATCGGAGCATCCCTTGTAAGTGACAAATAGCATAGATAATTAATTGACAAGTGGCAGCAATGAGTGAGTGACAAATGGCCTAGCCTAATGGTGACATTTGGCAGCTTATGGAGTGGACAAATAGGATACATGCTTAGTGACAAATGTCAATGGAAGGAAGAGACATCTTGCGCCTAAATGAACTAATCTTGAGCGGAGCATGTTTCTGTTGTGTCTTCTCTTATTTCTTCATCTCTCACCACCGAAAACATGTTCTTATCTTACGACCCTATGTTTTGCTTGAGTTTTTCTGAATTATCACATCAAAATACTGCATCAAGGAAGCTAGATTTTGCTATCTTCTAAACTGTTGTCTTCTTGGTGTTAAGATCATCCTAATTCCACCTTCATCTTGGAATTGTGCTTATTGTATGAAAAGCTAGATTGGCTTGTTCATTGAAGTAGCAATTTAAGTTAAACATGTAAGTGGAATTCTAAACTTGATGGCATGTAGTAATAAAAGTTCTATGATGATTGAATTGGGGTAGAATATGCGTAGTGTTGATGATATAATGAGTTCTGGAAAATAATGCTTGTTTAATAGATTATGTTTTGGTTTTTGATTCATGGAAGAAAATGGTTTATGAGCTATCAAATGAATGATTTTGAATTAGAATTGGACATGAAATTGATGAGGAATTGAAGTATAATTAAGGCGTAATTAATGGACTATGATGAAGGTGTTCTGAATTTGATATAAAGATGTAAGAATCTAAAAAATTGATGGAAATTGGACAATGCACCTTTGGATTACCTATCCCACAATCGTGGGAGCTACATAAGCTCCTTCCCACAATCACGGGTGCTACATAAGCTCCTTCTCATGATCGTGGACAATGCCTTGAAGTGAGAGAAGTTTAGTTTTTGTGTGATATTTGAACCAACTAAGGATAAGTTACTTTACTTAAGGTGCATTTGAACTTGATTGGGGCTTGAAATGAACCTCGTTTGACATTGGATTAATTGTTTAAAGGTTAAATAAGTTTTGGATTGTTAATTAAGTTGATAACTTAAGGAATGGTTTGTTTGATACTAATGTATCTAATTTTGGAATTTATAAGTTGTTCAAGGGATGAAGGTGCTCTTACGAACACAAATGTGATCTAAAGGATATAAGAATGTAAATTAGACATGAATGTTTGAGAATTGAGAATTTGTGTGAACATGTATAATGTGTAATTACTTAATGCTATCATTGATGTATTGATGCAAATGCTTAAATTCATAAGGTATATTAAATTTATTAGGATATGAATGAATGTATTCAATTTGAGCAGAAGGAAATAAATTCGTATGTTATGCATTATTTCTCTGTTATGTGATTTTGAAATGTGATATATTTTGTTTTAAACTTGCCAAGTCTTAGTTGTGGGTAAATAGGCATGCCTAAAAGGGTCTGCAAATGCTTCTGTACTTCGACACTACAGTGTCTTCTGTTCTTAGACACTACAGTGTCTTCTGTTCTTAGACACTACAGTGTTTTCTCTTTCAGAAACCTAAGTTTTCTGTTTCTGTTGATACCAATCATAGGTATCTTCTATTCTATTCCCATTAACCTTTTCTGAAAAAGGATTAGCAGGCAATAGGGGTGAGCATTATTCAGGCCGGCCCGATTACCCGGCCCGACCCGAATTAATTCGGGTAAAAAAATTTCAAATTTCGAGTAATTCGGGTATTACCCAAATTATTTTCGGGTCGGGGTCGGGTAACTCCAAAAAACTTCGGGCCGGCCCAATTACCCGAATTAGGTTATAAAAATACAAAATTTCGGGTTTTTAAAAAAAAATTATCAAAAAAAACAACTTCGGGTAATTCGGGTAAAGTCAAACAAAATTTCGGGTAATTCAGGTCGGGTAAGTTCGGGTAAGAAAAAGTTCGGGTTCGGGCCAGGTAAGATGAAAAAAAATTCGGGTAATTCGGGCCGGGCCCGAACAGTGAAATTTCGGCCCGAATTACCCGAATGCTCACCCCTAGCAGGCAATTCTATATGTGTTTTGATATTTGTTATGTTCTGATGCATTATATCCTGTTCTGATACAATTATCTTCTGTTATGATATAATAATGATTTTTTTGATACAATTGTGTAATGTTCTGTTATGATGAAATTAATAAAATTAATAATCGGATTATTGAATAATGTGGATAATCAAAGATTGTTTGTGATATGACATGATTTAGCGCATGTAAATGCTAGATGACTGTTGAAAGCAGTTGTCATCTTGTATCTTGTTTGGTTATTCCTCACTAAGCTATATGCTTAGCACGGTGATTTTTCCTTCGTATAGGACTTGATAAAAAGGATTAACGTTGGGACAACTGCAGTGGCCAAAGAAGGACGTGTTATGTTTTGGAAGATGTTATGTTTTAGTTTGTTTTTTTAGTTATATCTAATATTATGAGACATTTATATTTTTTATAAATGGTTTGTAATAACTATAATACATGATGGTTTCTATTTAAGGCATGTATTTGATATATATGTGTATATTTTGTTTTGTTTATAATTCAACAACTTATGAAATGTAAAGAATGTTGCCTTATTATCTAGCAATTTCTGGAATATTTTGGTATGTTTTAGGTTTGTTTTGTGTGGCATCTGTATATCCTCTTAGGGGGTATTAGGGTGTTACACTATAGACTGAGCAATGTATCTCTATTGCTTTATTTACCATTCTAGTTAATGGTGAACCACTTTAACTTTCAATCCAAATGATTGATATTAAAAAAAACCTTGTTCTATATTTATTCATAATATGCATTAAGGTACAAATAAAAATAATTGCTTATAAAATAAAGTAGGGACAAGGATTCAAATATCATCACAAATGCAAGAAGTTGAGTTTGTTTAACCTTTCATTTGCTTATGATCTATTATTGGTATATGGAGTTGGCCTTGTTTTAGTGCAAAGTTTGAAGGATTCCTTGAAAATTTTCAGCTTGATTTACAATCTATCTATAAACAAAGGCAATAGCTGCATACATATTTCAGTTAACTCTCTAGATCTAACAAGTAATCTCTCAAAATCTCAGGTCTTATACATTAAGAGTTACCAATCAACTATCTTAGAATTCCAATTTTAGAAAAAAGAATCTTATATAGGAATTATTAGTATATATTTGGCAACTTTCATAAAAGATTAAAATATTTGGAATAACGATCAACTCTCTTATGCTAGCAAGCTCCAACTGATCAAAGTTGTGCTAAAAAATCTTCATATCCACCGGTATTATCATTTATATATACCCCAAAACGTAATCAAGGATGTATAGAGGCCATTAAAGAACTTCTTATAGTATGTGAATTCAGATAAGGATTTAGGGATAAAGTTAAATCGATTGAGATTTTACTATCAAGAACGAGTGTTATTTAGCGATAAATTATATAAGAAACCCTAATAAAATGCTAATTGCTAAAAAGATCTAGAGGGTGGTGGTTTAAGGACAAATTATTTAAGAAACACCAATAAAATGCTAATTTCTAAAGGGATATGGAAGCTCTTTTCAAACTAGGAATCTATATAAGTCAAGTGGATGCATACATATACCATAAAGATCAAAGCTTTTGAAAAACAAAGCAAAGAATTATAACTATCATACTTTTAAGCAAAAGTTAGAGTTAAGAAACACTATATATCAGAAATTGAACTTATAGTTGGGAAAGAGAGAAGATCATGATTTGGTTTGAAAATTGGAAGAAGCTAAGTCCTCTTTGTAGAACTCCAGGTTTGGAGAACGTTAAAGTCTTAATTCCTTTGAAAGCTAAATGAGTGTGACCATGTTTAATAGAGAACGACATTATTGATAGAAAAGTCTTGAATACAATTAAAAGCTTTATTCTAATCACATAATAAATTTCAAAGTAGAAGATGTGATAACCTATAGGAAATACTAACAAATCTTCTTTGATATTATTCAAGGTACCAACACAAATAATAATTCCTTTAAGTATCCTTTATTTTGGCTAGTAATTAAGCAAAGGTTAAAAAAATTTAGACAAATTTAAAGGTATTTCTTCTATCAGCACGTTGCGTAAACTCTATAAATAAGTATTTGAAACACTAAATCACCTCCTATTCAGTTATTCTTTCTGTGTATTTATGCATTGCAATAACAAGTTTTTGAAAACCAAAATAATTCATTTTTTCTTTGTTTTTTCTCATACTATTGTTTGCCTTAATTTGTTTCTCTTATTGTTTTATGTTTAGCTTTGTTTCTTCTACTGTTACAATGGCTTATGCTCTTCTTTATCTCTTTATTAACCAAGTCCTTGTCTCTCTTTTCTCTGCTACTACATACCTATACTTGTTTGTTATATTTGGTTGTAGGATAATGGTAACGTGGGTTAATTTTATGAGTTATTTATAGTTTTGGAAATTTTTGGCTTTTGAGTTTCTAGGAAACTTTGAAAATTTGATGCTTTAGGGGTGGGTTTCTGGAAAAGTCTATAAAATTTATATGTAGAAGTGAGTTCTTAGGTTTTTGGGTTTAATTCTAGAATTTAAAATGAATCATAATATAAAGGCAAAAAGGTCATCCTTTAGTTGTTCCTCTCATACCCACTTACTATTCCTAACTACCTATAAATAAGTTCTTTCTATATGTGTATATGCCGGCAAGTAATATTAAGGCAAAAGAATAAAGAGACAAAAAGAGATAGGTTAATGCTTATCTAACAGAAAAAATGCATGAATTGTATAAAATAGTAAAACAAATGGAGAAATTGCTTTAAATTTTTATTTTGTGTGTAAACTACAATAAAATAAGAAGTTAAGATTAGGTGACAAGTTAAGGAATTGCTTTAGAATTTTTTGCCTTTGTTCATCTTGAAATACGTCTTGTAGAGAAGCTAAAGTCTGTAAGCATAGTGTTTATATTATAATTATCATAGACACTTGATTTGTGTTTTTATTTATGATATTATAAAAAGCTTTTATACAACCGCCATTCCTATAAAGTTTATAATGAAATTTCTTGCCTAATATAATATTCCTTATTACTTTTTTTCTATAGTCACCTATATGTAATTACTTTTATTGGTGGTAGCTTTGAATAATATGAACATGATTTGTGTAGAAATAAATGGAAAGGATGGGTTATGGAATCATTATATAGAGATTTATTCAATCTCATTAATGGTTGATAAAGAAAAGAAGGGAAATCAAATAACTACTGCATTTTCTAAGTATGTTCAGAAGAATATTAAGGCATGCCTTTAAATAAAATTCATTAAGGAGTATACTGATGCTAAATTGAAGAACAATTATAACACATTGAGGGATAGATTGAAGAATTTCAAGAAGTTACTAAAAGAAAAGGAATCAATTACAACTCCTTCATTAGAGAAGTTAATGATACAACTGAGTGTTAGAAAAATCTATTTAAGGAAAAAATAATTTTTTATTAATAAATCATATTATTACTTTTTTCTTATGTATAATATTCATTATTATAGCTGTATAAAATGGATCATAAGTTCAAGAAAAAAAGGATGCAAGGAGCTTTTAGACTTACGTCATATTTTTAGTGATACTATTACAACTAGTTTGTACGCATATCCATCAATTAAATCTCCATCACACAGTATGGAGGAGGAACATAGAATTGATGTTGATGAAGTTTGTTCATTCAATGAAAAAGGATATCAAGTGGAAAGCTCTCCTTTTAAGAAAAAAATCTCATAAGATGAAGAAGTGAAGAATACATACTTTAGCATTCTAGAAAACATCTTGATTACAATTGTTGAGTAGTCAAAAAGAAAGAAATATCTACTTGAGAAAATGATGAACAATATTATCACTCATAGAATAGTCTTGAAGCTTCATCAATTAATCAAAAGACTAATGTAATGATGAAATGTTTGAATTCCTTACATGATCTGTGTCTCGATGGTGTGTGATAGTTGTGCATTAGTGTGTGTTTTTATAAGTATTTGACATGTGTTTCTTGCATAATAGGTTAGTATTATTGTGTTTTAGGACTTGTTTTATGTGTTTTTGTTTAGTTTGATCTTCATGGTTGTTCTTTTGTATTTGATATTGGTTTAGGGTAAGAATTGAACATTTTGGTGTATGAATGGAGGGTGGACACCTTTGTGATTGAGCTAGGGACCAAGAGAAGAGAAGAGAAGTTGAGATGTTCAAAAACAAGAACCCACACTTGTGGGAAATCTGTGGAGAAAGTTTCTGTCACATTAACCCATGATTGTGGAATCACAAGGATAATTCCCACAATCGTGGGATGCTTAGCTTGAGGAGTTATGTGGGTTTCACCTTTTTTTTTTTAGGGTTTTATGATATATAATGTCACAAAATCCTAAGGCCTGAGTGTGTCATGGAAACTAGCATCTGGGAGCCAAAAGACAGATTGAGAGCCTAGAGATAGGTGGAGAATCAAGGTTTTCATTCCCAATTGCGCAAAGAGTATTCCATCATCTATATTTTCCTAATTCGAGCAAAGAAGAGGAGGAGTTCGCCCCATCTAGTTCTTATTTCAATTTTTTCTCTTCTAGCATGTTTATCATGGAATGTTTGGTTGTTGGGGATGATAATGACATTATGATTGGCTAAAATAATTTTTTAGGGATTGTTGTTTGAACTATTTGTGAACCTTTAGTTGTTGATTTAATAATACAAATGTTTATGTTATTTATTGAGCTCAAACCTTGCAATAAATCGAGAGAGTGAGTTTGGTAATCTGTGTTAAATGTACAACGAGAGTTGACATTTAATAGACCTATAAATAATAAGTTATCGATTTATTAGGAAGAGATTTCAATAAATTGATACATTGCCTATAGGATAGCTTCATATCTAGTTGAATGTTTAGAAAAAGCTTTACATATCGAGAGATCCCAAAGTTAATCCTAATTTATTTAACTAGTGACATTTAGTTGCATCTTGAGAGAGGGTAGCTCAAATTTTGAGAAATCATAGGCCAAGTATAAATTGAATCAATTAACTAAAGGGGAGGAAATAGGGATAATGACAAGTCCTAATTCTTAATCTTGATGTTCTCCAAGTTTTAGTTTATGATTCTGGTTTAGGTTGTGTTGCTTTCTTTTACCTTTAGTTTGTCTTTATTTTACTTATCTTTTTAAATTTGATTGAATTGGGTTCTTAAACAAAGAACAACCTGAATTAAGTGGTGCCTAAGCAGAATCCTTATGGGATCAATATCTGCTTTCTAATACAAGTTACGACCCGTATACTTACGATTTTGAGCATAAAACTAGTAGCTTGGTTTACATTCAACAAGTTTTTGGCATCGTTGCTAGGGATTGTTTGTTTAGCATCTTGTTTAGTTTGGGTTACTTTGATTTAAGAGGTTTTTTTGGATACATTTCCTTGTGTCTTTGTAGGTGCATGAACATAAGGAACATGCAAAGGATTATTGAATTTCATGACGAAGAGTTATTAGATATCACAAGGCACGAACGAGAGTTGAGAAGAGTGAAGCGCCAAGACATTACACAAAGAAATATGGTAGAAGAAGGAGAACAAAGAGGGACCGAAAGGACATTGATGGACTTTATGAGGCCAGGATTCAGTTCTCAAGGAGTTACGAGGACAACGATTCAAGCTAACAATTTTGAGGTCAAGTTGGCACTCCTCAACATTCTTCATAGTGGTGTGTAGTTTTATAGGTTATCTAATGAAGATCCCAATTCCCATCTCGCTAAGTTTTTAGAGATATGCGACACCTTCCGGTTTAATGGGATGTTTAACGATGCTGTGAGGTTATGACTATTTTCTTTCATTTTAAAAGATCGGGCAAAACTATGGTACAATTCACTCAGTTCAGAGCAAATTACTACTTGGGAACAGCTAGCCCAGACATTCCTCGCTAAGTACTTCTCATTAACCAAGACAACAAGGATCATAAAAGGAAATAAAAATTTTCCAACAAAGTGATGAGGAGTCTTTATATGATGCTTGGGAGAGGTAGAACTATAAAGAAGCTGCCCCCACCATGACCTTCTGAGGGAGTTCCTCATGCAAACATTCTACAATGGTATAAATCAGAGCACAAAAGGAACCATAGATGCAGCTGTTGGAGGTTCTTTGATGAAGAAAACTATCGATGCAACTTATGATCTTTTAGAAGAGTTGGTAAGCAACAGTTGTATGTGGTCAAGTGAGAGGAGTAGATAGAGGCAAAATGAGCAAAAAGGTATGATCCCAATTGACTATATTATAGCTTTGTAGGCACAAATCACAGCCCTCACCAAGCAGTTGAGCGACATGCAAGGAGCATCTTCATCTATAGCTAAAGCTATGCAATCACAATGTGAGCTATGTGGGCAGGACAACTATTGCACGACAAAATGTTTCTTGTTAGGAACCAGTAGCACTGAACGGATAAATTACTTTGGCTAACCAAAATGAGGTTAACATTTGTACTCTAATACTTATAATACGGGATGGAAAAACCACCCAAATATTTCTTGGAGTACTAACAATGCAGGTGGCCAAGCAAGACTGCAATGACCTCTAGATTTAAACAAAATCGACTTGGATCTTTGGAGAACAAAATGGACAAGTTGATGGATGTTTTGGGGTCCAGACTGGCAAATCAAGTCTGGATGTTTTCAAGCCACGACGAAAGTTAAAAGAGGATGAAGGCAAATTTTGATCAGATCGTGAAGAACCATACCTCATCTATCAACAATTTGAAGGTATAAGTATGTCAACTTGTTAACACTTTATCCTCTAAAAGTGCAGGTAACCTACCAAGCAATATTGAGGCCAACCTAAGGGAATAACTCAAGGCTATCACACTTCGAAGTGGTAAGCAGATGGAGGAACCAAGAGTACAAAAGCATAGCCAAGAAAAGGGAAAAGGCAACGAGATTCAAGAAGAGAAAGAATAAGAGAGGCCTTATGTGGCACCACCACCCTACAAGCCTAAACTTCTGTATCCACAAAGGGTGAGACAACATTAGGAGGACACTCAGTTTTCCTAGTTTTTGGAGAAACTGAAGAAATTTCAAATCAACTTGTCATTGGTGGAAGCTTTGGAGAGCATGCCCAATTATGCGAAGTTTCTTAAGGACATACTGACACACAAACACACTTGGGAGGACAATCAGACAGTCACTTTGATGGAAAAATATAGTTCGATTATTGCAAGCACGATGCCTTCAAAACTATAAGATCCAGGGAGTTTTACGATTCCATATGTTTTTGGTGACTTTGAATTTTCTAAATGCTTATGTGATTTAGGTGCACGCATTAACTTGATACCTTTGTCTGTTTTCAGGAAATTGGGACTAGGAGAGGTCAAACCAACATTCATGCTAATTCAAATTGCGAATCAATCCATCAAAAGGCCATATGGAGTTGTAGAAGATGTGTTGGTAAAAGCGGATAAGTTTATTATTCTTGATTTTGATGTGATAGATTTTGAAGCTAATAAAAATTGTTCATTGATTTTGGGTAGGCCCTTTATGAATACTGGTAGGACATTAGTTGATGTGCATGAGGAAAAAATTGTTTTGAGAATTGGTGACGAGCAGGTTGAATTTAACATGTCTAAATCTTTGAAGAAACCGATGGATGGTAAATTATGTATAAAGATTGATGTTGTGGATGAATGAGTGAAGGAGGTTGAAGAGGAAGTTGTTAGATGCAGGGATTATTTATCCCATTTCAGATAGTGAGTGGGTGAGTCCAGTACAGTATGTGCCTAAGAAGGGGGGCATGACAGTGATGGAAAAAAAAGGTGAAAATATTTCTACTAAGACAATCACAGGTTAGAGAGTATGTATTGATTACCGGAAGCTCAATTTAGCCACCAAGAAAGATCACTTCCCTTTATATTTTATGGACCAAATGATTGAAAGGGTGGTTGACCATGCATTTTACTATTTTTTTAATGGATACTCAGGGTACAATCAGGTGGTTATATACCCACAGGATCAGGGGAAGACCACTTCACTTGTCCTTATAGAGCTTTTGCTTATCGAAGGATACCTTTCGGTTTATGCAATGCACTTGCCACATTCCAAAGGTGCATGATGGTCATATTCACAGACATGAATGAAAACTTCAAGGAGATATTTATAGATGACTTCTCTATCTTTGGAGATTCTTTGATCATTTTTTGTTTAATTTAGATAGAGTACTTCAAAGATATGAGGAGTATCATCTAGTCTTGAACTGAGAGAAGTGTCACTTCATGGTTCAAGAGGGAATTGTACTCGGCCATAAGATCTTGTGCAAGGGGATTGAAGTGGATCAAGCTAAGACTGAAGTAATTAACAAGCTACCACCTCCCACCAATATGAAGGGCATCTGAGCCTTCCTTGGTCATGCAGGGTTTTATAAATGGTTCATCAAGGATTTTTCTCTTATCACTAAACCCGTAACTCATTTATTAGTTAAAGATGTGCCTTTTGTATTTGATGATACTTGTTTGGATGTTTTTAATAGGTTGAAGAATACACTTACAATAGCACCCATTCTAACATCATCGGATTGGGCTCTTCCTTTCGAGATTATGTGTGATGCAAACAATCATGCCATTGGTTACACCTAATTCTTAGGACTTTAGGAAATCTTAAGCTAAGCATAAATTGAATCAATTAACTATAGGGGAGCAAAAAGGGATAATGACAAGTCCTAATTCTTAATCTTGATTTTCTCCAAGTTTTAGTTTATTATTTTGGTTTAGGTTGCATTGTTTCCTTTTACCTTTAGTTTGTATTTATTTTACTTATCTTTTTAAATTTGATTAAATCGGTTTTTTAAACAAAGAACAACTTGAATTAAGTGGTACTTAAGCACAATCCTTGTGGGATCGATATCCGCTTTCTATTACAAGTTATGACCCGTATACTTGCAATTTTGAGCGTAAAACTAGTAGCTTGGTTTACATTCAACAGTGTGCAATATGGAAAAGTAGTGAAAGCTTTACATGATTCTACACTTTATAGAGATATTTTTATGAAGATGCTAGATGCAAGGAACCTAGATTGGATTGTGTATCTTTATTAATATTTTTATGATAATATATATTAAAGTCTTATTAATTTAGACACTTTTTATATTAAGAACTATTTTCGTAGTTTAAACATTTTGATTGAATGTTCGATATGAACTTCTTAAATTTATGTTAAATGTGATGTGTTTCGTAATCATTTTAGCATTTATATTTAAATATTTTTTATTTATTTAAATAGTTATTTTAGATAAGTGGCCTCTTTATTGGATTTCGAATCATATTCAGATAATGAATAGATGAAGGTAGTTACTATTTCTCCATGTCATGATTAGATATTTGAACTTTTGAATGGGAATCCTAAAATGATTCATGAGAACTTAAGAATGATCAAGGCAATCTTCTTAAACTTACGTGATGAGTTAAAGAGTTTATGAGGCTTAAAGATAACAAACGCTACAACAAAAATGACATATAGTAACACTAGACAGTAACACTTTTAACAATATATTATAAAATGCCTATCTATAGTAACATTATATCTTAAAATATTGTGATTCTTAATTTGATACGTAACACTTTATGATTTTATAACATATAATTTATCATTGATAACAATTTTTTTAAGTGT
>JANKYE010469235.1:0-12190 GCA_032467995.1 Erythroxylum dillonii
AAACAGTAAGATCGAAAATTCAAAGTTAAGAGAGTTTAGAGTTAAGAGTTGAGAGATGTTGACACGACAGATTTATCTTGGTTTACCCCAAACCGTGGGCTATGTCCAGTCCTCAGATATCTTTCTGAGATTTCACTATCTCTCAAAACGATACAAGTATTCTTTGATTCCGAGCCTCTTCAGGTCTCTTACAACAAGTATTCTTTCAATCTTAGCCTCTTCAGGCTATCTGCTCTTCTTTCAACTGAAAGGTATTTTGAGCTTTGTTACAGATAAGAATAGCTCTAAGTTTTCGCACAATAATATTTCTCAGATTACTCAAACTTTTCAAAATCGCTAATCTTCTTTAGTCTTCGACTTTGACTCTTATTTATAGCCTTTGTCTTTAACTGCTTCTTGATAACTCCTTCTTTCTTGTTTCTTGATCTTTCAAGAATCAGTTATTCAGTATAGTTCTGTAACCAACTCAAGCTAATATATAACCCGACGTGGTATCGGATCTTTCGTCTCACTTTCTTTCTTCTGATGTTTTAGTTTGCGCTTTGGTCTGACTTTCTTCCGTCTGATGTTTTTCTCCTTGCGCTTTCGTCTCATTTTTACTTTCGTGCCTTGCGTCTGATTTTCTTTCGTCTGTCTTTTGTATCGTCTGACTTTCAACTTCATGCTTCCGTCTGTTTTTTGTCTTAGCACTTCAGTCTACTTTTCTGTTTTAGAGCTTCTGTCTACTTTTCATTTTGACATTTCCATTTGCTTTATATTCCGCGCTTTTGTCTGCTTTTTACATCGTTTGTTTTCTTCCGTCTGATTTTTTGGCTTTGCTCCTTCCGTCTGTCTTTTGTTCTGCTTCCGACTTACTTTCTTCTTTTCATTATTATTTGTACTTCATCAAAATCATTTACGTAAAGTGCATCAAAATCATTTACTTAAAGTGATTTTGACTTAATAATCTCCCCCTTTTTGATGATAACAAATAATCATATTAGTAAGAAGGAAAAACATGTTCTGATTATATACACTAGGAAAACAGAACTAAGAACAGATCTTCTTTTCTTCTTTTCATTCTTTCTTCCCCTGTCTTTTTCTTTTGAATTTCTTCTTTCTGTTCCTTTCTCACTTCTCCCCCTATTTGTTATTGATAAAAAATGATTATGACCGAAGATGCTTCAATATTTCTGTCATCATATCCTTCATCTCCTTTTTCCTTTACTTCTCTACTGAGTGACTTGAAGTCTTTTCGTATTTGAACTATTTCCTATTGTAAGTCACTTGATGAAGTAGGTCGATCATCATCCTTCTGTTGTTCTTCTTCAAGGGCGATTGTCGTGCTATACGCATCTGAAGATAGAACAGGTGTTTCTCTTATAACAATGCCAGGAGGTTGAACATATAGGTTTGGCTCTGGAAGGTTTAGATCATCAGGGATAGGTAGTCGCAAGACTTGTCTTCGAAGCAGATGTAGAACTTCTCCAAATGAAGATATAGCACATAGTGGCCTAATGCGCAAAATCAGATGCACAAGGGTCTCGGTTACGTAACTAATATCTCTAATCCTTACAAATCTGTACTTTCCTTTCGTAAGTTTTCCACCCACTAGAAAAGGTTCATTGATTGTTGATTGACTACCACTACTTCCTGAATCTTGTGAAATATGATGGGAAATGGAAATTCTCGTCATCGTCTGTGTTGCATAGCATGCTTCATCTATATGTTGCACTTCTGCTTCAATCTGATCTGCTGAAAGATCACTTGCTACCCCGTCTGGGTAAAGTTTCTTCTTCCCCTTATCATCATTGCAAACAATGTAAAACTTCGGTTGAAGGTCAAGCACAACCTTTATCACAGTTCTCTTTGTGATCGGGAGAATAGTGTACCTTTGTTTTTTCATGTGAGTAGGGTATGGTTTCCTTCCTTGATCTCTTAGAAACTCATACATACTCTTCTCATCATCATTCAACAAATGCATTGTACTACTATTCACCAAAATTGGTTGTAATTGTACTTTCACTGACCTTATTGGGGATTCTTTGAAGATTATAGAGTTGCTACTCCTTACAGGTTGAACTTCTTCAATAACCTTGATTCTCAGATCATCTTTTCTCAGAAGTTGAGAGGTATTGATCTGTATTAGACTGCGTTCTACTGTTTTCTTCTTTCGAACAGCAGTGGGAGTGCTTTTACTCTGACTGATTTTCTGCTTCTTGCCTTCTTCAATCAGTCTTAGAGTTTGTTGAGATTGCGGTTTCTTCTTCTCAAACTCCATTTTTCTTTTAATCATAGTCTCTCTAGCCATTTTGGCTGTGTCTTCCCTTAAGATTGAGACTAAAGACCTTGTAGGCTGAGTTATTCTTGACTCAGAGTCTTCTCCTTTATTCAGCTCTTTGGATTTCTTCTCCTCCTGTTGTCGTAAGGTTTAAACTCTGGGTGACCTTTTTGTTTGTTTCGGTATTTCACTCAAAAGTTTCTCCCCTTTTCTTTTTAATGAACCTTCTTCTATAATCCGTGCCCAGTTACCTTCTCTTCGGTAAATCATCTTATCTTTCATAATTTCATCTGATGATTTTTTCTCTCCAGTTATGGGCATTTTCTCACTGGGTTGAGATTTATAACTTTTTGTGGGAGTTCTCTTCTTAGCATGCTCCCCCTCAGTTCTTGCTGTAATCTCAGAATCTGCTTCTTACTCTGTCCAGATTCTTCAATCCCATTTTAGCAATTGTTGCAGAATTGATAAAGCTCTTGACATTCCACTTACTTTTGATTCCATTATCCAGAAGAACTCTAGCATTTTTGAATATCCTTGTCAGCAACATTCTATACAGGTAACTGTTTGAATCTTTCATCGCCTTAACCATATAATGAAAAATCAGAAATGGTAAATCAACAAGTTGGCGATTCAATAGATAGAATAGGCATTGTTCATCCAACGTCATCACTAAATGCCTTGATCCTGCTCTTGGTAGAATACAATTGAAAAGGATTGCATGTAAGACCCTAGCCTTCGGCACCAAACTTGAGGCCTTCCTCTCCCTTGGGTCGTTATTTCCATACAACTGATGATTAACTTCATTTTCCTTCACGCTGAACTTCGTCATCCATCTAGCTTTGCTTGTGAGCTTCTCTCCAGCAGATGGACACTCAGTGGCCTTTCCAATTGACTATATTGTCACTATAATGGACAGTCTATCTACTGCTGATACAATGGTATTATCTACCATACGCATATTCTTCCAGAAGTCATAAACTTCATTTAGATATACAGTCTCTCTAATTTGAAAGAACTTCCTCCACCTGGCTGCATCTATCTTTGATTCAATGTCCATGTCGTCCCTTCTCAAGGACTCAAAATCATTATGTCTCTCGTAAATCATTGCTGTCTCCATTTGCTACTACGGTTGGTAAGGAACTGATTGCACATATTTCTTTTTCTAAGGTAGGTCGATTACTGAGGTTGAGAAAGTAGAGTAATGAGAGGTTTTGTTGAGGTTTCTTCAAAGGTTGATATCAAGAGTATTCTAGAATAGGTGATGTTCTTAAGACTATGAGAATTTTTCCCTCCAAAACTTTCTTGTCACAGAAGTTACCATCTGTAACTTACTGTTATTGACGTCGTTAACTCGTACGATCTTTTAACTGGGTTATGACGTGTCAGACGGTTGGTCACATAGCATAACCATGTTGAGGTTCTGTCTGATTTCCTTGAACTGTTCTTCACTCAATGGCTTAGTGAAGATGTCCACCCATTGAAAACTCGTTTCAACAAACTGAAGACTCACGATCTTTCTCTGAACGTAGTCTCATAAGAAATGATGTCTTACTTCGATATGTTTGACTCTGGAGTGTTGAATTGGATTCTTTGACAAGTTGATGAAACTCGTATTGTCACAAAAGATCCAACTGGTACTTGATCCACAATGTTTGTTAATAACAACTTGCGGCAGATATGTACTCGGCTTCAACAGTTGATAGGGCGATTGAACTTTGTCTCTTGTTTGACCAGGAAACTAGGTTTGGGCCAAGGAAGGGACATCCTCCAATCGTACTCTTCCTATCAGCCCTATCTCTGGCATAGTCCGCATCACAGTATCCAATCAACCTGAAATCTTTACCTTTCTCATACATCAAGCAAAGAACAGTGGTACCTGTGAGATATCTCATAATTCTTTTAACAATAATGTAATGAGATTCTGTAGGATTGGCCTGAAATATTACACACAAACAAACGCTGAATAAGATATCAGGTCTGGTTGCTATAAGATAAACTAAGGAACTAATCATCCCTTTATACAGGGTTTGATCCACCTTCTTGCCAATTTCTTCCTTAGACAAAAGGTTTGAAGGATGCATCGGAGTAGACTTTGGTTTTACCTTCTCTATATCAAATTTAGGTAATAGTTCTTTCACATACTTTTGTTGATAGATAAAGATCTTTTCTTCAGTTTGCTTAACTTGCAACCCAAGAAAGAACTTTAACTCACCCATCATACTCATCTCAAACTAATCTTTCATCAAGTTTTCAAAACTAATGCATAACCTTTTTGAAGTTGCAGCGAAAATAATGTCATCAAAGTAAATTTGAACTAAAATAAAGTCATTCTTAATATTCTTCCTAAAGAGTGTCTTATCTATCTGACCTCTACTAAACCCACTCTCAATGAGAAAGTACTCAGACGATCATACCAAGCTCATGGAGCTTGCTTCAAGCCATACAAAGCTTTATGAAGTTTATAGACATGATCCAGATACTTAATATCCTCGAAACCAGGAGGTAGCTTCACATAAACTTCTTCATCTATAAAGCCATTCAAAAATGTGCTTTTCATATCTATTTGAAAAAGCTTTATATCATGACAGACAACATATGCAAGCAGAATCCTAATAGCTTCAAGTCTTGCTACCGGAGCATACGTCTCGTTATAGTCTATTCCTTCTTGTTGATTATAGCCTTGTGCTACTAATCTTGCTTTGTTCCGACTCACTCTTCTTGATTCGTCTAGCTTATTCTTAAATACCCATCTAGTTCCTATGATGGATTTCTTCAAGGGTTTAGGAACTAAGGACCAAACTTTGCTCCTAGTGAATTGGTTTAGCTCCTCTTGCATAGCTAAAATCCATACTTCATCTTGAAGAGCTTCATCAATCTTCTTAGGCTCTACTTCAGAAATAAATGCTACATTGGCTTCTCTTCTTAATTTGGACCTTGTTCGTACTCCTTCTGAGATCTCTCCCATGATTAACTCTTCTGTATGAGAACTCTGATATCTCCAATCTCTTTTCAACTCACGAGTCTCAGGAATATCTTCACTCTTGTCCAATTGAGTATCTGATGATGGAGCTTCTTCAATATCAGCTAATGGTATTGAAGGGGTTTCATTATCTGTATCATCTCCTTACTTGGTTGAGAGCTATCATCAAATTTGACATGGATAGTCTCCTCAACAGTCTTAGCGATCAGGTTGTAAACTCTAAAAGCCTTTGATGATAATGAGTAGCCTAGAAAGATTCCTGAATAGGTTTTGGAATCGAATTTGTCCAACACTTCCTTTGTATTCAATATAGAGCACTTGCAACCAAAGGGATGAAAGTAGGATATGTAAGGCTTCCTCCCATTCCATAACTCATACGAAGTTTTCTTCAATAAAGGTCGCAACAGTATTCTATTCTGAATATAACAGGTTGTGTTCACAGCTTTTGCCCAAAAATACTTAGGAGGATTCATCTCGCATAGCATAGTCCTTGCCATGTCCTGAATCGTCCTATTCTTCCTTTCAACAACCCATTTTGCTGTGGAGTTTTAGAGCAGAGAAATTGTGGAAAATTCCATTCTCCTCACAGAATCTTCTAAACTTCTCATTTTTAAACTCTCCACCATGATCAGTCCTGATACTAGTTATAGACATTCCTTTTTCATTTTGTAACTTTTTGGAAAGGACTCTAAAACACTTAAAAGACTCATCTTTGTGTAAAAAAAATAGTATAAAAAATCTAGTAAAGTCATCAACAATAACAAGTCCATACTTCTTTCCGCTAAGACTTAATATCCTAGTTAGACCAAATAAATCTATATGTAACAACTCTAGAGGTCTAGATGATGTTACGGCATTTTTAGAAGAAAACATTGTTTTAACTTGTTTTCCTTTATGTCAACTTTTACAAAAGAAATCCTTGTTAAAACTTATTTTTGGTAAGCCTCTTACCAAATCATGCTTAATCAACTTTGAAATGTGTTTAAAGCCGATATGACCTAGCTTTTTATGCCAGACCAGTTTTTCTTCTTCAGTTGATAAAAAACAAGAAATGTTTTGGTTTTGAAAATCTTCTAAATTGATTTTGTAAAGATTATTTCGTCTTTTGGCAAAAAAGAATATAGACCCATCCTTGTTTCTGACTTCACAAGAATTTTGATTGAACGTAACTTGAAAACTAGAATCACACAATTGACTGTTACTAATTAGATTATGATTCAGACCATCAATAAGCGGCACATTGTCAATACATGCAAAGGAATCTTTACCGATTTTACCGATTACTATTATCTTGCCTTGCTGGTTTTCTCCAAAAGTTACCGATCCTCCCTTCTTATACTAAAGATCTAGGAACATAGACCTTCTTCCCATCATGTGTCGCGAGCATCCATTGTCCAAGTACTAATGGTGCTTGCTGCCTCTTCCAAGGAAGGATATCTGCAGGAGATATTATTTTCTTTTTAAGTACCCAAATTTTCTTGGGTCCTTTAAGGTTAGTTTTCACATATGACATAGAATGATAGTGATGCAACTGATGAGATTGTTGATGAATATGTGACTAATGAAACTTTTTCTTATAAGAAAATGACTTCTTTTTCTGCTAAAAATTATTCCCAGTAAATCCTAATCCGGTTTTATCACTAGGATGTCTATACTTTCCTAACATGTCGTTCATTTTCTTTGTACTCTCAGTGAAAGTTGCTAGATTAGCTGAAAGACTGTTAATTCTAAGCTTTAGCTAATTGATATCTTCAGATGTATCTATAACTCCCTTTTTCTTAATATCGTCCACTTGCTTTTTTAAGCAAATGTTCTCTCTTTCTAACTCTTGTGTATTCTTTAGATTTTCTACATTCTTTTTCTTAAACAGTTTGTACTGTTTCAGAATTGCATAGGAATCTTCTAGTAGTTCAAAATATGCATCTTGTAAATCATTAAATTTTGAGGTTACCTCCTCATTACTTTCCTCTTCGGCTACTAGGCATATATTCGCATGTTCTGATGTGTTTGAGCCAGTATTTGATTTGAATGAATCTAGATCCTCCCAGGTTGCCATCATGCTTTTCTTGCCTTCTCTACTCTTCTTTGGTTTTTCTCTTTAGTAATGGACACTCGGACTTATAATGTCCTGGCTTGTTGCACTCATAGCATATGACGGATGTCTTCTCGATCTTCCCATCATCTTTGCTATTCTTCTTGAAGGATGGATTTCTTTTGGCCTTTTTCTTCCCCATTCTTCTAATCTTTCTTAAAATGAAAGATAGCTCTTCATCTTCTTCACTTGACTCTTAGTCTTACTCACTGGAATCTTCATTCTTAGCTTCTTCAATCTTTAGTAATTTTGACGATGAATTCCTTTTCCTTTGAGTCTTGTAGTTCTTCTGTCCGGCTTTCAGTGCTACCGACTTGTCCCGTTTGGGCTTGTCTTCAGCATCGAGCTCAACTTCATGTATTTTCAGAGATCCAAGCAATTCGTCAAGCTTTAACACGCTTAGGTCCTTGACTTCCTGTACAACTGTAACTTTCGGTCTCCACCTCTTTGGTAGACTCCTTAAGATCTTACAAACATGGTCTTGATTATCGTAAGTTCTTTCGAGGGCTTTACGTCCATTGATAATTGTTTGAAATCTTCCAAACCTTTGATCAATAAATTCTTCATCTTTCATTTTGAAAAGTTTGTACTGATACACAAGAATACTTATCTTGGACTCTTTGACTTGACTTGTACCTTCATGTGCAATGGACAACGTATCCACATTTCCTTCGCAGTATCGTATCTGTGGACTTTATCGTACTCACTTCTGCTTAAGGTATAACTCAAAAAGAACTTTGCCTTCGAGTCGAGTTGCAATCTCGCCTTTTGATGAGCAGTCTGTCTGATTCGTAGAATAAGATTTTCTTCTTTCTCTATTGGTGTGTACGGTCCATTCTCTATCATGTCCCAAAGGTCTATATGAGTAGATTTAATAAACAACCGCATTCTATCTTTCCAATAATGATAGTCTTCTCTGTTAAACGTTGGAGGTCTAGTGACTCAGGCACCTTCAGCAATGTATGTATGTGATTCCGCCATGAATCTTGATCCACACTTTGTTACAGTGATCCTTGGACACCAAACTTCGATACCAATTGAAGTGAATCACACGTTAATATAACACTTAACAAATGATATACAAATGCACAAAGGGGGGGGTTGAATTGTGTATTCCTTTTCGTTAATCCCCTTATAAACGATTTCACTAAAATAAAATTGTTCTTTTCACAAAACTACTGAAAATTAATATTGTAAAATGTTTTCAAAATTCTCGTATGAAAACAATAAGATCGAAAATTCAAAGTTAAGAGAGATTAGAATTGAGAGTTGAGAGATGTTGACACGACAGATTTATCCTGGTTCACCCCAAACCGTGGGCTCCGTCTAGTCCTCAGATATCTTTATGAGATTTCACTATTTCTCAAAACGTTACAAGTAATCTTTGATTCCGAGCCTCTTCAAGTCTCTTACAATAAGTATTCTTTCACTCTTAGCCTCTTCAGGCTATCTACTCTACTTTCAACTGAAAGGTATTTTGAGCTTTGTTATAGATAAGAATAGATCTAAGTTTTCGCACAATAATGTTTCTCAGATCACTCAAACTTTTCAGAATCGCTAATCTTCTTCAGTCTTCGACTTCGACTCTTATTTATAGCCTTTGTCTTCAACTGCTTCTTGAAAAATCCTTCTTTCTTCTTCTTTCTTGATCTTTCAAGAATCAGTTATTCAGTATAGTTTTGTAACAAACTCAAGCTAATTTATAATCCGGCGTGGTATTAGATCTTTCGCCTCACTTTCTTTCATCTGATGTTTTAGTTTGCGCTTTGGTATGACTTTCTTTTGTCTGATGTTTTTCTCCTTGCGCTTCCGTCTCATTTTTACTTTCACGCCTTGCGTCTAATTTTCTTTCATCTACCTTTTGTATCATCTGACTTTTGTATCGTCTGAATTTCATCTTCATGCTTCCGTTTGCTTTTTGTCTTAACGCTTCCGTCTACTTTTCTCTTTTAGCGCTTCTGTCTGCTTTTCGTTTTAGCACTTCCGTCTACTTTTTATTCCACGCTTTCGTCTGCTTTTTACATCATTTGTTTTTCTTCCATCCAATTTTTGGATTTGCTCTTTCCGTCTGTCTTTTATTCTGCTTACGTCTTACTTTGTTCTTTTCATTATTATTTGTACTTCATCAAAATCACTTACGTAAATTCATTTTGACTTAACAACATATACCCAACAAGTAGTGATATGTTTGATAATCCATCTATATCAAATCACAATCCAATATTAGTGGAATTGTTAACAAGTTACAGGAAGAGGAAAGCCCCATTTAGGATATTCAATCACTTGATGAACAATCCTAAATTAAGGAACATCTAGGCTCAACAGAAAGCCCTGAAAATAAGACTGAAATTGCTCAGTAGAGAAATAGTACAACCAGAATTAAAAGATAAAGCTGATGCTTTAAAGGAGCTAAAGAAATTTTAGAAGAGATTATTGGACAGACCAAAAGATCTGCAAGTGAGAAAACCAGAATCTGCACAAGTGGAAAAATATAATCAATTGCTGATTAGTACCAATAGATAGCTGAGGAAAAAATCTAGAATGATCTGAATGAAAGAGGGTGAGAGATGTACTAAGTATTTTATGAGTTCAATCTTAGCCAGGGGAAACAAGAATTTTATTAGAACGTTGGAAGATGAAGCAGGGAGGATCCATAAGGATCTAGAAAGTAAGAACGAGGTTGCCTTAGAGTACTTTGCTAGGCAGTATGGGAGTGGAATGACAACAAGACCCATACCCAAGGAGATTCTAGCAGATCTTAAAAAGTTTGATGAAAAATACAAGGTGGAGTTGGTTAGGGAAATAAGAAGGGAAGAAATAAAAAAAGTTACTTTCTTAATGAACCCTAATAATGCCCTAGGACTGGATGGATACAATGGGGGGTTTTTTCAAAAACATTGGGATATTGTAGGGGGAAAAGTGGTAGAAGTAGTGGGAGAGTTCTTTAGAAAAGGAACAATTCTCAAGATAGGAATAAAACATTTCTCTACCTTGTTCCTAAACAAAGCAATGTAAGGAAGTTAGAACAATCCAGGCTAATAGCCTGTTGTAACTTCCTATACAAAATTATCATGAAGATAATAGCCAATAGAAGGAGAGCAAGCTTGGGAAAGTTAATCAGCTCAGAACATAATGCATTCAACAAGGAGAGATCTATGGGAACCAATATCCTACTATGTCAGGAATTATTCGAGGAGTATAATGCTAAGAGGAGAATGAGGAACAACATTATAAAGATGGATCTTGCGAAGGCCTATGACTCAACCAATTGGAGCTTCCTATTTAATACAACGGAAGCAACAAGTTATCCTCCCAAGTTTAGAAAATGGGTAGAGGAATGTGCAATCACTGCTTCAATGGCAATCCCAGGGGATGGGGAATCTACAAACTTGATTAAAGCAAGGGGGACGAAAGCAAAGGGACCCATTATCCCCTTACTCGATTGCAATTTTCATTGAGTTATTGTCAATTCTCATCGCGAGCAATCTGCAGAAGCACCCAAAATTGTAGGGGATTATGGGAACTTAGGTAGACTTAGAATTGTGGGGTCAGATGGAGACAAACCAATCTAAGCTCCAATTGAAGTCATACAGCAAGGTGCTAAGAAGTGGAGTACATCTCTTGTGGGTTTCTTTCTGGAGAAGAAGTTAGCTTTTCTAGTTGCTAGAAAGGAGCGAGTGCTACATAAAGGAACAAGAGGTTAGTTGAATACTATGGTAAATGAAGATGAATTATTTGCATTCAAATTCAACACCGAAAGAATGCACAGAAGGTGTTAGAAGCAAGGCCATGGAACATAATGGGGAATCCAATTCTTATTAAGAAGTGGCAGCCTAGGGTTGCCTTGGATAGAAGCAAGCTTCATTCAATTCCATTATAGGTGAATATTCATAAGGTCCCCTTGAAATATTGGTCTGCAGAGGGTATGACCTATATTGCCAATAGGATTGGAAAATCCTTAGGTTTTGATGAGAATATGACCTTAATGAAGAGGATTGGGTTTGCTAGAGTTTGTATTGATGTTGATATATCAAGGAAGCTTTCGGATACCTATAGAATCAAGAAGTTAGATGAGAAAGGTGAACTTGTAAGATGATTCAATAGAAGTAACATATATGTGGAGACCAAAGATGAAAGAAGAGAAGCAGGTTTGGAAAAGAAAAGAGTGGTAAGACGAGAATCCGAAGAATGAGGGATGTCCAAGCCAAGAGAAGGGCATCCCAGCAGAAGGAGAGGCATCACTTGAAGAGCAAAATTTCCAGAGAATGAATTAGGAGGATAATCAAGTGGTAGGGAATGGACAACACAAAAAGAATTAGGTGGAGAGTAATATGACTGGGATTGTAGCACAGACAGAGGGGGATAATCAAGGATCAGGTAATAGGAAACGAGTAATAAGTTTTGAAGGGACTAATATGACTAAGAAGGCGGCATAAACAATTGGGGATAAGAGAGTAGGATAGGAGGAAGAGACAATTGGCACTACAGTGATGGAAAGGGGTGAAACTTCTATTACCAAAAGTGACAAAATAGCTATAACCCTAGGTTTGAATAGGAAGTATTGGCAGAGAAGGGTAGGTAAAAAGAAAATATGATTAAGGTAGCAGCATGGAATGTTATAGGCCTAAATAGCCAAAATAAATATCTTGTGATTAAGTAGTTTTTTAAGAATAACAAGTTATGCTTTGTTGGTTTTGTAAGTGTATAAGTTGACTTGTCCATTGTGTAAGTCTACTTATGCTTACTCGGTACTGATAAGTCGCCTTGTCCACTGGTGCAATTCGACTTATGCGTGTACAGTACCTTAAGATTGTTAGAGTAGTGCCCTAAAGGCAATCCCCTTTAGCGCATTTTGTTC
>JANKYE010470687.1:0-23736 GCA_032467995.1 Erythroxylum dillonii
ATAAGACCGTGGTGGTTAAATTAAATGTATTCTAATGCCTTGGAGGTGATTAGGCATGATTTATAGACTTATTAGACCCTTAGAAAGCTTATGTATAAAATTTCCAGGATTTCGCTACCGAAAAACCCTAAGTTCATGTAAGGGCATATAATGTTATATATCACTGGCATATGTAAATTACATATTTAAACTCATATACAACCATGTATACATCAATGTACAGTAGTATCTCCAAATACAAAACAACACAAAAGACTCGAAAAATTCAGTGTTACAGCATCAACCTATAAGGGCTACTTACTAGGTGGGCTTATGTGGTTTGTTGTTCCATTCTTACTAACAACGATTTTAGGTCTAGGAGCACTTGCATATGATTTACCAATAACAGAGACTGAGTTAAGTCGTGGACTTATTCCTCCTGTCACTACTATAGCCTTGATGGGGAAGAGAGGAAAAATTCTTCTACTGACTATGCTTTTTATGTAAGCTTCTTTTTATGCTTGCTTAGTATACTTGAATTTATTGATAAAATTTATAAACCATGCAGTTTTTTACAAATTAAACCATATATAACCATGCTAATCATATTATAATCTCACATTATATAATAAAAATCAGTCTCCTGAGATATCACAAAATCATATATATGATTGAAATGGTCAGTATGATAAGGCATTTGTAGATTTAACTTTTAAATTCTATCTACTTTTAGGAATTATGAAGTTAAAAAGTTAATAATGTTCAATTCTTTTTCTATAGATTTTTTATTACTTTAGACAATTCTGCTCTCTTATCATACTCTTAATTGTCACTCACATGATTCTAACATCTAAAGTTGAATGAAAAAATAATGTCATCCATAAAAAAATGCTCTTCATTTATACAAAGATAAATAAAATGTTAGGATGATATGAATTTTCAACTCCTCAGAAATCTAGTTTAAAGTACCATCTTTACCTATCCATATAATCCAATTCATTACCTTATAAAGATACAAAGTGTTGTTATATCCATAGTAAAACATAATAAAGGTCTTTTGTAATTGTGGAGATGATGTGCTAAATCAATTACCACATTTGCAAGAATTTACACTTGGCAAAGACTTAATTATTAAGGAGCAAAAGAAAAAATTTGTTGATCTCAATTGGAACAAAAGAAAAGTGTTTTTTCAATTTTCTTTACTGGAATAATTTGCTATTGAGTTATAATCTTAATGTCATGCATATTGAACAAAAACATGTGTAAGAATATTTTAGACACTTTGATGGGTATTGATGAAAAATTGGAAGACACAATTAAGGCTAAATGAGACTTAAAAGACATGAATATAAGAAAATATTGACATTTGAAAAGGAGAGATGATGGGTGGTCATACATGATTCCACCTACAGAAACAAACTTTTTGTCAATTTGTTAAATAAGTCAAGTTTCCAAATGGGTAGGCCTTTAATCTAGCTTGTTGTGTCAACGTGAATGATAAAAAAAGATTAGGCTTAACTTTTGAATGAAATCTAAACAATTTCGGTGACATTTTTTTTATTTCCATATTGAATCCGAAAATTCTTCCGGGCAATCGAAAAGTTTTCGAACAATTTCAAAATACAATGAGGATTGGACTCCATAGGAGCTGAAGTGGGTCAAAGCGGAGGTTGTTTGAATAAAATTTGGATAATCCGAAATTATTGGACTAAAATGCCCTTTTTGGAAAATAATGGCTATTGATGATTTTCAACCCATTCAAAATTTAAAAAAGCATCCAATCAATAAGTATTGACCATAATTAGAGTATTTCATGGTCAATTTGATGACAAGACGGTTGTGAAATATTTTCGGGATTTAATTTGGTTAGTTGGTGAATAAAATGCATTAAAGGACAATTTTGTCTTTCCGTACTCATTAAGGGCAATTTGGTCTTTTTACATGATGTTAGTGGATTGATGAGTCATTAGAGATCACCAATGAGAAAATGACTTATGTGATGAGTCATTACTGATGATAAACATGAAGGTGACTTGTGTAATTCACTAATAAGTATAAAAAACAAAATTTAAGACATTTTGCTTCATTTTGTCAGAGTGGCATGAGAATGACATTAAAGAGCCCAAAAACTAAAAGAAAATAAGAGAGAAGCAAGAGTGGGTTTCGGCCATTAATGAGAGAAAGGAAGGAAGAGATAGAAAAAATGAAAGAGAAAGAAGAAGGAAGGGTGACTCACAACCAATAAGAAGGAGAAGAAGGAAGCTATCAGTTTGATGATTTGAAGAGAGCTTCACCAAGACTAAGTATTCTTCAATTTTCCAAAAGATTGAAAGAAAGTGGTAAGTTTTCCTAACCTAAATTTCTAGTTTGTGGGTTTTGCATGGAATGAATACGTGTAAGATCAATGGTGATTTCAACTTTCCATGAAGTAGATAATAAATTTAAAAGAATTTATGGGCTGAAAACAAGGAAATCAATCAATAAATTAAGCTTGATAGAATCTTCCGTGCCTAGGGTTTTTAGTGTGCCATAATTCAAAGGTCAATTTTGGTTGAATATGATAAGAGAGATAGCCATGTTCGGTGAAATTTTGTCATAGGTTCTCAGTTCACTTGCATTAGTCTCGATGTTTTGGCCATAACCCCTCCTACAGACCTCTAAATTGGGTTATTCTAATTGGAGTTGAAACCGAAGATATAGTAATAAAAGTCTCTAGAAGAGACCTAGACTAATTCTAGCTGAATGATATTGAAAATTGAGATTGATTATGGAAACCTGATAGGGCCCCTGTGTTGAAGCAACTTGTGATATTTGGTACATGTTTCATGATTTAGAAGTTGAAATGGCATGATTTTTAATGATATGGAAACTAAATACATAGTGTAACAAATTTCTAGAACACTTTAAAAACTAATTTGAACGTTGGATATCTAAAAATTAAGGGAAAATTGGAGGTATTGATTATGGACATATGTTATAATAGTGACTCATCATGCATGAATGTGATATGGTGAATCAAATTAGGTGAGTGATAGCCTATCGCTAACTACCAAATAATAAATTCCTAACTACCAAACTATGTAGTAAATGGTGATCTAAGGTCAAACCACTAAGAGCTGAGATGCAAATGTTATTTCAAATGTTGCAAACAAAAGAAAACAAAACACCCTGAAATAATGAAACGAGATAACTAAGATGCAAAGATCGTAAACAAAATGATAAACACAAAGCAAATTTAAAAAATACTAATAACAATGGTAAAGAAGTGGGTTAGATATATCTTTGGGATTCCGAGATGTTCATTGATCCTTTAATCTAAATAAAAGGTACTTTCATCCTAGTGTTAGCCTATAGACTCGATTAAGCTCTCGGACCCTTAATTTCTTTAAAATAGGCAAAACTAATAAGCTTTAGAAATGCCCCGATCTCCACTATAAGCTAGAATAGGCTCTCTACGTTCAATAGTGAAGATGCGTTAGGTACTAAGAAACAACTAACTTAGGCCACCTACCCATAAGCTTGGAAGGTGTAACCTAAAGGTATGGGATCCTAGATTAGTTGATTAAGTATCCTGACATTTTCAACTAACCTATTGCTACTTCCAGGAATCACTATGAACTATTATATATCACATGCTCATCCCTAGCCTTTGGATTAGAAAGTTACCTAAAGGTTGATCAAACCTATAAGCATCTCCTAATTCATGACATTTATCCTAAATCTCAAACCAACCTAGACCTACAAGCAACAATTTAAGACAAATTCAACTCCATTCTCACAATTTCCATCCTTTTATCCTTATAATATCTCCAAACCCCTAAGTAGTCTAGCCACACATGTTCATACTAAGAACAATAGATATTAAACAAAAAAATCCATAGTTAAATAAAAACCAAGGCTAGAAATTATAAAGGAAGTGATAAAAACCGAAATTCAATACTAACTTAATAGAAATCAAATCTCTTTATGCTAACAAATAACTAATCATAACCCAACTAACAAAATCTAAACTAATTGCATCAAAATAAAACTTCCGGCACACATAACTTGCATAAAAACCTAAATTAATTGATTATGAATCTAAGAACATGCATAAATCCTAACTATTAAACACAAATTAATCCAAAGAATCACAAATAAGCAAAAACCCATAACATAAACCATTAAATATTCAAATACCCAACAAATTCAGATATGAAAAAGCTCATAAATAAGGTCAAACAACCAAGATTAAAGCTGGAAATTTGAAGAAATAAAAATACATTGATATAACATAAATGTTCCTTACAAAATTCATAAAGTTTAACTATAAAATCCATCAAACATTCATTCTAACATTCTAGAACATGTAAAAATATGATTAGCACTAAAAAGCTTTAAAATAATGGAATGAATTTGAAAATAAAGCATTGAAACTGAAAAGAGCAGCTAAGCTTATGGAAAATAACTAAAATTTCTCTCCTGGTTCCTCCTCTCTTCTTGGAGTTTTCCAAAAATGGCAAATTTTTAGAGCCCTTCTCTCTTCTTGGAGTTTTCCCAAAAGTGGCAGATTGGAGATTCTCTCTCTAGATCATTTATCTTTATTTTTATAGTATTTCCCATATAGGGTAAACCCTCAGGTTTTTTCCTGCCTAAAAAGTCCAAAAAGTTCCTCGAAAACTTGAATTCGAAAGTAACCCGACGTCTGTCTGCGTGCAAGCCACGATCGTGGCCTTTAGTGCATGATCGTGACCAGTTTATCTACTATCTATCATGATCGTGGCTAAATCCCCATGATTGCGGACAATTTGTCTGCTCTCTATCATGGTCGTGGCTGACTCCCCATGATCTTGGCCCTGTGCTCAAGCTTCTGTCACGATTGTGGCATGTTTGTCGTGATCGTGGCCCTAGGTTATTTCTTAGGTCTTCTTTGATTCTTCTCGAAATGCCCTTGACAGTTTCTACTCCATGGATGGCTCTCTAACTTTGTCAAACTTCTTCCTTTTAGCATAAATTTGTGTTCAATCTTTTAATTTGTATGTAAACACAAAATGAGTATTTAAACACAAAATAGGATAAAAAAGATATTGAAATGCATAAGAAAATATAATATTATTCAATCCTATCATTGAGATTGTGTTTTGAAGAAATTAGTAAGTTAGAATGGGTAAAATATGGTATTTAAGTGACTTTTGAATTTACAATTGAAAATGGAGACCAATAGGTTGGCTTACAGAAGTAAGTAGAAATATGATTGTCGTACATGTTACTCGATTAATATTAATATCAAATTTGGTTAAACCAAAATATAGTTTTAATGTCTCATTTCTAAATTTGGAAATAAATACCTAAACGAAATGCATTTTGAGTAGGTAAAGAAGAGGCATAGAATACGTGAATGTGTTTGGCGATAAGTTTGTAAAGTTGTGAGTGTATTTTAATTATTTTGTATGACTTGATTCTTTGGAAAAGAATTGATAATATGTGAGTGTTCTTTAAATTGAGTTCATGCAAATGGTTTTCATTTGATCATGAAATGAATTTTTATATTGAGTTTTATGCAAATGATATTTTACAAGTGAATAATGCTATCATAAGTGTATGCTTTGTCAATATTTGAGTTTTAATTTGAAAATTAAACTTTATATGAATGGGAGTTACAATGAAATAATTCAATTATGAATCCCCCTTATTTGATTTAGAAAATAAGATGAGTTGTAAATGTAAGAGTTACTTTTGCCTATGGTACATCACTAGGCTTTATACATGTTATTATATCGGTATATTTATAGCAGTTAACCTATTACAGGTAAGCGATGTAGAACCAACTTCATAAATAGTAGTCAATTAATCATGAGTCAGCGACGTAGATCCAGCTCCGTGACTTGTTACAGATAAGCGACGTACAACTAGCTCCATAACTATCAGTTTATAGCGATTAAGTTGTTATGGGTGAGCAATATAGAACCAACACCATAATTAGTGGTTAACCAGTTGTGGGTAAATGATGAAGATCTAGCTCTGTGACTTTAGGCCTAGTGTACCATATGGTAAATGAACAAGTGGTGGGCTAAGTTAAGTATGAAAATTCATGAAAATAATAATGTCACCACTATTTAATTTAAAAGTGATTTGAGAGGTAATGTATGATACTAATTCTAGTGGTTGGCTTATTTTTCATTACTAAAGTTTTCAGAAAATGTATTGCCACCACTGTTTATTGTTTAAGGAAAAAAGGAAAATAGAAACTTGTATCTTCTGAGTTTTACATTGAAAAGCATTTTGGAATAGTATTTCAAAACAAATTAAATTATGTTTTACGAAATGTTATTTGCAACTAATTTTTATGATGCGCAAATGAATTATTATGAAATGCATTTTATCATGAGCATTATGATTGTAAGGAATATTGCAATTATGATGTTATGAAATGTTCAATTTTCTTGTAAACTGATTACACTCACTGAGCTCGTTTAGCTCACCCTTATTTTTATTCTTTTAAACAAACTACCCCAAGTATGTGTACAGGTGTTGCAGTAATTGGGACTCCACCGCAAGATTAATTGTATCATCTAGTGCTGCTTTACTTGTTTCAATTTGATGTATACATTTTTTGTAAAGAATGAATGTTTATAAAGACTTTTAAATGAAATGCATGAATATGTTTTAGGTTTTAAAAGTTTATTATAGTGATTGTTAAGAATTATTTGTTTCAGGTTACTTGTGAGTGGACTTGAAGTCCAAAATTTGTAGTTGAGAAATTGGTGTGAATATAAAAGTGTTTTGAATTTGTACAGGGCTTTTCAAATTTAAGAATCTTAGAAAAGCAGTCATTATGCTGCCAAAATTTTCAATAAAATGATTTAAAACAATAAAAATTTTCCGTTATTTTCCGCGCTGTAACTTTTAAAGTATAAAAGGTTTTTAACAATTGAACAGCTTGGCTTTGCGGAACCTTTCAGTTAAGCTAGATATTGATTAGAGGACTACTGTGGGATCACTGAGAGGGCTTCACTTGAGTTCTAGAAGTAGAACTCTGGTATGGGTCTTTTCACATACCCTGTAGGACTATAATACAAGAAAGCCATCATTTTATTTAGCTCCTCTCCTAACTTAAGATTGTTAGTGGCTTCCAATTCCAAATGCTTAGTTAAAATTGCTTCTAATTTGTCCCTGCAATTCAACTTAAAAAGTTCTCATAATAAAGGATCAATCACATCAAAAAGAAAATAGAATGATCATCTTAAGGATGTTTCATGGCATAAAAAATGTTAATATGAATCATATCCCCATCAAATTCCATTATGAGGGCACCTTCATGAACATCTATCTTAGTTTAGGTAGTATTAAGGAATTGTGTCCCTAATAAAATAGGTGTGGGGTTGGGGGGAATGCAATCATCCATATTTATCACATAGAAATCTATAGGAAACATTAATTCATTCACCTATATTAGAACATCCCCAACCATTCTATAAAGGTAAGAATTAGTGCAATTGATTGATACTCCTAAACTTAGTATGGCTCTCGTAATTATACCAATCTCATAAGGAATTGTAAACATACCAAGATCCTTGCACTTAAGAGGTAATTTCTTTTTAATGACTAAAGAAAAAATTTTACCGATCATGATCTTCTTTTTACCTCTCGACTTTCTCTTATTGGTACATAATTCCTTAATGAATTTTTCATACCTTTGGCACCTAATTGACTACATTTACCAAAGATAAATTTACTTCCACTTTTTAAGAAGTCTCTAAGATCTCTTTATCTTTTTCCTCCTTGTTTGACCTTGTAAACCTGCTAGGAAAATGGGGGAGATTAGTCCTAACCATAATGGGAGATTTGGAATTTACCTTTGAACTAAATAAGGGATCTCTTTCTTATCCTAATCCCTTCTCAATTTCCTCTTCATTGGCCATCTTATTTGTAGTCCTCTTTAGGCCCCCAAGCTTCCTACCTTAAAAAAATTTTGCTTTATCTCATGTTGCTATGGCAATTCTCCTTCTCTTTGAACTTCTAAGCAGTTGATAGAAATAGTCATTTGACTCATGTCGTTTTCCAAAATTTGAATGTTAGACCTTGTCTCTTGAATTTGAGATCTTCTCTCTTGATGAAACTGTTTCGCATCTTTTTGGAATTGTAAAGTAATAGTAGCAAGATACTTAACCATATCCTTTAATGGCATACTTAAATTATAGGATGAGGCTTATTGTTTAGGCTGAAATTGCTATGCACCTTACAACCTATTTAGGAAGTATTTTTGTTACCTATTCCCTCAGTAACTCAGGTTTAGATGATCTTTTCCACCTGGGTTATAAGTCTAGGAATATGGATTGTACTATTAGGAAAATTTTCCTTCTAAAGCATTAACATACTCCATTCGAATATTGATACATATTCTACAAACTTTCACTTATGCCTGCCCTATAGCAATATGTTTGACAAAGGATGTTAGTTCATCTAAACAACGTTTTATTGATGAATTGTTTACCTTATTTACTTGAAAAATGTCATAACGAGTGCAAAATTATTATGAGTTTGTTGCAATATGCTTGATAAGATCCCTGCTACATTTACTAAAATATGAATTGGCAATAATCCTTTATATGAATATTGGATAAAGAGTTACTCTATGATATTATGATGAGAGAAGTTGAAACATAACGTCTTGAAGTGCTCCTAATATTCGTAGAGGGATTCTCTATGATGTTGTATTATCCTAGAAATTTCTTTCCTTATGCTTGTTTTCTTTAATGCTAGAAAATACTTCTCTAAAAATAGTCTTTTCATTTTATTCCATATGGAAACACTCCCAGCAGGCAAAAACAATCCAATATTTCGTTGCATCTTTTAATGAGAATGGAAAACTCTCAATATGATTTTCTCTTCCATTACCCCTAGAGCTTCCAAATTAAGATAAACTAATTCAAGCTCCTTAAGAGTCTTATGAGCATCCTCACCTATAAGACCATGAAAATTAGATAAAAATTTTATCAAGCTAGATTTAAGAGAAAAAGTAATATGCTTAACAAAATTTGGGAAAGTAATACGTGGAGATCTTTTAAGTATAAGGTAGCCAACATCCTTGGAGTTTTTGGATTGGCTGTAGATTTTTTCAATTTAATTCATTACTTTATTACTTGGGCAATCATCACAATGTCCTTTCAATCTCTGGATCATATTTTAAAGGATTTTAATGAGGAGACCTAGTTACTGTCATGAACAAACATTAAAGAGTATAAAAAGATCAAGAAAAATATAAAAACCAATTATAAACAAATATATTTACAAAATACTAACTAATATAAAAACTAAATTAATTCCAATACTTGAAAATGGTGCCAAATTTTCAACATAACGTCCTCAAGTGTCCTAGAAATTTCTTTCCTTATGCTTGTTTTCTTTGATGCTAGAAAATACTTCTCTAAAAATAGTCTTTTCATTTTATTCCGTATGGCAACACTCCCAGCAGTAAAAAACAATCCAATATTTTGTTGCATCTTTTAATGAGAACAGAAAGCTCTCAATATGATTTTCTCTTCCATTACCCCTAGAGCTTTCATATTAAGATAAACCAATTCAAGCTCCTTAGGAGTCTTATGAGCATCCTCACCTATAAGACCATAAAAATTAGATAAAATTTTTATCAAACTAGATTTAAGAGAAAAAGTAATATTCTTAACAAAATTTGGGAAAGTAATGCATAGAGGTCTTTTAAGTCTAAGGTAGCCAACACCCTTGGAGTTTCTGGATTGGCCATAGATTTTTTCAATTTAATTCCTTACTCTATTACTTGTGCAATCATCACAATGTCCTTTCAATCTCTGGATCATATTTTAAAGGATTTTAACGAGGAAACCTAGTTACTGTCATGAACAAACATTAAAGAGCATAAAAAGATCAAGAAAAAAATATAAAAACCAATTATAAAAAAAACTTATTTACAAAAAACTAACTAATATAAAAAACTAAATTAATTCCAATACTTGAAAATGGCGCCAAAATTTCTTGATGTGTATAGAACAAGGTAGAAAATAAAACCTAACTCTACACATCTAAACTTATAGTAGTGGTAAGAAGGATTGTACCCACGGAAAGTGTATGAATAGCTTTTGTTGCTTTTTAGTTAAATTCAATTGATGCAATAAAATAAATTTAAACTATGGAAGACAAATCAATTCAAACAATATAAAATTACAAGGATTAATTAATGGTTTCTTTTGTCTAGCTTTTGGTTCATTCTTAACCTTCACATCAATGTGCATAACTAATCGTGACATTGTTCTCGTACCTCTCTTTGAAGCTATTAATAGTAGATTAACAAAAATTTATATTAATCCTAATTTTTTTCTTAGATTTTAACTAATTAAAACAAGTGTTTTAATTTGGTCTAGCTATTAAAAAACCAAGAATAAGCTCTAGAGATTTAGATTTATAGTCGTATTATAGATTAGGAAAGTAGGTTAATCTAAGCAACAACCATGTAAGCTCAGATCTTTTAAGTTAATTTATATTATCAGTAATGATGCATAACCATTAGGTCTAGCTATTAAACAACCCTAGTGATTTTATATCATATTTACAATAATTACATATTACAATCTTAATTATGGTAATGAATCCATACATGAATAATCTAGTTGACCTATGTAAATCGTTTCGTACATAAATCCTGAAATTTAAATATAGAATAACATAACACTAACACAATAAAAATATCAATATCTAGTGAGAGTCCCACAAAAATGCAAGGTCTAAAGAGGTCCAATAATATGAAGCCTTACCTCTACCTGGTAGAGATGTTGTTCTGATAGACCCATATGTAAAACACAGAAGAACATAGTTTACTGATTAAGAGACTAGTTTCTTTCTTCATTCTTGTCTTAAACTTCTTGAACTCAACAAACTCCTTGAATTCTTATCTTGAAAAAGTAACCTAGCTAAATCTGTTAAAATCATTAACCTATAATATAACAACTTATTTCAATTTAGTGACATCTCACTTATTAAACATATATTTTTGAATAAAATATTTTCATCCTAAACTTCTCTATGGATGATTCTCCTTCAAAGTGAAATCTTTTTTGTTTCCTAAATGGTAAAGACTAATAAACTATATTTGGTTTTATAAACTTAACTAGAGTTTTAATAATTCTATTTTCACTCATTTATTTAATGTGATCTCACTGGCATTCTAAATAAATTAACCACTAAACCTCTTTCTTTCAACTTAAGAAAAACTCCATTTCTATCTTTTACTTTTTATTGAACACTTTTGTACGAATATTAAAGAGTACCTCATCATGGATCCTAATTCTATAAGTTTATAGTGTTTGTTAGAGTAAGTTGGTAATTAACAAAAAAAAAACAAACTCTAATTTTCTTATTCTTCATCTTAATCATCCATATTAACTTGTTTATTCTTGAACATTTTACCAGTTGTTTTATCCGCTTCTAAACTTTATACTTTACATTTAGTTTAATCTAATAATAATTTTGGTTGTGACTAACTTCTTACAATGTCGAGTTCGATTCATAAATCCTTCACTACAATAAGAATGGCTTTTAGCGACAAATTTGAGAGTTTTAGTGATGATTTTTTTGGTAGCCAAATGTGGTTTCTGTTGTAGTGCTTATACTTCTTATAGGGGAAAGAAACACTCTCTGATACATTTGTATTTTAAACTATAGATATTCTTATTTCTCTTTTGATTTATATAAGATCTATAACACAACTATGGCTTAGTCGTGTTACTCTATGGATTTTTTTCAATGCCACACTTCTCTTCCTAAGTTGTATTCTAGACTGTATCTCTCGTGGCACCTAAGCCATATAGAAAATAGGCTAGCATATAGGCTAGGTATATAGTGTGATCTTTCAAGAATAGTGATTTTATCTTTGTTTTTGCTTAAAATAACTTCAAATTCTTATAGATCTCAATCAAAGTCAAATATGTACAATTACCTAAAACTATATAACAAGCTAAGTAAAAGAAAGTAATTTGATATTAAAATCAAATAAAATACTTATCAAAATATATGCATATTTCACGCATATTATGTTGCTTTAAGGGATTATATAGTGAATGCTCTAAAGTTTGTTAAACATATGAGTGTATGTTACTGTTTCTAATCTTCTATTGATGATTTAGAACACCACAAAGCATCTAAAAGAGATTATAAGATAAGTTTAAGTAATACAATTCTTTTATTGTGCTTATACTATTTATGCTAATAGTGTTAACGTTATGACATATTCTCATACTAAAGAAACATAAAGATGGAGGAGTCTTCTTAAGTTATAAAAAGAAGACTCCTTCACTCATGTTAGCTATCTCAAAATTTTCTTTCCTTAATACAAAAATTCCTTCTCTCTTTTGTAATATTTCACTTGTATTATTTCCTAAAAATAGTGAAATATCAATTTAGTAGTGTTTGAGGAAGTAGACATAATGGCCGAACCTTGTTAAATTCTGGTGTTCTTTATTTGTCTATTTAATAATTGTTGTCGGGTATAGTTGTAGCGAATTATTATGTTATTAAATTGCATCTCTAGGAAAATTCTATCTAGGAGGTTGGGGTTAAGTATGACCATTTGTGACCCCTTCCAGTCTTTCTTGGGAATTTACCTGGTGTGATTTTTTAATACAATCGTTCACACTCTATTCACCTATGTAATAATTTTCAAGGTGAATTTGTTATTATTGGTGGAAATTAATCTGAGTTTCTACAACAATTGGTATCAGAGCCAAGGTTTTTTCTTAGTATGCTTTGTGGTTACAACATGGTCTGATCTTCCACATCAGAAAAGATTTTTCCTTGTGCTATTGACATTCCGCATTAATAGCTATTGAATTGTAATTGTAGTAGAGATGAAACAATCAGAGATACGATCGCACCAACCACGTCGACAACTTTTACCTCTCTTATTCTAGTAAGGACTACTGTGATAAATGCAAGATTTGCAGTGGAGATTTTTTATAGTATAAGTCATTTCGGAATGTGGCAAAGTGAGGTTTAAGATGTTCTTTTTTTGCAAGGTCTTGACATTGCCATTGAAGAAAAGAAACCAAATGATGTTGAGGAGAAAGATTGGAAGACTATAAATCGTTTGACATGTGATACAATTCGATCATGTCTTTCCAAAGTGCAAAAGTATGCTTTCTCAAAAGAAACTTTTACAACTAAATTGTGGAACACGTTGGAAGAGAAATTCCTAAAGAAAAGCAGTCAGAATAAGCTCCATATGAAGAATATTGTTTCGTTTCTTTTATGTTCTAGGCACTACTTTAAATGATCACATCGACAATTTTAATCAGTTAGTTACTGATTTAATGAATTTGGATGTGACATTTGAAGATGAAGATCTGGATTTAATGTTGTTAGGATCCCTTCTAGAGGAGTTTGAGTTTCTTGAAACTACTTTACTTCATGGTAAGGTTATTGTGTCTCTCAGTGAAGTTACAACTGCTTTGTATAGTCATGAATTAAGAAGGAAGACATAGGAAAAATGTACAGATGGAGCAGCAGAAGCTTTGGTAGTCAGAGGCCGTTCCCAGAGCTAGTTTAAAGGAAAGAAAGGGAGATCAAAGTCGAGGATCAAATTGAGCAAAGATGAATGTGTTTTTTGTTAAGAAAAAAGGGCATTGGAAAAAGGATTATATAAAGTTGAATAATAAAAACAAACCTGATAAGGAAAAGGCTACTACAAATTTGAATGTTGCTGGATGTGAAGTTGTGGACTCATATCTTTCATTGGTTATTACATCCTCAATAAGCCTTTCTAGTCTATGGCTGCTCGATTCAGGTTGTATCCATCACATATGTCCCAATTAGGATTGGTTCTTGGATTTTAGAGGGCTAAAAGGTGGAGTTGTTTACGCAGAAAATGACAATCCTTGCACCACAAATAGGATTAGTTCAATTTGCTTGAGGAATCACAATGGAACAACTAGGACTCTCACAAATGTCAGATACGTGCTAAGTTTGACGAAGAATCCATTTATGTGGGAGTCCTAGACTCAAAGGGCTATACTGTAAATGTGGAAAATGGAGTAATGAAAGTCATATTTGGTGCGCTTATGGTAATGAAAGGAATTCTAAGAAATAATAACTTGTATTATTACCTAGGTAATGCAGTTATTGGAACAAAAATAGTAGCTTCTAATGATGATTAAGAGTTAGAAGTAGCCAGGTTGTAGCATATGCACTTAGGACATGCAGGTGAAAATCCTTAAAGATATTAGTAAATCAAGGATTGTTGAAAGGAAATCGGGCTTACAAATTAGACTTTTATGAGCATGTGTCAAAGAGAAGTAGGCAAGAGTGAAATTCACTCTGATGTGTGTGGACCTTCCAAAACATCTTCTTTGGAGCAAAACACTTTTATGTGACCTTTGTTGATGGTTTTTCCCGAAAATTATTTGTGTATACTATGAAGACTAAGAATGAAGTGTTAGGAGTTTTCCTTAAATGGAATAAGATGGTGGAAACTTAAACAGGAAAAAGTATCAAGCATTTCCGTACAGATAATGGTGGGGAGTACAGAAATGATTCATTTTTCAAAGTTTGTGAAGATGAAGGTATTGCTAGACACTTCACAGTTAGGGATACACCACAACCAAGTGGGGTGGCAGAATGTATGAACCAGACATTACTGGAAAAATTTCAGTATATATTGTCCAATGTTATGTTGGGTAGAGAATTTTAAGATAAGGTTTTTACATGTGCTTACCATCTCATCAATCACCTTCTATAAACTACTATTAGTGGTAAACCATTTTTGAAAAAATGGTTTGGAAAACTTGTTACAGATTATGATTCCTTACATATGTTTGGTTCCACTACATACTATCATGTTAAGGAGTCAAAGTTAGATCCACATACAAAGAAAGCAATTTTCTTGTGGATCACCTCTGATGTGAAAGGATATCGTCTTTGGTGCCCAGAGTCAAAGAAAATAATTTTCAGCAGAGATGTTACCTTTGACGAATATACTATGTTAAGAAAGGTGACAATTGAAAATGTTAAGCAAACAGATGGTACTCCAAAACAAGTAGAGTTTGAAGGAAGAACTGTTAACCCAACAAATGATGAAGTAGATGCAGAAACTCCTATGGTAGAAGAGAAGCCAGATGAAGAAGAGTTTCCAACTTAAGAACCTCCACAGCAACAATTACAAATTACATTGAGAAAGCCAAAAAGGAACATTAAAGTACCTGCTCGTTATGTTAACATGGTGGCTTATACATCTCTAATTGAAATTGATGACATTCCTACCACTTACAAGGAAGTAGTCTGAAGTTTTGAGGAAGATAAGTGGAGGTAGCCATAAATGAAGAAATACATTCCATTCATAATAATTAGACGTGGAAGCTAGCTAGTCTCCAAAGGGAAAGAAGACAATTGGATGCAAATTGGTATATGCAAAGAAAAATGGATTTCTTAACAAGGATAATGTTCGCTACAAAGCAAGGCTGGTAGCTAAAGGCTATGCTCAAATGGAGGAAATTGATTATAATGAAGTCTTTTCTCTAGTTGTAAAGCATTCTTCCATTCAAATTTTTTTGGGTTTGGTAGCACAGTTTGATACGGAACTAGTTCAATTGGATGTAAAAACAACATTTTTACATGAAGACTTAGAGAAGGAAATCTATAAGACTTAACCCGAAGCTTTTTAAGTTATTGGAAAAGAGAATATGTTGTGCAAGCTTGAAAATCATTGTATCGATTGATGCAACCTCCAAGACAGTGCTTTAAACAATTTAACAAGTTTATGATGGGGCAAAAGTATGAAGAAGCAAATACAATCACTGTATGTATTTTTGTAAGCTACAAGATGGATCCTAGATCTATCTTCTCCTATATGTTGATGATATGCTGATAGCTTCAAAGAATCAAAAAGAATTTGAGAGATTGAAGATTCAGTTGAATAAGGAGTTTGAAATGAAGGATCTGAGTGAAGCCAAGAAAATTCTTAGCATGGATATAAGTAGAGGCAGAAAGTTAGGGAGACTGTGTTTGACTCAAAAGCGATATTTGAAAAAGGAACTACAACATTTTGACTAGAATGAAAAGTCAAAACTTGTTAGTACTCCGCTCGCTCCTCATATAAAGCTTAGTGCATCCTTATCTCCAAAGAAAGATGCAGAACGAGAGTACATTACTAAAGTACCATATGCAAATGCAGTTGGTAGATTATTGTATGCGATGGTGTGTACAAGGCCTGACATTTCACAAGTAGTAGGAATCGTGAGCAGGTATATGCATGATCCAGGCAAGGAGCATTGGAAAGCTGTGAAATGAATTATGCGGTATATTTTGAATACCGTAGATATTGGATTAACGCTTGAGTAGGATGAGAAAGGTGGTCATTGCTTAGTCGGATATTGTGATTATGACTATACTGGTGATCTAGATAAACATTGATCAACTACTGGCTATGCGTTTACTCTTGCAAAAGCACCAGTTAGTTGGAGGTCTACCTTGCAGGCAACAGTTGCTCTGTCAATTACAGAGGTAGAGTATATGTTAGCTACAGAGGTTATGAAGGAGGCAATTTGGCTTCAGGGATTGCTTGTTGAATTGGGAATTGGATAGAAGCATGTCAATGTACATTGTGATAGTGAGAGTATTATTCATTTAGCAAGGAACCAAGTTTATCATGCAAGGCCGAAGCACATCGATGTTCGTTATCACTTTGTACGAAAGGTTTTAGAAGAAGGTGGAGTAGCAATCCAAAAGATTAATACCACTAAAAATCCTGTTGATATGTTGACAAAGGTGGTGACTGCAATCACGTTCCAACATTGTTTGAACTTGATCAATATTGCTAAAAATGGAAGATGGGCGTTGTAAAGCGCATTTGAAGACACAACTAAAGATGAGTTTTATGAGAGATTTGAAGATATGAAATATGTAAAGGTGGAGAATTGTTAACGTTATGACATATTCCCGTACTAAAGAAATATAAGGATGGAGGAATCTTCTTAAGTTATAAAAAGAAGACTCTTTCACCTATGTTAGATATCCCAAAATTGTCTTTCCTTAAGACAAAAATTCCTTCTCTTTTTGTAATTTTTCATTTATATTATTTCGTAAAAATAGTGAAATATCAATTTAGTAGTATTCGAGGAAGTAGGCATAGTTGGTCGAACCTTGTTAAATTTTAGTGTTCTTTATTTATCGATTTAATAGCTATTGTTGGGTATAGTTGTAGTGAATTATTGTGCAATTAAATTACACGTCTAGAAAAATTATGTCTAAGAAGTTGAGTTTTAAGTGAGACTGTTTGTAACCCCTTCAGTTTTTTCTGAGAATTTACCTAGTATGATTTTTCAGTATAATTGTTTACACTCTATTTAGGCAATAGTACTTACGGTGAATTTATTATTATTAATAGAAATTAACTCAAGTTTCCACAACAAAGAGGAAAATGGCAAAAGCATGAAATTCTAGTATAGCACAAAGGTATACGAATCAGTTTCCCTAACTTAAAATTCTGAATTTCAGGATAAAACGACTTTTGTCTATTTATTTTAAATTTTGTTGGGTACTTCTTTCAAAAAGGGCGCATCTCATATCTGATGTAGCAACTTCCTGTTGCAGCTTGACCCCCAATTCTACCGTCAGCATTTGCCAAAACCAATTTTAATACAAACTTAAGGCATTTCTTGCAGTCATTTCCAGTGCGAAGATCGTTTGTGCATTGAGCAAACCCAAAAAGCTTGTCATGTTTGTCTATCCTAGTCTCTCCACTTGCTGCGAAGTTGTGGGCCAGCGAAGCCTCATTGATCAACTGTTCTAAAAAGTTGTTTCTTTCAGCATTGAATCGCTCTGGTCTGCTTGCACTCTTGCGGTTGAACGCAACGTAGTAGTTACGGAAGTCGATTTTCCCAAAGAAGTACTCTGTTGAGTATTTTAACAGACAATCGTCATACCAAATGACTGCTGTACTTTCCGACTTACACTTGTGTCGTATATCAGAGCTTGCCAGATTGATACATGTCTGGCAATTGCTGCTTGCGATGTTAGCCTTACAATGAGCAAGCCCTTGTACATTGTCATGCGAAACTAACGAAAAACCTTTAATAGGAGTCGATGTATTGAGATATTTCAAGACCAGTTTCAGGTTAGTTTCAAATTTGCTTTTGCTATTGCGAATAGGGTTTGAACATGAATGACTGACGGGGTCAAGTCCGACAACAGCTTCAAGAACAAGTGCTAGTGAAAACAGACAAAAGATAGAGGCAAATTTTGGAGAAGACATGTCTGCAATTTTGTGCTTTTGCTCACTAACCTGTCATATTTATACTGACAATTGTAGTATGCTCCCATTAATGAAATTTCCATTGGATTCTAACATTTGTTTATCATTAAACCGTTTCGAGTTTCTTTAAGCCTGCAAAACGAAGAGGTTAGTCCAATTCCAACATTTCCAACTTTTTAACTTTAATGATAATCCAACCAAGTACCTTAAACTTTTGGCAGGCTATTCGGCATAGCCTGCTAAGGGAAAAAAAAAACCAGATTAATTAACGTTTCCTTCTGTTTTGTTGGAAAAAATAAATCAGAACTTCAAGATGAAGTGCCCGTAAGGATCGTAGCCGCCTGCACGAGAGTTATATATTATTTGCTAGCACTGCTATAATTATATATTACCATTTATGTGTGAAGTTAACCATACGAGGCAAAACTGTATGTAGCCTACTGTAGAGGTTTACAAGGATTTCTAGTGTTGTAGTCTAGTGTGTAGGTTTCCAAGGATTTCGGGTCTACTCTTAACAGGTTAACATGAAGCTCCATATTCTACAGTTTAATACTTATGAGAATTACATTACTTCATTAATTTGAGTAAATTATATTTTAAATTATAAATTTGATTTTGGAATTTTCCAACTTTGAAAAGGGAGTTGAATGGTCCAATCTTTGTCAATTCACATCATTTAAAATTCATTCTAAAGTTTTTATGTATCCATGTTCAAGTGAATCTCGATCATTTCTAGTTGTCTAGAAAGAGTTATGGTAAAATAAAAACAAATTGGATAGTTTTTTTCTATTATGTAGATTTTATTGTGTCATTAGAAGCATTTTTCTCTTTGTATTCTAACATTAAATAACTTTAAGTTAGTCAATCTAGAATTTTTTATTGACCCCACAAATATCTATATATTGTTTCATTTTATAAAAGAGAAGCAAGAATGGAAGTTCTAGTACAAGAATACTTTTCTTTCATTGTTTCTACGTATGTTTAAGTGTTTGTGAGTTTATTATTTTCTAACAAAGTAGTATCAGAGCTAATTATGACATCAAAAGGAGTCTCTATGTCTTTTTACTATCCATAACTTAACAAACTCAACTATGAGAATTAGGCACATAGGATGATGGCCATTTTTAGTTCAAAAGGTGCATGAGATGTAATGAACAAACGTTATATGAAGTCCCGAGATGATGGAAAATGAAAAAAGATAATTTGTAATCAAAAGTGAATGTGGTTGTGGATAAAGTCATGGATATATATGTAGGGAACTAAGGGAGAAGAAGAGGTAAAAGAGAATCTTTTAGTGAAAATCAACCTTAAGATTTTTAAAGTGGTCAAGGAAGAGGAAGAGAAAGGAAGAGACAAATTTAAAACATAATACAAAGAATAATAAATCTTAAGTTAAATGTTATTCATGTAGCAAGTATAGCCATTGTCCTTAAGAGTATTTTTCTAATAATAAGATGAAAAATTTTTAGAAGCCAATAAAGATGTAGCAGAGGAAAACTTTTTGCTTAAGGTAAAGGATGAACCAAAAGGTAAACAGATTATATGGTACCCTGATAATGTAGCTAGTAATCACATAAAAGATGATAAAAGAAAAAAAAATTAAAATTATATACTAAAGTTATATGGCATGTATGTTTTGGTAATAATAAAGTGGTGAAGATGTAAGGCAAAGTATGATTTTTCTTAAGACAAAAATAGGTAGCCTTAAGCTTCTATCTAATGTTTATTCCAAAGTTAAAGAATAATATTTTAAATATTCATCAACTTTTATAGGATTATAATCTTATTACCAAGGTGACTATGACTAGTAATAGTACTTGAAGATAGATGTTCTTATTGAACTTGCATAGTTCAATGGTTTTGTACTTGAAGATAGATGTCATTGATCCTTTATGGATTTAACATATGACGTAGGAAATTTTGAATATTTAAGGATTCAAAGCATTAGGAAGGAACAAGACAGTGAGAGGCATTTCAAGTATATATCATCATGAAAATATATTTAAGACATGCTTTCTTGGCAAGCATTCGACTATCAAGCTACTCCAAATTATTCATATGTATGATTATAGTCACATAATCGCTTCATCTTTTGGTAAAAGATCTTAGTTTATTCATTTCATTGATGATTATAGTAGAAAGATATAGGTGAATATTTTGAATTACAAGCCTGAATTTGTTAACGCATTTTCAAATTTTAAAGCTTTGGATAATAAAAGAAGTTGTTTTGAGATTAAAACTTTGAGAACTAATAGAGGTGGAGAATTTTTTTAAAATGAATTTAAGAACTTTTTTGATCTATATAGAAACTTTTTGTCTTCTTATAATGTCTAAATCTCCCAAAACATAGAGTAGCTGAGAGATAAAATTGAATAATCCTAAATATAGCAAGTACCATGCTAAAAAGCAAGATGATGCCTAAAGAGTTTTGAGATGAAGTATGTGTGGTTTACCTTATAACTTTTAATTTTATAAAAAGCTTGTAAGATGTCACTCCATAAGAACTATAAAGTAGAGTGTAGCCTTTTGCATCACCTTAGGTATGTTTGGCTCTATTTCATATCTACGTGCTCTAGAGTAACAAAAGTATAAGTTTGATGATTAAAATTAAAAAGTTTGTTTCTCATTAGATATGAAGAAAACTTAAAAGGCTACAAGTTTTTAATCTAATAAATGGAAAGATTGTTATTAGTAGAGATGTTGAATTTTATAAAGAAACATCATTGTATTAGAGCTATAAAAGATGAAGGGATCTTAAGAATTCATTCCATATTTCAAAGATAAAGAAGAAAAGGTGGTGGTTAAAGAAGTCAAAATTGATTTTTTTTCATAAACCTCATTAACCACATCATCTCAAGCATCATCATCCATAACTTTGCCAACAAGCGTGAGACCTTAAGGATATCAAAGGCTTAAAAGGATTTATGATCATTCTAACTTGTTTTGCCTATGTGCCAATATTAAGCTTTCAATTTTAAATATACCAGTAAGAATAAGAAGTAGATTAAGCTAATGAATGAAGAAATTCAAGCCATTAAAAGGAAAGATACATGGGAACTTATTTCTCCTTCGAGAGGTCATCATGCCATTAGAGTCAAATGTGTGTAAGAATAAAGAAAAATTTCAAAGGTTAAGAAAAGAGTTATAGGGCAAGGCTTGTTGTCAAAATGTACAAGCAAAAGTAAGGCATTGACTATGAAAAGGTATTCGAGCTTATTGCTCACTTGGAAACAATGTGTTTATTAATATATCTTACTAGCCAAAATTATTGGAGAAGTCATCAATTGGATGTCAATCGAGCTTGTGTTAATGGTTATTTAGAGGAAAAAGTATACATTGAGAGTCTAATGGGATATATGGTTTAAGGCCAAGGAGATAAAAGTGTCAAAAAGTTAAAGAAGGCATTATATGGACTTAAATAAGCACTAAGAGCTTACAATAGATAATTCCGCAATTATTTCTATGTGAATGGTTTTGCTAGATGCTTATAAGAATATGATGTTTATTATTTGTTTGTATCTGTATGGATAATCTTATCTTCAAAAGAAACAATTCTAAGATGTTTGAAAACTTCAAAAATTTTAAGACCTCAAGAGTTTATGAAAATTGATATGGGTATTAATGTCTTTCTACTTGCAGATTAAGATGAAGCAAGTGGAGGATGAAATTTTCATCACTCTAGAAGGTTATAAAAGCAGTACTTAAAAAGTTCAAGATGTTAAATAGCCATTCATATAACACTTTTATAAAGCATTGAATATTGCCATCCAAATTTAATGGATAAGAAAGTGTATATCTAACTTTGTTTAAAGGTCTCTTAAAAAGATTAAGGTAATTGAATTGCACATGACTAGATATTTTATTTTTAGTTGGACATGTTATGAAATTTATGGAAAAGAATTTTAAAGTTTACTTGAAGATAGCAAAGAAGTGTCTCAAAAGTAAAATTAACTATGACATATTCTTCTCATCTTTTAAAATTTTTAATTCAATGAGTTTTTATGATAGTGATTTTTATAATTGATGAAAAAAAGGGGTTTCTTTTCCTTTTGAGACATAATACAATCTCTTGGTGTTCAAAGAAACAATAATGATCACACTCTCTACATATGAATCAGAGTATGTTTTAGATACTCCCTGTTCTTGTCATAGTTCATTGAGCAATTTATTAGAAGAACTTCATTTAGAGCAAATTGAAGCAACAAATATCATAATTAATAATTAATCTACTTAAGCCTTAGCAAAGTGATATGATATTTGATCTCTACTATATAGATCTAATAGGCAAGTCCACCTATTGAACTACAATACAATATCCGCGAACATTGAGTGTCGATCCCATAAGGACTACAAGTGCTAATAATAACCTCGTATTCTATTTTCTAATCGACAAATAGTACAATGATTTAATTTAGAATTAAATTAAACTAAAATTCAACCCAATAATAAACCAAAATGTAGATGACAGTAAGATTAATCAATATTAAATAACTAACACCTAATTAACAAACTCCCCTAAGATTTCTTAAGTATTAACCCTTTATCATGAAATTTAATTATTGATCATTAGACCACAAAAATTCTTATCTTATGTAAATATCTTTCTCAAGACTATTAATAATTAATCACTAGTTGATTAACTAAAATCTCTTTCGAGTTAAAACCCTAAGATTCCATTACTTGATTTGTGAATTTCACTATTAGGTTTGACCTTGATCTAGAGGATTTATGTTGACTTATCTCTAAGATAACATGCATCTCCTTCCAATTATGATAGAGTTGTTCGTATAAGTAGATTTCTTAATCTCAATTATATGATGTCATATGTTGAACTAATATCCTGGACATATTAAGAAAGGGATCTTTCTGGCTAAGAAAGAGTTGTAAAGCATTATGAATTAATTAGGAATCTATGTTACAATTTTTTATCAAAATTATGTCAATCTTAGAAGAAAGACAAGATTTCAACAAAGATACATTAAAGATTTAAGATTCAAGGCTCACCACAATGATCTATTATCCTTATTTTCAATTTTGATTTCTATTTTTATTCTTTGTTTATTTATGAACTAACTAGGTTATATGTTAAGAAGGGATGGACCTTAAAATTTATGTATTGTATTAATCTTTGATTTAATAAAGTTTTAGTTTTCTTAAGATTTATCCTTATAGTTTAACTCAATGTTATTAATACCGTACCGGGCTCGGTACCAGATTGAACTCTGGAACGGAACTGTACCGATACCGGTTAGTACCGGGTATCATTTCGTGAAATTTTTTAAATTTATGAAATAGTTCCTAAAATTTTTAAAATTGCAAAATAGTCCATATTGGTATATTATATAGTTGTACTATACACTTTACTAGTTTACTGTTTACGTCAACCATGCTTTCAAAAATCTTAATAACAAATAATAATGAGAATTAATATGAAATAACAATAATTTTAAATATTTTACATATAAATAATAACCACAATTAATATAAACAAAGACAATCATCATCAT